>CADEHL010001093.1:192500-195020 GCA_902827135.1 Harpagifer antarcticus | reverse complement strand
ATATACATACATATAATATAATAGATATACACAGATATAGTATAGAGACACATATATAGAGAGATATGACATATATATATAATAGATATAGATATAGATACACAATATATATATTATATATACACATATATATAATATACACATCTATATATATATACTACACATCTATATATACACATCTACTATAGTATAATAGTATATATACTAGGGTGCATCAAATGCAATGCAAAAGATTTAATCTCAAAATATCAAACTGTTAGGTGTTGCATTTTGTTCCCATGTCTATACAAATGATTTGTGCAAAGTTTGAGGAAATTTCATTCAGATTTAGAGGCGCAACGCAGCATGTCAAATTTGTGCATTTTGCCAACAAGTGCCATTTGGTGCTTTTAGAACTCCCATTTATGGATAACATAACATGGCAATTTCTCAAAAATACAACAAATAGTTATCGAGAAGAATGTTTTTGAAAGGACATAATGTGTTTATTTAAGAAGAACGTTGACATTTGTATTGAACATCACTGCAAAATGGTTGAAAATGTCGTCCTAGTCAATTCAAATTCAATGTCATTAGGTTTAGTCCTTCACTGTGTTCAGCTTGCGCTTGCAGCGGCGAAGATTGGGCTGTTCACAGCGGTCATGCTCAACTGCTTGAAGCACATTCTGCAGATGTTGCTCACTCTTGGCTGCTGCCACAAAGTCTGATGTGAGTTTGACTCCACGCTCGGCACAGTCATTCACGACGTTGATTGCACGCACATTCACCACACCTGCCTGGAATGATGCACTGGTAGCCCAATCCTCTACAGTGAGTGAGAGAAATGCTGGATCGATGTGCAGCTGGTGCATTCCAAACCAGCAGTCTGGGTTGGCGAGGTCGGCCAACCTGGTGGTCGGCGAGAGGACTGGAAACTTTGGCTTGCCGAAACCAGTGCCAAAGCGCTGCTGTGGGGCTCGCATGGGAAGATCATCTGGCTTGTGCTCCAAGATGGCATCCGCAACTGCACGCCGCTCATCAGCTGGCACCTTGTTGCTGAAGAGTGCCAGGGGCAGCATCTCACCGGTCAGGTACCAGAGGTGCCTCTCCAGTGCTTTCATGGCCGAGGTTGCAATGCCCTCGTCAACAGACTTGTAAGTGTACAGGTTGTGGTAGAGTTTGAGGTCATTCCATGCGGCATCTACGGCTGTGTCACAGGTCAGCCACCATGTTGCGTAGATGTGCGTAATGAAGTTGGCAAACGCCCGAATCTTCGGCACCTGCTGCCGTGTGGTGATGGTGCCCTGGGGAAGCAAGGCGATATGCTGCTCCATCAAAGCCAGCTTGAGAGTGTAGAGGAGCTTGGCCATCCAGCGTGCCTTGTGCAGAGCTCCCGGCCGTTGGAAGTTAACTGGAGTCTGTGCTGCATCATCTGCACCCAGATAGACAAGGCACGGCTGCACAAACTCATGGTAGTCGCCTCGCTTGTAGTCTATCACTGCTGCAGCAGACACAGTGAGTTCAGCACGTAACTTGCCCAGGAACGGTTGTTCGGCGTTGGCAGTAATGTAGCGGGACAATGGGCCACTGTATTTGTGCGGCAACAAGTTCCAGTTGTCCTGCAGACGCTTAAACAAGGTAACCTCTGGTGAGCGTGATGCCTCCACCTTGAGGTTAGTGAAGATGTGGCTGAGGAGCACCTCACCAATGTGATGCCGGCACCCGGACCAAAGCAGTGGTCTATCAAGTGAGACCTGGATGGCAATGCAGGCTGCTGTGAGATGACCTGTGTTTGATGCAGTGGTGTCAAATGCCATGTTGACAACCTGGTCGGCACAGCACCAGTCCTGCAGTAGCTTGCATGTCAGGCGGGCGATGATCTCGCCGCACGCCTCGTCTTTCCCCTTTGTATATGCTGGCACACCAAGCAGTTTGAGCTGCTCCGCATCTCCAACCACCACTGTCAAACGCTCCTCCAACTGGCGCACATTGCTGAGCGTCGGTGTCAACTTGCTGTCCCAGTGCAGAGTGCACATGGGAGATGGTGTCCACTGCTTCTGGTGTTCTTTATTGACAACCTCCAGCACTTGGCGGCGTGATCGATCTGCTGTCGCGTAGGATGCTGAAATATTTGCACAATTGCCGCCCGACTCTGTGATCAAGCCGCGCGTGAAGGCAGCCTGCTGCATCGGTGTGATCTTCAACCGTGTAGCCAGTGACACGAGACTTGGCCGGCTGAGGATGTCGGGTGGAATGAAGGCTGTGGTGCCAGTCTTCTTATGCTTGCAAGGGGGTGTGTTCTCAGCCGGTAGAGTGGCTATTTCATCTGTAACGCTATCCTCATCACTTTCGCTCTCCAACATCGCCATTCTGGACTTCACTTTCATTTCCTGCTGCTCACTGGTAAAGTGTGACTGCCGGGCAGCTGCCCCAGCTTCAGGCTTCTGTCGCCGCTTTACCTTGGATTGCAACTTGGCGTCGAATGCGCCAAATGTGGCCACTCTGTCTCCCTTCATGCTAGTCAGGAAAGCAATGTCCTCT
>CADEHL010001093.1:0-190000 GCA_902827135.1 Harpagifer antarcticus | reverse complement strand
TCAAAGTGACCACGCCCTAATTTATGCAAAAGCTTTAAGGCTTAATATTAATTAAACAGATGAGTTGAGAAAAAATGCACCCCCCACACAGTAGTCATGAAGGGGGAATCTAACTATACAGAGAATATGGTTTTTTGAACCACGATGTAAACATGTTTATTTCTGCTGTAAAGTTGCCATTTTAACATGGGGGTCTATGGAAATTGCTCCCTTCTGCAGCCTGCTCCTACTGGCCACTAGATGAACTGCAGTGTGTGGCACTTCCGTATTGGCGTCCCGGCTCTTCCCCAGAGTTTGCCGCTTGGGCAGACAACACTTCCACGCTCACCGGCAGGCACAGACTGGCCATCGGGGGGACCGGGAGGGTGTGTTCGCCCAGCCAATAGAAATTTGTACTTTCTTGTTACCACCTCTCTAGCAGGCACTAAGTACTCTTTTTGGTGTGAACGCGACATAAGGGGTACTAACGGAACTAAACAGGAAAAATACGGGGAAAAGTACTCCGGTCTGAACGTGCCTATTGGGGACAAGTTCTTTTTTCTTTAAAAAAAACATGAAAATACAATGACAAGCAAGCGAGTCCTAATTTCAAGCTGGCTGCTTAGGTACTAGTAGAGTACAGTTCAAATACAGATTATTTCAGTTCATCAAAATGCTGCACATTAATGTTTATTTTATTATATTTTGTATTTATTTGAGTGAATATTCACAGGTTAATAATAATTAAAAACCAAAAAGTAATATTTTATGTTTTGTGAGTACTAGTACAGTAAAGTTCAAATACAGATATTTCAGTTCATCGAAATGATGCACCTTAATGTCTATTTTATTATATTTTGTATTTGAGTGAATACATTATTCACTGTTTAATAATAAATAAAAATATATATATATTTTAGGTTTTGTGATAATTTTTTCTGCTGTACCGAAAACGTACCAAAACGTGACCTAAAAACCGAGGTACGTACCGAACCGAAATGTTTGTGAACCGTTACACCCCTAGTAAACTGCTGAAATAAAAGTCTGAAAAGAAAAGCTGCGTCATTGGAGTGGAATCCTGTTTCAAAGTCCAGTAGATGCTTCAAGTCCCTTTCAAGTGGGGACTCTGCACAAAATCAGAGACTTGACAGCAACAGTTCATATTTTGCTTAGCAACGGTGTGTTATCCGGTATTAATGACCTCTGCAATGTCCAAATTGACCAATCAGAATTGCCTGTTCAATGAAGCCTTGTAATAATAAGTTATAACACTTTTCCAGACAAGAAACTACGCATTTACATGAATAATAAGTGTTCCATTTATCCAATTTACACATATTTGGGGATTTACAGTGATGTTTGGAGCTGTGAGTAGCAGCTGGCTGTATACCTGATTTTTGCTTTAAAAAAGCACCCGTCAATGTTTTAATTATATCAAATCAAATCAAGTTTTATTTATATAGCACATTTAAAAACGATGTTTGGTCGAGCCAAAGTGCTGTACAAGTAATAAAAACAATTTACGACAGTACAATAACAACAAAAGACAGTCATTGCAACAGCAAATATAAAAACAAAACACACGGAAAATCTTCTAGTGAGAGGAATTATACTCTCACTAGAAGATTCGGCCATTAACCATGTTTAATGAGAGTGAGGATAAAGACTGCTTTGACCAAGATTAAAGTCATTGTAAAAAGCTCCTAATGGATATGAAATTACAACAAAAATATAAATGTAATCTATTCCTTACAAGATCAATGCTTAAAAGATACATGCTTGCTTTAGAAACTATAATAATTTCTTAAAGATGAGATTCCATTTAGCTCATCAATTTAATACACGGTTTAGTTTAACTCTAATTCTGATTGAGGCACAACAAAGGGACAAGGACACGCAATAAAGAGTGGCAAAAGAAGGTCAATCATTTTGAAAATAAACTAACCAACTGTCAATTATTTCAAGTTGTTTTGATTTTTTCCCGAAAGTTAATACCTGTTCAACTTTTGTTTTTGAAGTAAAAAAAGGAATGAAATTCCTCTTTTTGCATTTTCACAAGTTGCAAAGTTGCTTATAGACATGATTTATTATAGTACTGTAAGAGTATATTTAATGAATTATCATCTGCTGTAAAAATTATGTATTTTCCTAACATAACTAAAGACATTGCCACCATGAATGGCTGCAAACATGGCACAAATGACAGCATATGTATATTTAACATGGTGCTGACCTTATCAAGCCCTTAGTGAAAGAGCCCACCTGGTGTAAAGCCGCTGGCTTCATTCAATTCAACTGCTGCAGATTAGTTTAACAATCATTTAAAAGTGGACACAAGCCCCAACATTTCCATGTGCATCGCTCTGGGGCCATTTAAAAAAGCCTGTTAGCCACTTTAATTTTCAACAAAAATTGGGACTTCACACCAATATAGTCAATATAGGGCAAGTGAATTTATGGCAACAAATGACACGTCCAAGTCATTATTGATGGCCATCTTGAAAATGGCCACATTTTAAGATTTTTTTTTAGCAACCTCAGAGGAGTTTATGTGCCAATGATAAACTTGTATCCACTTTGGAAAGATTTCCCTGTTATCTGCAGTACTCAATTCCTACACTTTGAAATGTTTAGTCTTAAACACTGACAATTCAAAAAGCATACTCTCTTAAATACATGTGCTGTGTCGTTAACTCATGTTTAGTAGTTTGTCTGCGGGGAAGGAGAACGCCGCCGCCCCCCCCCCATTTTCCTCCTCTACCGAGCGTGATTTGCAGACTGCATGCTCCTAAAAAAATTGCACTAGACACATGGGCAAATTAATTAAAGGATTATTAATACATGTATGTATATAAATGTACATATTATGTATATAAATTACAGTTACAGACAGTACACAAAGCCTTAACATATGATGTGCCGTTTCATGAGAGCAGCGTCGAAGCTGGCATTCTACAAACCGTTTTAACATCATACCTGCACGCGCTGCATTTAATATTTAACGATAGCTAAATAAGTTCGGATAATATTGTTTAACTGGATCTGTCTGCAATGCAACTCAATTCACCGAAGCCTGATCAAACAAACGAGGCAGGCGTCCGGCCCCCTTCGACCACAGGGCAACATGGCTGTGTTCCCTGCACAGCAAGCTAACTGAGGCTTACCTTCAGAAAAAGCTTCGCTTTAATGGGCTGACGGTAGGCACGAGGGAATGCACCGGGTCTGTGGTAGACGCGGAGCGGGTCGAAGACACACAACTACCCGAGGGCTAAGTGTCGAACTTTGGTTCGGTAGCAAGGTGAGCTTTGGTACTGAATAACACAATAGCCCCAGCGTAGCTAACAACCAGCACCGACCGACCCCGTTCTGCCCGCCAACAGCACCCCCGGAAGTGACGTCAGCGCGTAGGGAAGGCATTGTGGAATTTTAAATCTTTAACCATTTTTTAAGGCTGCTATAACTGGCGTCTTCATCAATTTGTCACATTTTGAGCATTAAATAAAGCAAAAACAAAATCTTTTCCCATTACTGCTGCAAATATTTTTTTAATAGAGTACACTCATTTAGCAAAATAGCAAACTTGATGACATATATGGTGTAACCCAGAGCCCTTTCGTATCTCTAGGGCTCTGGTGTAACCATAGACCAGGGGTATTCAACTAAAATTCAACGAAGTCCAGTTAGAGAAAATCTCCCCATGCAAAGGTCCGGAACTTCAAAATGTCTAAGTTGCTTTATGAATTAGTGTGATATATTGAAGTAGCCTGTAGCTTTATCAACGTCTGCATGTAATCAACAACTGACTGCCAATCAAATAAAGAAAGTACAATTCAAAAACAACAATATTTATTGTCAATTAACATTGAACTATACAGATATACAGTAACATACTCTGGATATGTGTAATGTTCCTCTCGGGCTGCATTTAAAAATAAAATAGCTTTTGAAAATATGTGCATCTTAAAAGTGCTTAATTTTAGATAAATAAAAATAAAGTGTAGCAGCAGCTTGAGTTTCCCTTTTTCTTTGTTAACCGTTTCACATCATGACTTAACAGTTTCAGACGATTATAGAACAATATCAGTCTTTACACATCATAACAATTGAACAGTTTTAAAGTTTCTCTTTCTTTCCCTCTTATATTGCAGTCCCTCACTCACTTTTTTAAAATTCAGTTTGAGAATTGAGCTCGAGCTTGTCCTGCCAGGAGTTTGTAAATCTGGGCTCAAATGGTGTCAGGGCCATTCTCATACACATGCAGGTGCTCATTGGTTACAGTGATGCAAACACAGGTATGGTGAAAAAAGAGAGAACTATTCAAAGCAGAAATAAAACAGCGTAATATACCATCTGACAAAGGCCTGTGCTATAATGCTTCAATTAACTGGCTATTCTTTATTATATACTCAGATCAATAGGAGACAGAGATGTTAAGTTATAAATCAAGGGTTTTTATTATTATTTAGAGCAGGGGTGGGGAACCTTTTTGTTTCATTCTTGCCCCTCATATTACAAGAATGGACGGTTGAAATACTTTTAGCTGCTTACACTTTATTAAACTTTTACATAGAACGTAGCATAACATTTACACCCTGGCTTCATCCACATGCCTTCTCCGGTGTGTGTTCCCCTCAACAGGGTCCGTGTGGAAACATATAACAACTATTGTAACATCCTTTTTCTTTTTCTTTTTAAGTGTAGGTACAAAATCACTTATTAATTTTTTTTCTTAAATACAAATTTCAAAATACAATTTTCACTCAACACTTTTTCCTTTCAATCTTTCTTTACAACATCCTCCGAGGGTCGTACAAATTATTGAACTCAACCTCTGCTTAAAAAAAATAAAATCACAGCCCATTCATTTCGCCTTTCTTTCATGCTGTGCAAAGAAAAAGCAACCTCTTAATCCAGATATTTTACCATGACTCGTGCGGTTGTGGCATGACCACCAAAACAGAAAGATATGGACACAAGATGTGTGCACATGTATTTAGTATCCTATCCATGTGAACATGATTTAAGTGGGGGGACCTAACCTCCTGGGTCCGGGGGCATGCCCCCCAGGAAGATTTTTTTTTAAATATTGAAGTTAAAAGCATCAATCTGGTGCACTTTGAGAGTAAAATTAAGAGATCTATGGATACATCTTTCAACACCCATATGAAACAGAACTGTAAGCAGATTTTTTTTTTGGGATATTTTACAAATCACTCCCCTTTTAAACTGTATTCTTGTTATTTTTTACAACTTTTTTGTTACTGTCATATAGTATTTTATACCTGTTTTTCATTTAGTCTCATTAATAACTATAATGATCATATCAAGGTGTGCCTTAACCTCACTGAGCTGAGGTTATTTGAGCCTCTCACCCCTTGTTTCCACTGGGTCCGTCTGCGGCGCGTTACGGGCGCGTTGCGGCTGCGCCGCGGCGTCCGCAAGGATCGCGGCCACTCTATTAAATGGGTGCTATTCCACCAGACGTGCCGCGTTACGGCTCAGAAGCGTCCCAGAAGCGTCTCGCCGCTGGGCTCCGCTTGAAATAGGATTGAAGTCTATTTTTCGATGCGACGCAGCCGTAAGGTAATGTCAGGCACGAAGTGAAATGGTGACAGCATCCGGCCCACCCCCCAAATAAACTAATTTGCAGACCCCCCTGTCACTACCCGATCCGTCCCCCTGCCCAATCGGTAGTGCGCATGTGCGAGATGGTCCGCCATATTGGACAACTCCGGACGGCAACCCAAGATGGACACTTAAACTAATTTGCAGACCCCCCTGTCACTACCCGATCCGTCCCCCTGCCCGATCGGTACTGCGCATGTGCGAGATGGTCCGCCATATTGGACAACTCCGGACGGCAACCCAAGATGGACACTTGACACCGTCCCCCTGCAAAGCTCAAAAATAAAACGAGAGAGACATGAGTTATTGTTATTACAACGTGACTTGATGAACTGATGAAATTAATCATCTAAATAAAATTCAAGAAACTAGTCCATGTATTTGTTACTTCAAGGCTGGATTATTGTAACTCTTTATTATCAGGGTGTACCAAGAAGTCAGTCAAGTCGCTTCAGCTGATTCAAAATGCTGCAGCTCGTGTACTAGCCAGAGTTAGGAAAAGGGACCACATTACTCCTGTTCTGGCTGCCTTACACTGGCTCCCTATAGAGCACAGGATAGAATTTAAAATTCTTCTTCTCGCCTACAAAGCCCTTAATGGGCAGGCGCCATCTTACCTTAATGAACTCATTATACCCTACTGTCCTACTAGGGCATTGCGTTCCAAGAATGCAGGGTTGTTGGTTGTTCCTAGAGTCTCTAAAAGTACAATGGGAGCCAGAGCCTTTTCT
This sequence comes from Harpagifer antarcticus, assembly GCA_902827135.1. Taxonomy (NCBI): domain Eukaryota; kingdom Metazoa; phylum Chordata; class Actinopteri; order Perciformes; family Harpagiferidae; genus Harpagifer; species Harpagifer antarcticus. The sequence continues at coordinate 183,665 of CADEHL010001093.1, read as the reverse complement.
TATCAAGCTCCACATTTGTGGAATCAGCTTCCAGTTTGTGTTCGGGCGGCAGACACCCTATCCGTTTTTAAGAGTGCGCTTAAGACCTTCCTTTTTGATAAAGCTTATAGTTAGGGCTGATTAGATTCAGCCCCTAGTTTCGCTGATATAGGCTTAGTTTGTCGGGGGACATCTTCCTTCTCTCTGTCTATACCGGTGTACTCTCATGTTCCGATTAACCCGGCTTTTTTTGTGGATTTAACTTCTGTTAGACAGCTATCATACTGAATAAATATGTACTGTGAATGTATGCAAAAATGTATGGCATATGGCTGTCCAACAGAAGTAAAATTCATTTCTCACTTATTCTGACAATGTACTTAACCCCAAATAAAAGAACCCAATAAAAAGACTCGTTAAATAATAGTGAAGTCAATCAATCAATGTTTCAATCAATGTTTATTTATATAGCCCAATATCACAAATGTTAAATTTGTCTCAGTGGACTTCACAGTTTGTACAAAATATCAGAATGACAATACGACACCCTCTGTCCTTAGGCCCTCACATGGTACAAGGAAAAACCTCCGAAGAAAACCCACAGTTTAAAGGGAAAAATGGGAGAAACCTCAGGGAGAGCAACAGAGGAGGGATCCCTCTCCCAGGACGGACAGACGTGCAATAGATGCCGTGTGTAAATTGAAAAGATAATACATTTGCAACATAGGTAGTCCAAATGTTTGGAAATGCATGTGTGTATAATAGGAAGATGAATCCACGAGGATATCCATCCAGGACCTAGGGCTCGCGATGCAGGACACAGGACCGCAGGATCATCCATGACTCCGGATCCCAGCGTATATAGACACCAAAAAGAAAGAAATTTGGGGAAGCTGGGTTAATCGGAACATGAGAGTACACAGGTATAGACAGAGAGAAGGAAGAAGTAAGATGTCCCCCGACAATCAGCCCTAACTATAAGCTTTATCAAAAAGGAAGGTCTTAAGCGCACTCTTAAAAACGGATAGGGTGTCTGCCGCCCGAACACAAACTGGAACTGATTCCATAAATGTGGAGCTTGATAAGAAAAGGCTCTGGCTCCCATTGTACTTTTAGAGTCTCTAGGAACAACCAACAACGCTGCATTCTTGGAACGCAATGCCCTAGTAGGACAGTAGGGTATAATGAGTTCTTTAAGGTAAGATGGCGCCTGCCCATTAAGGGCTTCGTAGGCGAGAAGAAGAATTTTAAATTCTATCCTGTGCTCTATAGGGAGCCAGTGTAAGGCAGCCAGAACAGGAGTAATGTGGTCCCTTTTCCTAACTCTGGTTAGTACACGAGCTGCAGCATTTTGAATCAGCTGAAGCGACTTGACTGACTTCTTGGTACACCCTGATAATAAAGAGTTACAATAATCCAGCCTTGAAGTAACAAATACATGGACTAGTTTCTCTGCATCGTTTTGAGGCAAGATATGCCTGATTTTTGCAATGTTACGTAGATGGAAGTAGGCGGTCCTTGAAATTAATTTTATGTGGGCGTTAAAGGATAAATCCTGATCAAATATAACACCAAGATTCCTTACAGTCTCACTGGAGGCCAAATTAATGCCATCCATAGTCAGTATATCTTTAGATAATTTGTTTCGTAGATTCTTCGGGCCAAGTACAATAACTTCAGTTTTGGTCATGTTTAACATCAAAAAGTTTAAGGTCATCCACGTTTTTAAGTCCTTGAAGCAGTCTTGAATTGTATTTAGATGATTAATTGCATCAGGCTTGATTGATAAATATAGTTGAGTATCATCCGCATAACAATGAAAATGTACAGAATGATTCCTTATAATATTGCCTAACGGAAGCATATATAATGTGAACAAAATAGGTCCGAGCACTGAGCCCTGTGGCACTCCATGGCTAACTTTGGTTTGTGTGGAAGATTCATCATTGACACGTACAAACTGAGTGCGTTCAGATAGATAGGACCTAAACCAGCCTAAAGCAGTTCCCTGTATGCCAACTAAGTGCTCTAGTCTTCGCAATAAAATATCATGATCGATAGTATCAAATGCAGCACTGAGATTGAGCAAAACAAGAATAGAGACAAGTCCCTTGTCAGAGGCTATTAGAATGTCATTTGTGACTTTAACCAGAGCTGTCTCTGTGCTATGATGTGTTCTAAAGCCAGACTGAAAATCTTCAAATAAATCATTGTTTTTTAAGTAATCACACAACTGTTTTGCGACTGCTTTCTCAAGAATTTTTGAGAGGAACGGAAGATTAGAAATAGGTCTATAATTGGCTAAAACCTCTGGATCGAGGTTGTGCTTTTTAAGAAGTGGTTTTATCACTGCTACTTTGAATGATTGTGGAACATAGCCTGATAATAAAGACATATTCATAATATGTAATAAAGAAGTGCTAATTAATGGAAAAACTTCCTTCAACAGTTGAGTTGGAATTGGGTCTAACATACACGTTGATGGTTTAGAAGAGAGAATCATTTAATTTAATTGTTCAAGGTTTATGGCTGAAAATCATTCTAGTTTACTATCTAGTGTAATATTAGAACTTACGTTTCCGGGAGTTGATAACACTATACTGGTCAAAGGCAAGAGGTCATTAATTTTGTTTCTAAGAGTAACAATTTTATCGTTAAAAAAGCACATAAAATCATTACTACTGAGTGCTATGGGAATAGAAGGCTCAATCGAGCTATGGCTCTCTGTCAGCCTGGCTACAGTGCTGAAAAGAAATCTTGCATTATTCTTATTCTCATCTATTAATGAAGAGTAGTAGGCTGCTCTCGCTTTACACAGTGCTTTCTTATATTCATTGAGAGTAATATGCAAAATTAAACGAGATTCTTCAAGTTTAGTGGAACGCCATATCCTTTCAAGTTGTCTCGACTTTTGCTTTATTTTGCGGGTTTCGGCATTATGCCATGGAGCTAATCTATGTTGTTTTATTTTCTTCTTTTTCAAAGGAGCAACAGAGTCTAATTGTATTCGCAGCGCATCTGTAGCACTATCAACAACATGATCAATTTGGGGACATTTGGGGACATTTTGTATACGTTTCCTCCCCTACATGCAGACATGCTACCGAGTTAAGTATTGGTGGAATCTCTTCCTTAAATTTGGCTTTAGCACTAACAGATAAGTTTCTGCTGCAGGAGCTTTTGACTAATGCTTTGTAGTCTAGTAACAGTACTTCAAAAGTTACTAAGAAATGGTCGGATAAAGCAGGATTATGCGGTTCGACTAATAGTTGCTCAATTTCAATACCATAAGTCAGAACAAGGTCGAGAGTGTGATTATAGCAGTGGGTTGGTTTATTTACACTCTGACAAAAACCAACAGAATCTAATATAGAGTTAAATGCAACAGTAAGGCTATTTTTATCATCGTCAACATGAATATTAAAGTCACCTACGATAATTACTTTATCTGTTTTAAGAACCAAAGTTGATAAAAACTCAGAGAATTCTGATAAGAATTCTGAATAAGGACCTGGTGCACGGTATACTGTAACAAATAAGATTGGCTTCAAAGTTTTCCAGGTCGGATGCGTAAGACTAAAAACGAGAATTTCAAAGGAGGTATAATTTAATTTTGGTTTAGTATTGATAAGTAAACTTGAGTCAAAGATTGCTGCAACTCCACCTCTCGGCCCACGCCTCGGGCAATATGAGTATTGATATGGCTGGGTGGAGTGGCCTCATTTATGCTGACATATTCTTCATGTCTCAACCAAGTTTCAGTGAGACAGCATATATCAATATTATAATCTGATATTAAATCATTTACCAATTTTGCTTTAGATGCTAGAGATCTTATGTTTAAGAGACCACATTTAATCTTCCTGTTTTGTTGCACTGTAGTAGTTGTTACATTTACTTTTATTAGGTTATTATGTATGACACCTCTATTAGGTTTTACCTTAAATTGTCCTTGGGCAGACACACACACCGCTAATATTGGGTATTTTATTGGGTTCGAGATTACAATAATAATACAATACAATACAACTTTATTTATAGAGCACTTTAAACCTCCAGACCAAAGTGCTGTACAGGCAAATAGATAAAACAAAGCATAAAAACAAAAAACAATTTAAAAGCAAAAAAGCAACACTGAAAGATGTTAAAACGCCAAATGTTAAAACGCTAAGGAGAAGAGGTGGGTTTTAAGAAGCGATTTAAAAGCAGGCAGTGTGGAGGCCTGTCTGATCTCCAGGGGCAGAGCGTTCCACAATTTGGGAGCTGCTACAGAGAAGCAACGGTCCCCTCTGAGCTTTGACCTGGTTTTAGGAACATTCAGGAGCAGTTGGTCCGCTGACCTGAGAGGGCGGTTCGGCGTGTAATGCTGTAGCAGCTCAGTAAGGTATGGTGGCGTCATGCCATTTAGGGATTTAAAAGTAAATAAAAGAATTTTAAAATGGATCCTAAAATAAATTGGCAGCCAGTGGAGAGAAGCTAAAACAGGGGAAATGTGGTCATACTTCCGTGTGCCTGTTAAGAGCCTTGCTGCGGCATTTTGCACCCGCTGCAGTCGTGCGAGGGAGGACCCACTGACCCCCATGTAAATAGAGTTACAGTAGTCCAGCCGGGTGGTAACAAAGGCATGGATTACTGTCTCAAACTGCTGTCTGGAGAGAAAAGGTTTTACTTTGGCTAGCTGCCTCAGGTGATAAAAGCTCGTTTTTACCACCGACTTAATCTGACTCTCAAGTTTGAGTTCACGGTCCATTTTAATACCAAGGTTTGTAACGGTGGGCTTGGTGTACTGATGCAAGGAACCCAGGTCTACAGAAGTGGTGTCAGTGGTGCTACCAAAAACCATTACTTCTGTTTTTCCTTCATTGAGTTTAAGGAAATTGCACGCCATCCAGGCCTTTACGTCATCTAGGCACTTTATCAGTGGGCTAATTAAGTAACCACCCTTCTTTGTTAGAGGGACATAAATCTGGCTATCGTCAGCATAGCAGTGGAATGCGATGCCATGCTTTCTAAAAATGGACCCAAGAGGGAGCAAATAGAGGGAGAATAGCAGGGGGCCTAATACTGAGCCCTGTGGGACCCCATACAGGAGTGGAGCAGAGGATGACTCGGAGTCACCAAGGCTGACAGAGAAGGTTCTGTCCTTCAAATATGACCTAAACCATTCCAGGGCTTTTCCCTCAATGCCCACCCACTTCTCCAAGCGGGAGATCAGGATGTCATGGTCGACTGTATCGAAAGCAGCAGTTAAGTCAATAAGTAGGAGCACAACGCAGTCCCCAGAGTCAGTAGATAAAAGGATGTCATTAAAGACTCTTAAAAGCGCTGTTTCAGTGCTGTGCATAGTTTTAAAACCAGATTGGAAAACCTCCAGTATGTTGTTCTCTTCCAGAAAAAACATAATTTGACTGTAGACAATCTTCTCCAGGATCTTTGACATGAAAGGCATTTTGGAAATGGGCCTAAAATTAGCCAGAACTGTGGGATCCAGGCTGGGTTTTTTAATACGAGGTTGCACTACTGCATGCTTCAGGTTTTCGGGGACCTTCCCTGAGAGCAGGCTGCTGTTTAAAACTGCCAGCACAGATGGTCCAACAGTGGGGAAAACCTCTTTAAAAAGTCGAGGCGCGACAGGGTCATTTGGAGAACCAGAGGGCTTTAACTTGGAGACAATCTCCTGTACAAAAGACAGAGCTACATGCTCAAACTGATTAAAGACAGCAGAACACGGTGCAGGAACTGAGGGGTCAATTGCAGGCGCAGAGATTTGAGCTCTAGTGGAATTTACCTTATTAATGAAAAAGTGAAGAAAATCTTCACAGACCGCGGTAGAGGTCTCTATAAAGCTATTCTGGGGGGCTTTAAGGACCAAATCAATAGTCTGGAACAGAACACGTGGCTTATGACGATTTGACAGAAAGATGTCAGATAAAAGTTTGCTTTTTGCCTCTTTCACAGTGATCTGATAGAAACGCCAACACTCCCTCAACATTTCAAATGAAACTTGCAGTTTGTCCTTTTTCCATTTACGCTCAGCTCTACGGCAATCCTGTCGGACAGCCCGAGTCGTGTCATTTAACCAAGGCTCAGATTTAGTTTTAGGTTGCCTGGTTTTTAAAGGAGCAACAGTGTCTATGGCAGCTTTGCAAGTAGAGTGAAACCATGAGCTAAGCTCATCCGTTTCAGGTGACATAGGTTCCCGATTCACACAGTTCTGATTAAAGGCGACAGAGAACTGACCAGCAGTGGAGGGGTTAATCATACGAGCGCGCCGAGGAGCAGCGCGCGGTTTAACCGTTTCACAAGCAAGACTCACATCAAATAATACAGGCATATGATCAGAGAAAAAGGCGTCACAAATCTCCAGGTTAAGAACAGGCAAACCATAAGATAAAACAAGATCAAGTGTGTGTCCGCGTTCCTGCGTTGGGCCAGACACAGACTGCACAAGATTAAAGGAATCAACAAGGTCTAAAAAGTCCTTTGCCATAGCTTTGTCGGGGCAACACACATGAATATTAAAATCCCCAACAATAAGAACACGATCATATTTTGGCATAATTTCAGCCAAGAAGTCCGAGAAATCGTTTAAAAATCCCTTATTGTATTTGGGAGGTCTATAGACCACAGCACACAGCACTGTGTGAGAGCGACCAAGCTCGAACACGCTCAGTTCAAAGCTGCCGGGTGAGAATGTCAGTGAAAGCTGCTGGCATTTATAGTCACTCTTAAAAACAGTTGCTATACCTCCACCTCGGCCTGACGTCCGCGGAGAGTTAAAATAACAGCAATGCTGCGGTACAAGTTCGGTAAGCGCACTGGACTCACCAATACTGAGCCATGTCTCAGTCACGAAGAGGAAATCCAAGCCCTTGGAAGTGAAGAAATCCTTTAGGACAAAAGTCTTGTTTGTTAGCGATCTTGCATTGACCAGGCCAAACCTGGCAGGGGCCGGCAGATTGGCGGCGTTAGAGGTCCGGGGAGCCCGACACAGAGACCTCAGGTTATGCGGATTAACCCCACGGCAGCGGGGGCGAGGGGAGCAGGTCACGCGGTGCAGGAATGCCTCATCCGGGTCGACGACAGGTACCAGCCAGGCGTCGACAGGGTCCAGGAAGCGCCTCGAAAAAGAGAGACGAGGCTCATACTCAGTATGAGAGAAAAGATGAGCTGAAGAAGCCTTCGTTCTCACCAGTCGACCACTGCGTTTTCCCCGGCGGCGGTGGCGTTTACAGCGGGTAGGTGGAGCCGGGGTGCGGCACAGGTAAACTGCTCCCCCCGTTAAAAGCGGAGGCAGCGTTTTATCTCCACCACGAGTAGACTTTGCTGGAATAATGGCAGAAAACCGAAGGTCCAGCAGTGTTTGGCGATCGTACACCAGTAGAGAGTTGACATTTTGCATTAAACATGACAAAAACAGTACAAAAACACACAGCGTAAGCATCGGCAGACGGCAGGCCACACACACTGGCGCCATCTTGGAAAAGGTGATTCCTATGGATGACTGCCTAGGAGAGAGCGCAGAGAAGCGTGTAAGACTGCGACTCCGCCTCCTGGTCTCAACTCCAGTTTGTCATGGATTAAGTCCACAAAGCCCTGCAGTGTTTGCCGAAATGAGATTTGCACCTTCCAAAGTAGGATGAATGCCGTCTCTCTTAATCAGACCAGGTTTTCCCCAGAAGGCTGTCCAATTATTTACGAAGCCCACATTGTTTGCTGGGCACCACCAAGACAACCAGCGCTGAAATGATGACATGCGGCTATACATGTCATCATTGATCAGATTGGAAGTCACGTTGTAATAACAATAACTCATCTCTCTGGAGTTTTCTTTTTGAGCTTTGCTAAAAGCCACTGTGTCAAGTGTCCAACTTGGGTTGCCGTCCGGAGTTGTCCAATATGGCGGACCATCTCGCACATGCGCAGTACCGATCGGGCAGGGGGACGGATCGGTAAGTGACACCCCCTTCACATCACTACATCGTCTCCACAACGACACGCACAATGAACTACGAAGTTTTTATATTGGAAGTGGAAAAACACTTGATTTTATATGACACAACGAATCTTTTTTACAAGGACAACACCAGCGTTCTCCTTTGGTTTACAGGCACTGTGTGTAAATTATATAGAATAATTATGATGATGAATGCATTTATTTTACCACTAAAATACAGCAACCCATCTTTGATTCATGTTGTTTTTAACTGGACTATTACAATTATTATTAATTATGTCTGTAGTCTACAACACAACAAAATAGGAAATAACAACAATAAACACGATTTAAACAGACACAAAAATAAACCATTTAACTACGTAGCCTACTTACTTTCTTGTAGAAGTACAAATGTCCAGGAAATACGCCCAAATCAACAAGAACTGCGAGCCGTAATGCTTCTGAAACGCTCGTGAAACGCGCCGGTAGGGTATAGAGCAGGGCTTCTCAAACTCCGAACCCTGTGTCCCATTATAAAAAAATAAAAATAAATAATAAAAAATAAAAATGTATTTAAATAATCTGATCCTGATGTAAATTAAAGTGGACCTATTATGCTATATTGGAAAAAATATATTGTAGGGCCATACCTATACAAATATAGGTCCAAACAGTTCACCCATTTTAGCCATGCCTCATACTGCTCATACCCCTCTTGTGCAGCCCTGTTAGAGAAACGCGGATTTTGGGTCCTTAGCTTGAAAAAAAAAAGAGGAGGCGGAGCTAATGCCTGATCATAATTCTACCGGAGATAAAGTTAAATTCTGTTGTAATAAAACGCCATCCTGTTCTTATCCACATCAAGGATTATTTCTGAAACATTATGGATCTCAAATGCTTTTTCTCTGGCGGGTTTATCACAAGGTGAGTTCCTTTTTTGATTTCCTGCTTTTTAAACACATGTGCTCTCCAGTACAGGTTAGCTCTGAGTGTTAGCGAGGCTTGCTAATGTAAACAAAGACGAGATTACGTCTAAAACACGTTCAAAACGCGTCAGGCATTGTTTCTGATAGCAACTTTCTGTGGGTCCGCTGCCGATTTGACGTCAGATTGGCAGCAAATCTGTATCCGCTCGTTGTACCCCTGTTTTTAAAAGATTTGGGTACGGAGGAAAAGAGAGCGGGTTGTATTTTCTGACGCTGCGTGAGTTCCCAGACGCACTGGGGACACATATTTATGTATAAAAGACATCACAAAGTGCATTTTGCATGATAGGTCCCCTTTAATGTATATTGTCTTGTGTCTGACGCGTTCTGAGAATGAACGTGCATATATTTACTTGTGTGCGCGAGTGTCACACGCATTTAAATTAACCACAAGTTTACCTTGACTTTCTAATGCTTCTAATGCCATTTTTGCCATGGTTCAAGGCATTGGCTACAGACAAACAGTGCCATTTCTCCCACTAGTTCAAGCCATGATACTGTATGTATGTATATATTGAATGTCTGTGTGTATACAGGGGCGCCGTTTACCGACAGGCAAGTGCTTGGACCAAAAGGGGGCCCCCAAATAAGGTAGATTAATCCAATCCAATCCAACTTTATTTATATAGCACTTTAAATCCTCCTGACCAAAGTACATGCATAGCGCGCCGAAACTGCATCTTAATTTCAGTTTTGTTGCTCCACTCCGGGGGTGTGGGGGGACTTTACTGGCATTGATCCGGACCATTGACCTTGTTTCACAAGTGGACCTTTAGCAAAAAAGTTTGAGTACCCCTGGTATAGAGGCTTCTCAATACTCAAATTTCCCCTCCTCGACTCCTCGACTCGTCGGTCCTCCGGTAGTGACCCAGAAATGAATTTCAGCGCGCCATTTTGAAGGACATCTCATTTCTCTAAATGCACACCGAGGACCGAGCATCGAGCGTCGAGGAGGCTCTCTGGAGGAGCTATAACCGAGGATACACTAGGCTTATTTGAGACGCGTTGCGGCTCGCCTTGAAAGTAGACGAGAATAGCCGATCGCAGCCGGGGGAGGTCTCAAAAAGCTCGCCTAAAGTCGGACAGCTCGGAGTCGGCTTCGTCTTCTTCTTCTCTCGGTTTCTTGGCGGTTTGCAAACAACTTTAAGGTGCATACCGCCACCTCCGGAGTCGGCTTGACTCGGTTTGCATTTATAAAGAATGCCCACATGTGTTTAATCGTTAGTGTCAGATATGTACTAAGTAAATACATTTGTTCCTGCTCAAGATTAGATTCAACTTTATTGTTATTGCACATATTACAGGTACTGAGACAACGAAATGCAGTTTAGCTTCTAACCAGGTGCAACAAGCAGTGAAGTGAAAAGTAATGTACACAATAGACAGAATAAAATATAGAATGAATTGAATGATGAATAAACAGTGAGGGGTATGAATACACTAGATATCAGCCTGTGAGCAGTACGAACAGTGTGTGTGAATATGCTAAGATATATAAAGTATGAAAACGGTAAGCAGTGCTAGTATAAAATATATAGATATTAATTTCATGATGATAAACATTGTGGAACAATGATGAACAATGGGAATGGATGTGGCGACGTAAAACTGACACAAAACAACAAACTTTTGCCGAGCCAATTGGAGAGTTTCATCAGCAGCACGGGGTAAAAACCACCAATGAGCGCTCAGCTCGAGATACCAGCGAGTCGTTTCCCATCAAGCATTTCGCTTCCGCAGCCCGTGGAGAGGAACTGTGCGTTTCCTGTGCGGTATAATAAGACAATAACAGGCTACAGATGCGGACACACACACACAAATATATTTCTATAGATATATACAATTTAAAGTATGAGAGCACTCTCCCCCCTCTCTCTCTGGTCGCTGAAATGGGGAATTGAAATTACGGGCCGAAAGTTGTATTTACAAGTATTAAAAGTAAGCAGAGGACACCAAACCACCTGAGACCCGTCTGTCCGCCGCATCTACGCACTGTACAACACACACCACTGTAGCACACACACACACACCTACACACTGTACCACACACACACCTACAGCTCCTAAAGCATAATCAGGCTACAGCCGTTGTGTATTTTATTATGTGAAGCACTAAATGGTTTTAGTAAAAATATCGACTCTTTGTTTGTAGATATCTACTAAACTAAAGCAAATAAAGAGAGTAGGCCTGTTATACTGAGTGATATATATTATACTGTTGCGACCTGGCTCAAAAGGCCACAACAAAACGGAGACACAACATGTCAACGGGTAGGTAAAGGTGTTTATTTAAGACAAACAAATCAAATCCAGTAAAGTATGAGGTGTGGATGTCAGTGGTATCAGTAATGTAAATGCAGTGTGCGGATTGTGTGAACATGTATGTGTGTGAGAGTGTTGAATTGCACAAAGTAAAGCAACTGACGAAACTCCTATTATACTTAACCAAACCGGTGTGCCTGCAGGGAGAAGCAGAGAGAGACAGAGAGCGAGCACAGAGAGGAGCTAAATAGCACCAGACCCAGGTGCCCGGAGCCACTGCAATCAAATGCACACAGCAAACACCAATCACCCATCACCCATCACCCATCACCAATCACCAATCACCAACCACCACCTCCTCTCTACTGATGCACCCACAGGGGCATCACAGCCCCCCCCTTAAGACGGGGCCCCAAAGGGATCCACGACACCCCAATATCCTCCTTCTTAACTCCAGTTTTTTTTTTATTTCCCTTCTTAGGACTGGAGGACGCTCCTCCTCCGCTGTCTCCGAACTCCTGACCCGCGACCCCGCACCGCTTCCTCGCTTCCACTGCCTTTAGGTCCCACTCCTCCTTGGGTTGGCTGGCGTTGAGCCACAGCATGTAGGCGCTCATCGGTCTCTTGGGCGCGCCGACCTCCTTCGGCCTCCTCTTCTTCCGCCTCCTCTTGTTCGGCCTCCTCTTGTTCTTCACCTCTTTGACTGTCCTCTCCTTCTTCTTTGTCCCGATCTCAAAGTACCGGGCTGGACCACATTCTCCAGACTCTGAAACAGGTAGGTCAGCAGACATCCTATGGCTCTGCAAACGCGTAACAGTATGAATTGGCGACACACTTGGAACTTGCAAACCGCTCTCATCTGGCCCCACAGATGCCAACGGCCTGGAAACCACCACAGGCGGTGGCACACCAGCCCACACAGCACTACCAGCGAGATCGTTGCCTAAAATCATCTGTATCCCATCAAGTGGCAACGCGGGACGCACGCCAATAGACACAACTCCCCGCACCAGCTCGCAATCCAGCACTATTGCATGCCGTGGCACAGGGATCAAGCCCATCTCCATGCCCCTCATCAGCACAACATCCCCAGTCTCTGTCTCTGATGAAAAAGGCAATACTGACTCAGCAATAAATGAGTATCTAGCTGCTGTGTCACGCAACACCTTAATCGGAACATACTTGTCACTACCAACTACTGACACAACGGCTTCCGTTATGAACGGCTCAAAAACAGAACCCACATCCAAGTCGGCACAAACCAGCTTCTTATCAGGCACCATGCCCGATCCTACACCCTGCGGCTTTTTAACCAAAACGGCAGAACAACACATGGCTGGAGCATGTGGTGAAGAACGAGGCTTCCCCTCAGGTTCCAGCAACGGACACTGCCCCTTCCAATGACCCTCTTCTCGACAATAATGACATAGGTCCACTTTGGCCCCCTCGGGTCGCCCTGTACCTACAAGTCTACGGGAGGAGCCTGGTGAAAACTTTGCACCACCGCGGGCATAGCCATTGTCTTCTCCCCGTTTCCAATCACCCCTAGAATACTTCTCAGTAAAACTGCCCTTATGTGTCAACACAAAATCGTCCGCTAATTCAGCAGCTCTAAACGCGGTGGAAGGTTTCTGTTCATTCACATAAGTGGCCACACGCTGAGGGAGACTGTTTTTAAATTGTTCCAAGACAATGAGCTCACAAAGGCCGTCAAAACTTGCAACCTTTGCTGCCGCGCACCACCGCTGAAAATGAGAAGTTAAATCACGGATAAACTCCACATGTGTCTGCTTATCTCCCTTGACCCAACTTCTGAACCTTTGACGATACGCTTCCGGAACCAGTTCGTAAGATTTCAACACCGCTGATTTTACTCTATCATAGTCCAAAGCATTTTCGCCACAAACCGCTGAATAGGCTTCCTGTGCTCGCCCAGTGAGTACACACTGAAGTAACAGCACTCTGTCCGAATCTGACCAGTTTCTTGCCTCTGCTATGCGTTCAAATAGAGTGAAAAAAATGTCCGGGTCACGCTCATTGAACTTTGGCACTAATCGCAAGTAAGAAATTATATCGCCACTGCCTGATGCCGACCTATCACCACCATCCTCCCTTGGAGACAACTTGCCCTCTCCCATCAGTCGTAATCTAGCATGTTCCACCTCACATTTCATCCTTTCCACCTCCAGCACCTTCTCCACCTCTAAACGCTTCTCTACCTCCTGCTGCTGACCCCTCAACCTCTCCTGCTCCAACCTCAACTCCAACTGCAATCTCTCCTGATCCAACCTCAACTTCTCCTGATCAAACTGCATGGCCAAAAGCTCCTTTTGCTGCTCGAACGTCAAACCAGCTGTCTGAACCACTACCGGCACGAACCCTGCCGCACCAGACTCGCTCTTCTGCAACACCCCCTGCTCAAACAAAGATGACACAATGACAGTTTTAATGTCATGTTTCCGCTTGCTCCCCACAACAGCAATGTCATAGTGCTCTGCTATTTCGACTAACTGTGCCTTCTGGCAATTATCTAAGAACGATACTGAGGGCGCATCCACAAACGCTGACAAAGAAGTCATACTAGCCAATCAGAAAGCAAAGTACCAACCTGCCAACACGCATGGGCATAAGATTAACCCAACAGAGAATTTCCCCCTAACTGCCTAAACAAAATCTTCCTAATCTCACCTAGTCTTCATGTGGCTTGCGGTGGGTAATTACGCACTGGAACCCGGCGGAGTAATGGAGCGACCTGCGCGCAGGTAACACCAAGATATCACGCGGATGTGCCCCCGAGACAGCTGTCCGAAAACAGCTGACACTAACCACGTTGCCACAACACTATGAAAAAAACAAACAGATGCAACCCAAAGGGAAACGCCACTTAAGCCTAGCGGGGGAAACTCTTTACAAAAGCGTAACAAGCAGCAACATCTTACCTTCTGATTGGCACACCAAACCTGTCGCCATGTCAAACACTAAAGCTTCCTCAAACCCAAAAAACATGATGTGTCCCCAAAATAGCAGTACAGAGCCAGCACACAGCTGGACCATATCCACTAATTAGCTGCTCAAATGACACCATGTGCTCTGAGCACTACACAAACTTTTAACCAACTAACCCGTAGGACGAGCCCCCATTTGTTGCGACCTGGCTCAAAAGGCCACAACAAAACGGAGACACAACATGTCAACGGGTAGGTAAAGGTGTTTATTTAAGACAAACAAATCAAATCCAGTAAAGTATGAGGTGTGGATGTCAGTGGTATCAGTAATGTAAATGCAGTGTGCGGATTGTGTGAACATGTATGTGTGTGAGAGTGTTGAATTGCACAAAGTAAAGCAACTGACGAAACTCCTATTATACTTAACCAAACCGGTGTGCCTGCAGGGAGAAGCAGAGAGAGACAGAGAGCGAGCACAGAGAGGAGCTAAATAGCACCAGACCCAGGTGCCCGGAGCCACTGCAATCAAATGCACACAGCAAACACCAATCACCCATCACCCATCACCCATCACCAATCACCAATCACCAACCACCACCTCCTCTCTACTGATGCACCCACAGGGGCATCACATATACACACTGCTCTGCTTTCTGCACAGACCTCACAGCTGTTCTCTCTGGAAACATCGCGATGCGATGAAAGCAGTTTCTAAAATAATATCCAGGGGATGCATGCAGAGCTGTCATTGGCTGAGATAAGTCCGGCCGTGCGTCACGCCTCCACCGTTCCCGGAAATGCATCTGCGGAGGAGCCGTGGAGGAACCATCAGTGTATCCTCGGTTAGAGCTCCTCCAGTGAGCCTCCTCGAGGCTCGATCCTCCTCGAGGCTCGATCCTCGGTGTGCATTTAGAGAAATGAGATGTCCTTCAAAATGGCGCGCTGAAATTCATTTCTGGGTCACTACCGGAGGACCGACGAGTCGAGGAGTCGAGGAGGGGAAATTTGAGTATTGAGAAGCCTCTTAAGTCTCGAGGAGGGGAGTCTCGGAGGCCGGACCAAAACCGCGGCGCAGCCGTAACGCGCCGCAGCCGTAACGCGCCGCAGACGGACCCAGTGGAAACTAGGAGTCAGGAGAGAGCTCTCTTCCACCTGGTTGTAGAAAAGCTCTTTAAATTCGTTAGCATAGCTAGCTAACCAGATGCTAACAACAACAGATCGCCACTGTGCTTACAACTAAAGACACAGCCACGCAAACACGCAAAGCATGTGTACGGCTCCTTATGGGTACTGCAATATTTGAAGGGCTGGAGCGGCGTTCCGGTGCTCTCCGTCGGCACTCCTTTCAGACGAGACATATACCATATCGGTTCTCCACGAATTACACAAGTCACCCAAATCAGCGTTAAAAAAGCGAGAGGCGCCGAAAAATCCCATATTAATTTATTGATTATAGGTCCGGGTCCGTATAGGTCGGCGTCTGGGTCCGGATTGCAGTAGAATATTTGAATGTATTCATGTTAGCTCCAAATGTATAAGTTTAAAAATGAGTGATTTGGGTTAAAACTGAGCTGGACTTTGGAGCAAGCACATGTGACTTCAGAGAAGACCATGTGGTGTTGGAGGACAAAGGATTTGGCGGGGGAGGTGGCAGCATCTGTTGACTTGCACTGTATGCAAATGCTCTCGCCACATGTGAGTGAAGGAACTCAAGATTTGGGGGGATGGGGACATTGGGGCTGCCAATCAAAGTAGGGGAGAGATCGGATGACCCCTCCCATTGCTTCAGCATATAGTCAGAAGACACAACTGAGTTCTCTCTCTTTCTGCTGGCCGGCTGACGTGATCACCAGGTTGTATGTATGTGTTGTATGTATGTTTTGTGTTGTGTGTATTTGTGTTATATGTCTTGTGTTGTAAGTATACTGTGTTTGTATGTGTAGTGTATTGAATGTAATGATTTCTGGTGCATTGTGATATTGCCATTAAAAGTAGAGTATGGTTGACTTGGTGGCACTGAACTCCTTCCATATAACACAGCTCACGAAGGACGCGGGGATATTAGAAACGTGGAGCGTAAATCCATAATAATATCCTAACAGATGGTGCCCCCGACGTACAAGATAATGAGCTGAGGAGGATTCAGACGACCGGATTGGGTCGAGAATAAGCGCTTTTAAACGCTGCAGACAATCACGCAGGGCCCTGCACGACTCAAAGGTATTTCAGACTCCTGTTGTATAAACCGATTGTCTGTGATTGAATACACTAAAATGTTAGGATTGTCTGAAGGCGTTTCACAGTGTTTTTAAAGTTTAAATGGGATATACAATGCATATTTAGAAACATAGTCGTTGATCGCAGGTAGATATGAGTCCGGCGTGGCGTACATAGACATTGTTATTGATTACAGTTTGTCGCGGATCTACAGGTAGATAAAGTCCTGAGTGGCGTACATAAGAACGGTTTAGCGCGGATCTGTGGTAGTTCAGTCCACAGTGGCGTAGAGACGGTGCAGGGCTGGGGGTTGTGTGGTTTCATTCCCACACGACAGAACCTGGAAACCCGATATTTCAGATCGGGTCGCCGCCTAAAACTGAGGGGTTTTACAGCACAGACGAACGCTCTTTAGCTAAGAGCCGGAGTTCTGTGGTATGGTAATTACTCAATATTTATAGATCTCAATGAAGCTCTCGGATGAGTGAGGCTCATTTGTGGTCTGCTGCTGCCATCTAGTGGCTGAAAGGGGGTAGTACACCTTTGACATTGTTATGTGGATTTAGCTTCAAGCGCTGAGGTTAAATATTACATTGCTGACCGGTATTGAAGACGGGAAGCGCGTTAATAGTAACTACGACAATAGCCCAGTATATTAATACATGTGAACACATGTTGATTGATTGAGTCAGATAAATAAAAGCGAAGTGCACATATTAATTGAAGCAGATAAATAAAAGCGAAGTGAATATGGAACGACAGAATGCTTAAAACGATTCTGAAATTCCAGGTAGTTACCGGGAATTAAGTACATTCAAATTAAATATAATAGTGGATTATTCTACCTAGATTAGACATACAAAGAGGACAATTTGTGTGTTATGAACTGGCCTTGTATGGTTTAATTGTTAGTGAACTCAGACTGCAAGCAGTGTGATTTCTCTCTGCACATGTTTGAGTCTCCTTTTCCCTGCCCCCGGTCATCCAAGTTATTTGACCCCATGTGGTCAAGAGCCATTCTGTTAGACTACAATCTTGGGTAAGACAAATCATTGTTCTTTTGTCACATTTTTGAATCACATAAGAGTTCATTTTGCTAAATCAATTTATCTTTAATTTGTAGTTGGTGTTTGTTATTTTTGGGCAAATATAGCGCTAAATACAGTTAGTTTTGTATTCTGTTACAAATCTGACCATGCTTGTAACACAACATGGATGGATTTAACTTAGATGAAAGACAGATTGTAAAGCAAACCAAACTTCATTTACGATGACGCAGGAGGCCAGTGTCGTAAAACAGAAACCGGAGGACACTTTGAAGCAGGATGCCGGGGTCGTAAAGGTCCCAGGGCACAGCATGTGCCTCTGCCTCCTATGCATTACCATTCTTTCTTCATGTTTCTGAAAATGAAACCACAGTAAATGGGATTCGTTTTCAGAAAAGGGGGAGTGAGTTGTTAGACAATGGGAATTTGATATTTACATTTTTATAGTCTAAAATCTATTGTAGTATTTTTTTAGGTATCATAAAACAACACTGTTTTAGCTTTTTAGGTGAAGTTAATTGAAGATTTGAGAATGTTAATTAGGCGTCCCTAAAAATGATGGGATGTACTACACAAATTATCTGTTACATTCTGATTTTAGATTAATCAGATGACATGTCTTATTTTTATACAGTCCTTTAATGACAGAGGTTAAAACCTGGACACTTATTTTTATTTTATGCATATACTGCCATCAGGCATATATTTAAATCCAGAGACAGATGCAGTCTCTGTTTGAACAAATATCACAATGAAAAATAGTGGTAGCAAATCATCTTTATGTCAAATCATGTCGGGAAGAGATGAGGAGTTTTGTTTTGAAACAAAAGTTTGAACTGAGCCATGTTGGTTTTCAAAAAGCTGACTTTTCAAAATGAAACAGATCACTTTTGAGTGTACAGTAGCAGTTTGCATGGAGATTTATTTGTGAACACTACAGTAGCAGGATGTATTTACCTGTCCTAGGAAAGGGACAGATTATAAGTAAAAGACTGGTTAGAAATGAAAATAAGAAAAGGTTGTTGAAGGCTGAAGAGAAAAGAGAACAGATGGATAAAAGAAGACTGAAATGGACAGGGCAAGATATTAAATGTGTTGAAGTGATATCTTGCTCAGAAGGATAAAAGGTGGTTAAAATACCACGAGTGAAGTTGGAAAAGTATGTAGGAGAGAGAGAGAGAGACAAGACAATTAAGATGTTTGAAAAGATTAGAAAGAGTAAAAGTTATATAAAGTTAACTACTATTCTGGACAATGTCATATTGTTTTATGAGTAAAAAACATGAAATAAAATATATTACTAAGATATAAGGAAACATGTGAAGAGACAGGCATGAAATGGTTAGACACATGGCCCCTAGTTCTTATGTAAATCAGGAGCTCAATTAACAAAGGGACAGGTTTGTCTCCTTTGAGCTCACTCATGGTCACCAGTTCCCAGGAGCCCTGAGCGTAGGGTTGAGAGATTTTGTATCAGATTTCTCCACACAGATTACAGAGGCAAAAGGGGGACATCAAACCCAGTGGCTGGGACCCAGGCTCTCTGGACCCCATCGGGCGATGCAGAGGACATCTCACGCTGTCCGCTGGGAAGGGAAAGGAGACATCTGGTACCATTGGAATCAGTGAGCAGTGGGGAAACCTCCAGGAAGGATGTGTGAAAGCTGTCATCCTCCTCCTCGTGCTGGGCCTGCTGTACCTGACCAAGCAAGGGTGGCGACGCCACGGTGTGGGAAGCGTATCCAAGGACGCAGTATCAGGAGGTCCGGGTCTCGCCACGATTGGAAGTACCTGACACTACGCAGACAGTGAAACCAAGAGAGTGAGTGTTCACCAGAGCGATAAAGAGGAGGAGCAGGCACTCGCCAAAGGGGGAGGGTCCCTAACAAGCACTCCTGTCTACATCGACTGCAGTTAGACTGGCGAAGAGACCATCCTGGATACATCTGACTGTGAAGCTGTTTAAACCTGAAACACAGAAACTCGCCTCTACTGTGGTGAAGTCTGGCTACAAAGGGAGGTGTCCGATAGGGGCACTTGTCTCAAACCAGTGAAGAAACCAACAGAACCCAGTGGAATTTAAAGAGTGGACGTGAGCAGGGAAACAGTAACGGGTCTGAGGGATAGAAACTGACGATGTACCGAGAAAGAATTGGACCATGGGGATTACATTAAAACATGTGCCTATACAATTTACCTACCTCAGCCGTTTGGGTACTTTTGTATATGAATTTGACCTTGCAGCTGCCTCTCCTTATGATAGGAGGCAGGGCATTTCAGGTTGTTCATATTTATGAGAAGACGGACTTGCTGTCTCCTAAATATCTCACTCTGAAACTAAAGCGGAATGAAGTATACATGAAGTAATGTTAAAGCTTGAAGACACTGCAATTTTGCCGATTACAGATTAATTGAATCACCACTGTGAAGGTTATACCTTATGACGATTGACTATACTCAATCAGAATGATTTAAGGGTTTTAACTTTGTTGTTACTAAGTGATGTAATTGATGTATGGAGTTATTTACATATTTTGGTATTTCTAACACGGTCATATGAAGTTGATATGTGGAGCCATTTCTGAACGTTTAAATAGTCTGAATCCCAGAACGAATGTGAATGTCTTGAAAGTAATTGATTTATTAGATTTAAATCAAAAGGGGGATTGCAGTAGAATATTTGAATGTATTCATGTTAGCTCCAAATGTATAAGTTTAAAAATGAGTGATTTGGGTTAAAACTGAGCTGGACTTTGGAGCAAGCACATGTGACTTCAGAGAAGACCATGTGGTGTTGGAGGACAAAGGATTTGGCGGGGGAGGTGGCAGCATCTGTTGACTTGCACTGTATGCAAATGCTCTCGCCACATGTGAGTGAAGGAACTCAAGATTTGGGGGGATGGGGACATTGGGGCTGCCAATCAAAGTAGGGGAGAGATCGGATGACCCCTCCCATTGCTTCAGCATATAGTCAGAAGACACAACTGAGTTCTCTCTCTTTCTGCTGGCCGGCTGACGTGATCACCAGGTTGTATGTATGTGTTGTATGTATGTTTTGTGTTGTGTGTATTTGTGTTATATGTCTTGTGTTGTAAGTATACTGTGTTTGTATGTGTAGTGTATTGAATGTAATGATTTCTGGTGCATTGTGATATTGCCATTAAAAGTAGAGTATGGTTGACTTGGTGGCACTGAACTCCTTCCATATAACACAGCTCACGAAGGACGCGGGGATATTAGAAACGTGGAGCGTAAATCCATAATAATATCCTAACAGGATCCGGACCGTGGTCCGCCTGTTGCCGACCCCTGCCATAGACAGTAGGTCCGTGACGTCACCCATAGAGTTGCCGAGAAGCCCTTAGTAGGCGGAGTCGGCCACTAACGGCTCGATCAGTGACGTCAGAGTTACGGCCCCTACACACGGAGGCGTGCGTTGCCCCTCCAAGCTTCTGCCCATTCACTTTGAATGGGGTGACGTCACGATTCACCGAACTGCATTGTGTAAGTAATTCAAGAAATTAACTATTATTTCATTTCATTAGAGGAAGTATGCAGGACAAAGTGGAAGTCGTTGAGGGACAGGTTCCGAAAGGAGAAGGCAAGGGAGGAGACAAAGAGAAGCGGGGCAAGGTCATCCGGGGGATTTAAGCCCTGGCGTTTCACGGCGGTGATGGGTTTTTTAACCCCATTTCTCATTGACCGTGAGACGTCCAGTAATGTCCCCCGGCAAACCCTGCCCCCATCCAACCTGGTGCCAGAGGCAGAGAGCCAGCAAGAAAGTGAGCTAGACAGTCAGCCAACAGCCAGCCAGCCAGCCCAGGCAGGGGAGACAGGACAGGAGGAGGTGGCGATTGTTCAGGACCAGGACCGGGGGAGAAGGAGAAGGGGAAGGGAGATGTCCCCCTTTGAAAAGGGCTTGATGTCAGCCATCAGTCCTCTGCTCACGCCACCACCTCGTCCTCATCCTCCACCACCCCCAGCAGTAGTGGTGGAGGATGAGGACGAGTTATTTTTAAGGAGCCTCTTGCCTGCCATCCGAAGAATGTCGCTGTCACAGAGGGCAAGAGTCCGTTTTCAGTTCCACAAAATAATCTTTGAGTCAGAGCAGGAGGTGGAAGAGAACTGATTTTTTTTTTTTATCCACACACATACTACACTACACCACACTACATGTTTTACATTTATCCCCTCATCACACACTGACATAAATAAAAGTTATTTTAAAAGTATGTTATGGCTATACTGTGTCTTCACTTGTTCATGTGGTTTGTCATTTGCAACATACCAGAAGCTTCATGTATGTTGATATATAATGTGCTGTCTTCTGTATAAATGTGAAAACCTGTTGAAGTTATGAGTGGTGTATCAGTAAAAACAGGGCTGATGGAAAAAGATTGTTAGCAATATCATAATATCAATTCAAGCAACATGTTTATTAGGAATGTTTTATTTTTAAATGGCTCATTTGGAATATTTGCTTTTTAAAGAAAATATGGGTAGCTCTTAAAAGAGCTTTTGGTTTGGAGGCTCTTAAAAGAGCCATGGTGACCCTACACCACATTCTGCTGCCATGGCACTGCACCCTCCTCATTGAAATAGGAGCAGAAGTTCTCCCGCAGTTGGAGCGATCTGCGTGTGGCATTGTTGGAGCCCATCCTTGGTACATCACACAGGGTTGGAGTATCTGGAGCTTCATCCGTGGACTCCTCGACAGGTGTGCGTGATTTCCTTCCCATCGTTTTCCTGCGGAGGAAGTTGTGCAACACACAGGCGGCCTTCACACACACAACTCTGTTACCTCCGGGCTCGTGGTGATGGCATGCCTGAACATTCTCCACCGAGATGAGAGGATGCCAAACGCACATTCAACCACCAACCTGGCCCGGCTGAGGCGGTAATTGAAGATCCTCCTCTCGCGTGTGATCTGGCGTCCAGGGAATGGACGCAGCAGGTTGTCCAGCAGCGGAAAAGCTTAATCTCCAACAAACACATGGGGAAGAAGGCCGAGCCGCTCTGCTTCTGGGATGACGGTGTCAGGTGGTAGCTGCAGACTGCCATCTCTGAGGCTCTCTCCAAAAGCGGAATTCCTCAGGCTCCCACTGTCGCTGCTCCTACCAAAGCCTCTGACATCCACTACCCTGAAGAGGTACTGGGCATCCACGACAGCCAGTAGTACCAAGAAGTGGGTGGACTTATAATTGAAGTAGAGGGACCCAGAATTTGCT
Source organism: Harpagifer antarcticus (assembly GCA_902827135.1). NCBI lineage: Eukaryota > Metazoa > Chordata > Actinopteri > Perciformes > Harpagiferidae > Harpagifer > Harpagifer antarcticus. The sequence goes on along the minus strand of CADEHL010001093.1, from coordinate 161,063 downwards.
GGAGCCTGGATCACCACGTGCTTCCCATCAATGGCACCAACACAATTTGGAAAGTTCCAGCGCTCCTGGAACTCAGCAGCGATGGCTCTCCAGTCCTCCGTCTGTGGTACCGGCATGGTCTCCTCAACCAGGGCGGTCCAGATGGCACCGGCAACCTCCCTGACGATGACAGCCACTGTTATATGACCAACCCTATAGCTGAATGCTATTGTCCTGTACGAGTCACCAGTTGCCAGGTACCTGAGAAAAAAGTAATAAAATAAAAACAATTTTAGACCCCACACACACACCCCACAAACACGCACACACAGACCCCACACGCACACACACACACACACAGACCCCCCCACACAGACCACACACACACAGACCACACACCCCACACACACACACACACACAGACCACACACGCACACAGACCCCACAAACACACACACACCCCACGCACACACACAGACCCCACACACGCACACAGACCCCACAAACACACACACAGACCCCACACACACACAGACCATACACACACAGACCACACACGCACACAGAGCCCACACACACACAGACCACACACGCACACAGACCCCACAAACACACACACAGACCCCACACACACACAGACCACACACACCCCACGCACACACACACAGACCACACACGCACACAGACCCCACACATACACACACACACACAGACCCCGCACACACACAGACCCCACATACACACACAGACCACACACACACACACACACGCCCACACACACACACACACACACACACACACACACACACACACACACACACACACACACACACACACACACAGGGGAGCAATACTGTGTTAACCTAGCTATCTGAATTAATGTTATCCATCTGAAATAAATCACAAACTTCATTCGTCAATGGCATGCACTCTCTCTCTTTTCTATACAGAGGCAGATTAAAGAAGTAGAAATACACTAAACATACCGTAGGCAGATGGCGAGTCGCTCGGCGGGTCCGATTGACAAACGCATGTTGGTGTCCGCCTTTGTTATCAGTGGACCCACTTTGCCGAGCAACTCGTCGAAATGGCCTTTGCTCATTCTGAAGTACTGGTGAAACAGTTCGTCATCCAGACGGAGCTCTTGGACCAGAACGTGGTATTCTCCCCGTTGCAGACGTTTTCGGAGTATCGGATGTACCCAACAGCGACGCACACAACGTCGCCTCCCGAGATACAATGCATATACCAATGCCACCCTTGCTACCAAACCGGCATCCATTTTGGCTAGAGTGGATAGAAGAACCGGACTTTTTTGCTTTGTATGTCTGGGGCGGGACATTCATGTGATTGGTTGTTGGTCGCGTTGCTCGCGTTGACTACCCAAGATCAAGACACGCCCACCGCCAAGCGGCAACGCCCACCGCCAAGCGGCAACGCCCACCGCCAAGCGGCAACGCACGCCGCCGTGTGTAGGGGCCGTTAAACTCCAGCCTGCTCCAAATAGAGTGGCGAAGTCACGCCCATCTACTTCCGGTCCATGGGACCTTATTTCGGAAAAATAATGCATTGAAGTCAATGGAGAGAGAAAAATTATCTTTCGATCCTGTTTGAATTGTGCCATGAATTACACATATGATGTTTGTCAATCTTAAAAAATAATTTCCATGTAAAAAAAGTCACAGTTTGTCGTAAAACTGTTGAAATATAAGACTATGAAAAATACGCAACTGGAAAGACTACAAATCCCAGATCCCATTCTGGGTCACGTAAGTGATGTCATAGCCAATAATGCTCCAAGTGGTTGCGACTCGCAAAGCAAAGAAGAAGAAGATGTCATAACTGATTTACTCCTCCTAATATAAGAGATTGCTCAAATAAATACACTTTTACAAGATGCCTGTGTGCTTTGTACCAGGTTGTAATCACAACAGTAAAAATACCTCTTGCTCGTTCTTTCGCTTCCCGTCTGATAAAAGGACCAGGAGTCGCTGGATCAAACACATCAGGTAAAATACATGTTGTTCATCGAACATAATCAAGTTAGCTACCTAGCTAGCAAGCACGTTAGTTAGCCATGCCATTTTTATTAGCCTTAACATGAAGTAACATAAGTAAAATGTTAAACAGTAAGAGTAGTCATATTGTGAAACCTTTGAAGAGTACTGTCACACCGCTGTGATCATTCTATAATACACCATTTAAGCCCGGGTACACCCTCCACCGGGGTCCCCAGGGCAGGGGCCGATGCTAATGTAGGCTAACGGCGATCTTTTTTCTACTTCATGTTATCTGCACAAATGGTTAACATTGAACATTAAAATGTTCATTTGAGTGGACAAAAGAGAAAGGAAGCTTAGCTGTAAATCAGTCCACCGACCACAGCTACAGCAAAGGGCCTGAGTCTGCAAGCACCGACCCCGAACCCTCCAGGATGCAGTCCGCAGACACCGAACCTGAACCCTCCAGCGTGCAGTCCTCAGACGCCGAACCTGGACCCTCCAGCGTGCAGTCCTCAGACACCGTCGCCGAACCTGGACCCTCCAGCGTAAACTGTTGCTTTGGTAAAACTTAAAAAATATGTGTCAAGTGATTCCAAGCAATTTTAAGAGTTTAGTCAACTTTTGCATTTTTTTAGTTGGTGAAACGTACTTTTTTAGTTTTCCTCTACTCAAGAATGTGTTACTTTGATAAAACTTAAAAAATATGTGTCAAGTGGTTCCAAGCAATTATAGGAGTTGGGTAACTCACTAATGTGATTTTTTTCTGCATATGAAAAGGTGAGATGAGCCTACAATTAAAAGCCCAGATAATAAGTGTAACCAATGCAAATAACATGAGACCACACGAGAATAAAGTAAATTATAAAACACAATTGAGTTGCCGGAACCTATATACGACAAACTCTTCCTGATTTCAATCTAACCCTTTAAATATTTGATAGCATTGAAACATTGCAGATTAAACAAATACATTAAAAAAGGGAACCTTATGGACATGTTAATACATTTTATTAAAATGTGATTATTTCAAAACAGTTGTCATAAAACAGTAACATGTTTGTTTAAAAGCACCACTCATTAACATACATGGACACATGATTATTACTTGATGGTTATAACTGCATCTGGCTCTTGGGCAACGTATAACTTCATGCTGTGCATCACAAGCTTGTTGCACTTAGACCTCTGCTGTTCCCTGTAAATACAAACAAAACACTAAATTGAGTACAAATCAGGACACACCATGTGTTTTCCTCAAAACAAAAATCAAATCCGTCTTGAAAACATAACGAGCCAGTTTACATTAGCATGTTTCTGTCCAAAGGTTCCATGATGGAGTCGATAATAATGTTTTAAAATATCACTTTGAGTGGTGACCATAGACTTTATATATAAATGGACGTAGGGTCGGTGACGTCACCCATAGGATTCTGCAGAGTTGCCGAGAAGCCCTTAGTAGGCGGAGTCGGCCACTAACGGCTCGACAGTGACGTCAGAGTTCAACTCCCGCCTGTTCCAGCCTGCTCCAAATAAGGGCAAAGAGGCGGAGCCGAGGCGGGACCTGCTGCCACCGAGCTGGAAGTTCCAAAGCTAGCTGAAGCTACCAAGCTAAGCTAACATGCTCCCCATCTGCACACTGCCGTCGCATTTTACGTTTCTAAGGTAAGCGGACATGAAACTATTCAGCAAAACTATAAATAATAATCTAAGTTATTGAGTTTTTAGCATAATACTTCAGAATCTTAAAACCCCTTAACGTTTGTATGCAATTATGCTAAATTCAACACTGGAATCAAGCAAATATTAATATGTTTGCATGATATTAGTTATTTATATTTTGATATAACTTAACTATACGTTTAATACATTTAAGTCAAGCTAAGGTACATGTGATGGTAGCTAGTTAGTGCTCTTACCTGTGAGGCCTCCTCCAAACAGCATAATAACCAGACTGTATCATTAAAACTAAGTACCAGTTCTAGATCCTTGACTTTAGACAAACAATTCAAAAGACAACATTTATTTAAAGACCAATCTTTATTTGAATGTGCCTCTTAACCTGAGATATTAGTTATACAGTAATAGTATTGACAATCTAAAAAAACTGAGCAACTCAACAGTCAACTTTATATTTCTTATTGTCCAAAGCATTTATTATTTTCATTTTTCCCCTCTCATATTCAGTGTGGACGGATTGAGACAGCATGGTGTCCAGAGAGCTGCTGAGACTTCAGGGAGAAACCTCCGTGTGATGGACGTCCTGTCTGTTGGTTTGGAGAGGACTGAGGGTCTTTCCTCTGCGAGGAGGACCAGGCCTGATGGAGGAGCCCATGCTGGGCATCGCTGATACCAACTGCACAGGCCTAGTCTGTCACTTTATTTGACTAAATGTGTTTACTTATACATTTAATAGGTTTACACCTTCTGTCCATATGTGCTTTTTATTTAAAACATGTTTGATTAAGTTTTGGTTCACATTTCAATACATTGTATTTGTATTTGCACTCCTTTCGTCCATTATTCTTACTGAAAATGTTAGATTACACATTCACATCTGACTGAAGATTGGCCCCATTTATTTGTGACATTGCAAACTCTGCTGTTCAAGGCACAGGTGATGTGAAACTCATAAAGTGAGGCACATAGAAATAATCAACTGGTGGAGTGTAGATGTGGAAATAGGTGCATTCGATCAGCTGACTGTGTTTTCACAATAAAAGTAGTTTCTTAGTGAATGTCTTGTACTGGTCTTAAAATCTCATAACATCAGCTTTTAATGTTCCTCTTGGATGTTCTTCTGGACCCTCAGAGAAGGAGAACATGTCGTGTCTTTCAGGCATGTCCTTTCCTAACAACAATGACAGGAAACATAAAACATATTATTGCAGAACAAGTGTGTTATTTATGAAAGTGGTGTGTTTGTGTGTTTAGGGGCTGTAGATATAATTATTTTGTAATTGTAATGATTTTTATTTATTTCAACAGTGAGCTACAAAGACGATCAGATTATGAATGAACAGTGCTCATCAACATTGAAATATATGTTATTATCAAAATAATATTTAACTGTTATCAAAACGTAGTGCAACTGTAGAAGCTTGCTCTGTGGTCTCACTGAAAGAATAACTTTTACCACGTTTTTTTCAGACAATATTGAGAGATAAATAGTAGCAGTTCTCACTATGTGTTAAATATCTTTGCCTTCAATACATTAAATTAGAAAGCTGACAAAACCATATTTCTTTAGCCTTTATTTATACAGGTGTAGATCTCATTGAGACACAAGGTCTCATTTTCACCCAATCATATTGCTTGTTAACATCTAAATGTAACCTTGGGTGATCTAGTATTTAGTATTGTTTAATGGAATGTATATCAGTGTATTCAAGTCAATACTTAATTTATTTAAACAAATATCTTTCTTGATTATTTGTATAGTATGAAGAATAGAGTCTTTGTACCTGTGCTGAAGTTCACTGCTGTGAGGAGTCCAGTTCTGTCTCTCACTCTCTGGTCCAGCCTGTCTGCATCACCTGGACACCTTAAACAAACAGATATATATATATATATGTAAAGTACCATGTGTACAAACAATATAACCATGTTGGATTGTGTATTGTCCGAGTCAGGGTCCTTTTTATTTTACTGTAACTTTGGAAGTTGTGTTACCAATGCTTACTGTTTATTTGATACCAATTTGGTAATGCAATTAATAAAAACAACAAGGTTTGGGTTCGTTCTTCAGATGACTGTGACGTTAATGTGCAAGCTCAATAATGAACTCCAGCTCAACCAACCATATTGTAATATCTAACCTAATCATCTTGAAATATGACATTATTATTTGTAATATACACACATCTTATTGTGAGGTTGATTTCACATATACACTACTTCGACATGAGCTTGTCTACATACTTGAGCATAGCCAATTTAAATTAACCTTAGCGATGCATACAGTTCCTACGTATAATAAAATATCTCTCTAAGTTACAAAGATGACCTTATTTTATAACCTCAAACAGAAGCCGTTTGTTCTACAGTATTTTCCCACTTAACGCTAAACACTTGTCTATTTCGTTTTAACCTTTATATATACAGTCTATAGTTTTAACTTGAAGACTACGATTAGCATCGTTAGCACCGATGTAGCTACCACTCACTTACACGCTAACCCAAGCCTTAACATTCATTACGTAGCTGATTCAAATCATAAACACATCAATAAGTACTCAAATTTCACTTAACGCAAAAACCGCATTCATCCACCGTCTGTTTCAACCGCAGAGCGAGTCACAATAGTCCGATATATAAGCATGAAGAACAAACAACCAAGGCCGGCTTCAAGTTGTGTTCCATGGATGAACTGAGCAGGCAGAGTCCCTGTAGCTAGCTTCACGGAGCAGGTAGTAGAGAGACAAGAAGCTAGCAGCAGCAGTCACTTGACAGAGCTGTCACTCAATGTGACCACGCCCTAATATATGCATAACTTTAAGGCTTAATATTAATTAAACAGATGAGTTGAGAAAAAATTCACCCCCCACACAGTAGCCATGAAGGGGGAATCTAACAATACAGAGAATATGGTTTTTTGAACCACGATGTAAACATGTTTATTTCTGCTGTAAAGTTGGGCATTTTAACATGGGGGTCTATGGAAATTGCTCCCTTCTGCAGCCTGCTCCTACTGGCCACTAGATGAACTGCAGTGTGTGGCACTTCCGTATTGGCGTCCCGGCTCTTCCCCAGAGTTTGCCACTTGGTGGTGACACGAGTGCTGCATAGTTTACATCTCCATCCCATCTGTGATTAAAAAAATAGAAATGGGTACGTTTACCTGATGCTCATTACATTAGTATGTAAACATAACACATCTTGAATTAACCTCTGAAACAACAACTAGTCTGACACACTCAAGGGCTTACCTAATGTGAACCTGAAGTCCATAGCAGGAGGCAAAATCTCTTCAAGAGGAGGTGTGACTGTTTTCTGGTGAGGCAAATAAAAGAACAAAATAGTTACATGATAACAATGTAACAATAATTTCAGTAGAATTCATTAAAACATATTTAATTCAATTAATGGAATCAAACATTAAAACAAGTATAATTTAAAACTGTATTGTATTTATATACATTTATAAGGATGGCATTTATTAAGGATGGTATTGTTAGATACCAGTACAATTCCATGATTCTCTACACAGTAGATTCTAATTACTTCAATATACACTCCTTTATCTCGTTTGCATACTGTCTAATATCTACTTTATGTTGTAGTAAAACATCTCCTTAATGTAAGGAAAAGATCTGCCTTATGGACAGAGTTAACATGGGATTTGTCCTTCAAATGTACAAATGTCCGCCCAATGGAAATGTACGTCCACTTATAATGCAAAGTCCCTGCCACCGGCAGGACAAATTTTACCAACTGTAAACCAACACTTGGGGGTGCTCTATGCATGTGTCTGAGGGTAAAATAATCATCATTCTGTATATAAATATATTTGTCAATATCATGGACATTTCCTTTGAAATTGGGGTCCACGAAGCTGACAGATACCCGCAGATAAGCACTCGTCTCGGACTAAAATCCTCAATGCATAACAGTTTTAATGTAATTCAGGTTACCAGGGGCACGAACTTCTGACCGGTGTTCCCTCTTGGTGTAGTCCGTGGGGGAGTGCTTAAGTGTGGGTACACAGGTTCGCCTGGTGCACAAGGTTATGGAGGTGGGGGTCTTGCTGGTGCTCAAGTGTCCATATACTTCACCCCATATTCACATAACTTTTACCCGCCTTAAGAGACACTATTTTGGGGTACAATTTATCCATTTTCACACATGTTAATCAGCCTGGAACAGTGGGACCCTATGCAGGAACACTTTACCCAGCTTTCACACCCTCATTCCGGGGTAATAAAGCCATGTGCATGACCCTGGAGCTCTGCTTAGAGCAGGGACAGCAAGCACTCTGCTGCCCTTATGTTCTTGTACATTTCATCAGTCAAATGTCCATGAAATGGACAGATTCCTGTCCATTTCATGTACATTTGATGGGGAGTGAAATGTCCATGTAATGGACAGATTCCTGTACATTTACCCGCCTTAAGAGACACTATTTTGGGGTACAATTTATCCATTTTCACACATGTTAATCAGCCTGGAACAGTGGGACCCTATGCAGGAACACTTTACCCAGCTTTCAGACTCTTCTTCCTGGGTAAGAAAGCCGTGTGCATCACCCTGGAGCTCTGCTTGGGAGAGTGGATTTTGATGGGGAGTGAAATGTCCATGTAATGGACAGATTCCTGTACATTTACCCGCCTTAAGAGACACTATTTTGGGGTACAATTTATCCATTTTCACACATGTTAATCAGCCTGGAACAGTGGGACCCTATGCAGGAACACTTTACCCAGCTTTCAGACTCTTCTTCCTGGGTAAGAAAGCTGTGTGCATCACCCTGGAGCTCTGCCTGGAAGAGTGGATTTTGACCCATCAAATGTACATGAAATGGACAGATTCCTGTCCATTTCATGTACATTTGATGGGTGAAATGTGGATGAGTCAAAAACAGCTTTTTCTGCACTGGAAGTGATTTCTAACCATTATTACCGTTATGGAGGGGCTGCAGGAACACTTTACCCAGCTTTCACACCGTTTCAAATCATTTTCACACCGTTTTCAAATTTTTATTCACTATCATGGGGCTATGTAAATCAAATTACGGGTAATTAGGAGCACAATTGTACCTTTTACTATTTAAATGTATTTGTATTATATATTTTTGGGCTATTAAAATGACATTTCTGGGTGACTTTGTCAGTTTATGGAGCTTAGCCCATTATTCCCGGAGGTTCCAGGCCGAATTTGGAAGCTCATAGGCGGCCTGCCATGCGCCCCCACCCGTGGAAAGCAAAAAAAAGTAAAGAAAACGGTCAATTATATCTTAAAATAATCAAAAATGAAGTTTTAAAAAATTCTCGAAAAAGTGCCAACGGAGGAGGGGCTCAAAACTGCTCAAGTCTTCGGCGCTTCCGGCGGAAGCCCCGGACACATTTTCACTCCCCCGTTGCAATTTACAACGGAGAGGGGATTTGAGACCTCCCTTCCCCCGTTAAATAAATCTATTCATGTTTTCCAAGCTACCATCTGCACGAAATCGGAAACCCGGTTTTTGAGAGCACTTTTGAGAGAAAAAAACCGGCTGTTTCACATCATGGAGGAATGTGTCCGTTACATGAGTGCTTTGGCTCGGATACAATTGTTGCCTGGAGGACCCCAATCATGGTTCTTAACAAAGTTAAAGTGCCTCTGGAGGAATACAAGGGGAGATGTCACGGAATAATGAGGCACTATTTTGGGATACATTTTATCCATTTTCACCCCTTCCTCTGGTTCTACCAAAAGTTAACTCTGACTTTTTCTGCCTCTGGAGGAATGCAAGGGGAGATGTCACGGAATAACGAGGCACTATTTTCGGATACATTTTATCCATTTTCACCCTTTTCTATGGTTCTTCCAAAAGTTAACTTAAACTTTGTCTGCCTCTGGAGGAATGCAAGGGGAGTTGTCAGGGGACTTTACCCACATGTGAGGCACTATTTTCGGATACATTTGATCCATTTTCACCCTTTTCTATGGTTCTTCCAAAAGTTAACTTAAACTTTGTCTGCCTCTGGAGGAATGCAAGGGGAGTTGTCAGGGGACTTTACCCGCATGTGAGGCACTATTTTCGGATACATTTGATCCATTTTCACCCTTTTCTATGGTTCTTCCAAAAGTTAACTTAAACTTTGTCTGCCTCTGGAGGAATGCAAGGGGAGTTGTCAGGGGACTTTACCCGCATGTGAGGCACTATTTTCGGATACATTTTATCCATTTTCACCCTTTTCTATGGTTCTTCCAAAAGTTAACTTAAACTTTGTCTGCCTCTGGAGGAATGCAAGGGGAGTTGTCAGGGGACTTTACCCGCATGTGAGGCACTATTTTCGGATACATTTGATCCATTTTCACCCTTTTCTATGGTTCTTCCAAAAGTTAACTTAAACTTTGTCTGCCTCTGGAGGAATGCAAGGGGAGTTGTCAGGGGACTTTACCTGCATGTGAGGCACTATTTTTTTTTAAAACGGCTGTTTGACATCATGGAGGAAAGCGTCCGCTACATGAGTGCTTTGGCTCGGATACAATTGTTGCCTGGAGGACCCCAATCATGGTTCTTACAAAACTTTAAGTTTTTGAACTGGTCTCTGGAGGAATGGAAGGAGAGTTTGAGGGGATTCTACCTGTATTATGATGCACTATTTTCGGATACATTTGGCCGGTTTTCATGGTTCTCCAAAAAAGACAACATAGTATTTCCCTTCCTCTGGAGAGGCCGAGAGATGACAGGGATCTCTGCCCGCCTAACGAGTGCCTAAATGGGACACCTTTCGCACGATGATGCAAATTAAAAAACAACGTTTTGAATATAACCTGGATAGATTTGACATAGGGTCTTTCTAGTTCGCTGAGTGCAACGTTCTCGAGTCTTTTCACTTTCATTCTACAGGGTACACTTCCCGGTACCAAAATGCTCATGCATACAGATAGGATGTTGCTGTGTTGTCCGATCTGTAACCATTCCTTCCGTGCCCTGAGCAAGCATTTGCAAAGAAACCATAGTGTGCGTAACTTGGTTGAAAGAAGAATTCTCCTGTTCTTGGCAAATGGACGTACAAATATAAGGCTGCATCCCTGCATCATTGCAGGATGCAACTATACCGGGACAAGGCTGGACCGGCACTTGTACCGGGACCATGTCGAGCTGTCGCGGGAGGAGCTATGTGTGGCTGTTATTAAAGTCAAAATGACAGTGGCAACGAAGGACCTTCAAGCGCTCCGACTGACAAACCCCACAGTAGCGATGATTACCACTTGGGATGTGGACACTGAGGGTGATGAGGTCCTTTCACAACCTCCACCCTTGTCCCCAGTGATTGAATGTGACAACCCGGACTGTAAGGAATGGAGGATGGAGGCAAACACAATGAGGGCTCAGAGGGACAGATATGCTGCTGAGGTGAAATCCCTGCGCTTCAAGCTGCAGCAGAGGATAAAACATAAGCGACAGAGGGATGACCAGAGGGCAGCTGATAACATGCATGGCTTTGATGAAGGGTATGGGAGGAACAAGAGCGGGTGTTTCTAAGGAAACGACCCCGAACAGAGGCGACACCAACGAGGCAGTCCAAGTCCAAAGGTCCATCTTTCAGCAAGTCCCCCATTCCCTTGTGCAGCTATTCCCCCATTCCCTCGTGCAGCAAGTCCCCCATTGCCTCTCAGACACCTGCATCCAGCTCCTCAGAACCTGCATCCTTAGATACCGAGGCCTCATCAACCTCCCCTCCCATAAATTCCCCCTGGTTCTGCGGCAGGGGCCGGGGGAATATAATGCGGAATATAACATTCCCATGCATAATGGGTAAGTGTGTTAGATGTGTCACAAATGCAGTTTCTGTAATACACAATGTGTTGTCATTAAAGTACTGTGTTATGTTTCACAGAGGAGTATCTGCAAGGCTACCGGGAGCATTATGAGGGCATCGACCCAACAGTAAGGCTCCAAGAAAATGCAGTCTCGAAAATAAGCAGAGTGAAATCCTTCCTCAGCTTCATGGCACACGGTTTCAAACGCAAGTCGGACTGGCTCTTTCTGAGGGATCTGAAGAGGATACGTGGGTGAGTAACATCAAAAAACTGTCCATGATGTCAGCATCATTGTGTGTGTTCTCCACATTGACGCAATACGATGTACTGATGCGTTTTCCTTTGCCAACAGCTGGTCCCGGAGCCTGATACTGTCCAGCCTACAGGTCACCACCTCTGACTTCTATATCAAAAACATTTCACACTTTCTAAAATACATGGCAGCCACACCATGCAAGGGAAGCAGACTCAACCAAAACGACATGATTGTCATCCAACGCGAACTTGCTGCCATCCTGAGGTCCCTGAGGAAAAAGGTGATCATCCATCAGATGCAGGTGAAGCGGGACAAAATGGAAGGCCTGCCGAGCCATAAGGACATCATGACTTGTTTGACTGTGGCCAAAGATCGCATCCCTCAGCTCTTGAACCTGATGGCTAGCAATCCCACTACCGCAACCCGGCTCTTGCTCTATGGTTACATGACCCTCCACTGGAGCTGTATTTACGGCCACCGGCCGGGGGTCTACTCCAACATGACCAACTGTGAGGTCCGAAAGGCGGAGATAACAGGCACAGACTTCGGCTACCTCATCCACGTGAGTGCTATTACAAAATGTGTTTATTCTGGCAGTGATAAACATGTTGTGCATGATTGATACTTGTATTGACGCTCTCTACCTCTGTCATAACAGGTAAGCAACCACAACACGGCCAACGCGTTTGGTAAAGCGCAGCTGTACCTCACCATAGAAGAATTCGGATGGATGAAGAGGTGGCTGGAAATCAAGAGGACGCTGACCTGCACCCAGAACCGCTACTTCCTATACACAGCGGGGAAGAACCCGTCGAGGAACCTTGCCCACTTCCTGAGGTTGGCATGGGCTGATGTGGGACTAAAAGGTCCCATTAATTTCACCGACCTCCGCACAGTCCATGCCGATAACGCAAAGAGGTTTCAAGACATAGACAACCGCCAGCGAGTGACTGACTTTATGTGCCATAACACGGCAACTGCAGACAAATTTTATGCAAAAAATCCTTCTTTGAAGGAGGCTGCGGACATAAGGCTGCTCTTCACAGAGTCACTGCAAGCAGCGGCAGCAGCATCATCGGGGAGTGAAGACAATTTGGGGGACATTGACAGTGGCAGCTCTGGAGAGGAGCATAGCCCCACTCCCTACCAAGACTCCCCCGATGCCGAGACGTCAGACGAAGAATTCGACTTGGGTGAAGAGAGGGTGCCAAACTCTGCACCAACTTCACCCGATACCGACAATGTTACCAGTGCACAAGCCAATGATCAACTTGAAAATATGAAATGTGTTGTTGTACTCTGGCCCCTTCATGTTAACATGTTATGAAATTAAATTATGGAGGAATGCAAGGGGAGTTGTCAGGGGACTTTACCCGCCTTACGAGGCACTATTTTCGGATACATTTGATCAATTTTCACCATTTTCTATGGTTCTTCCAAAAGTGAACTTAAACTTTGTCTAAATGAAATGACAATTGTAATTGTATATTGTATATTGTATATAATTCTGTGAATAAAGTGTATTTATTTAACTTACTTGTCTAAATGAAATGAAAATTGTAATTGTATATTGTATATTGTATATAAATCTGTGAATAAAATTTATTTATTTAACTTACTTGGTCCTATTTTTTAAAAACTATTACACCCTAGTTGAGTTGGTACTGGATAAATGGAGTGAACAAGTGGCAATAGTGAGCAGTGTGAGAGGGAAGGTAAAGCAATATGCTGAAAATAAGGGTGTTTTCCCCTTTAAGGTCCCCAGGGGCACGAGGTTCTGGTGGTGTGCATGGAGGGGTTCAGTCCGAGTGAGGAGTGCTCAAGTGTGTTGGAGGATGTGTAAGGCAGAGTAGGGTAAACAAAAAGTTAAAGTGTGAACCTCCAGCAGGGCAGGTGAAGAAGGCCGAATATTGATGCTGGTGGGCGGGCGGTTGAGCACCGCAAAATCCACCCCTTTATATATTACCAGGGGCATGATAACATCCTCCACAGGAGGGTGAGTGGTGCTGTGAATAAGGCCGAATATTGATGCTGGTGGGCGGGCGGTTGAGCACCGTCAAATCCACCCCTTTATATATTACCAGGGGCATGATAACATCCTCCACAGAAGGGTGAGTGGTGCTGTGAATAAGGCCGAATATTGATGCTGGTGGGCGGGCGGTTGAGCACCGCAAAATCCACCCCCTGTATGTATTACCAGGGGCATGATAACATCCTCCACAGAAGGGTGAGTGGTGCTGTGAATAAGGCCGAATGTTGATGCTGGTGGGCGGGCGGTTGAGCACCGTAAACTCCACCCCCCCTTTAAGGTTCCCAGGGGCACGAGGTTCTTGAGGGTGTGATCATCTGGGTTTAGTCCGTGGGGGAGTGCTTCAGTTCGGGGGCCCGGGGACCCAAGGTGCGCGAGGTTATGGAAGTGTGCATGTCAGGGAGAGATGCTGGAGCTGCTTCGTCCGTGGTTTGGGGCTCTTTGAGCGGGTACAAATAGGTGGTTTTCCCGGTGTATTTCATGGATGTCTGACATAGCCTGTTTGCTCATGTCAGGGAGAGATGCTGGAGCACTTTACCCGCCTTGTAAACCCTTCTTCCTGGGTAAAACAATCAATGTATTTCCGCCTGCTTTCCATCAGCACCTGACAGCCTGTTTGCTCATATCAGGGAGAGATGCTGGAGCTGCTTCGTCCGTGGTTTGGGGCTCTTTGAGCGGGTACAAATAGGTGGTTTTCCCGGTGTATTTCATGGATGTCTGACATAGCCTGTGATAGCCTCTATTTACAATACTTTTCCCCCCCTTTCAAACACGTATTCCGGGGTTGAAAAGTCAGGTGCTGCACCACCTGTGCTCTGGGTCTGTATTCACAACCCTTTTCCCGACATTTCAAACAGTTTTCCGCACGTTTTAAACACTTATTTGCAATGTCCATTTCATGGACACCACTCTATGTATTAATGTCCGTGATATGGACATGTTATTCTGTACACACCACGGACAATGATGTCCACAAGGTGGACTCTGCGGGGAAAGCTCGTCAGTCTCCGGGTCTTTTTCCACGTGGAAGGCCCCTGCACTGGGTATCTATGTAGCACCCCAGCTTATTTTTATTTTGCCCTGGGGCCGAACTGCATGCCTGTACACTTGGAGTACCGCGACCTGTAGTTAATGTCCACACGGTGGACACACAGGTCCCTAAGGTATGTAAGGGAAACTTCTGTGTAGCAATGCAGTGGCAGTCACCGATGTTGATCGTCAGGTCAAGAGTGGGACAATCTTTTCCCGGAAGGAAAAGCAGTTCAGTCTTGTCAAGGTTGAGCTTGAGGTGATGAGCAGACATTCACTGAGAGATGTCAGCTAGACAAGCAGAGATGCGTGCCACGGCCTGGGTCTCTGAGCAGGGAAAGGACAGAATTAATTGGGTGTCGTCAGCGTAGCAGTGGTATGAAAAACCATGCGGGCTAATGACTGATCCGAGCGAGTTTGTGTACAGGGAGAAGAGGAGGGGACAAAGAACAGAGCCCTGAGGGACCCCTGTAGTTAATTGACAAGGGGACCCTCTCCAAGTTACCCTGTAGGTACGGTCTTTGAGGTATGAGGTGAGGAGGGAAAGTGCAGAGCCTGAAACTCCAAGTTCTTGGAGAGTGCGAAGGAGGATCTGATGGTTCACCGTGTCGAATGCAGCAGACAGGTCCAACAGGATGATGACAGTGGAGAGGGATGCTGCTTTGGCAGTGTGCAGTTCCTCAGTGACAGCAATGAGAGCAGTTTCCGTGGAGTGACCTGCCTTGAAACCAGACTGGTGTGGATCCAGAAGGTTGTTCTGATGGAGATAACAGGAGAGTTGTTTAAAGACAGCGCGTTCAAGTGTTTTAGACAGGAACGGGAGGAGAGAGACAGGCCTGTAGTTTATAACATCGGACGGGTTGAGAGTGGGTTTCTTTAGGAGAGGGTTTACTCTTGCCTCCTTAAGACTATTTGGAAAGTGACCAGAAGTTAGAGAAGTGTTGATGAAATGGTTGAGGAACGGAAGAATATCAGGAGCGATAGTCTGAAGGAGGTTTGAAGGGATAGGGTCCAGAGGACAGGTGGTAGGGCGGGCAGAGGTAATGAGGGTAAGAACCTCACTTGGAGAGAGAGGGGAAAAGGAGGTTAGTGTGTGGGTGGAAGGAGGGTCTGGTGACCCAGCGGTGAGTAAAGGTGAGTCAGAAAAAGAAGAGCGAATATCATCAACCTTTTTTTCAAAGTGGTTAACAAAGTCGCTTGACAGAAGTGAGGAGGGGGGAGGGGCTTTGGGGGGGTCCAAGAGGGTGGAGAAGATGGAAAATAGTTTTTTGGGATTGGAATAGGAAGATTGGAGTGCTTTTTGCCTGAGAGATCGAAGCAGAGAAAGAGGAGAGGAGAGCCTGATAGGTTAGGAGGTTGTCACGGTGTTTGGATTTCCACCGTTTCCGATCTGCTGCCCTAAGGACGGTTCTATTAGCACGCAGTGCGTCATTTAGCCAGGGAGCAGGAGGGGACTGACGAGCTTGCCGAGATGTGAGAGGACAGAGAGAGTCCAGAGAGGATGAGAGAGTACAGAGGAGAGTTTCTGCAGCAGAGTTTGGAGGCAGGCGTTGGAACGAGTCAGAGGAAGGGAGGGCTGATAGAACCGATGACGCAAAGGTAGAGGGGGAGAGGGAACGAAGGTTACGGCGGACAGGTGCAGGATGAGAGGCAATTAGTTTGTTATGTTTGGAAAGGGGTAGAGAGAATTAAATGAAGAAGTGATCGGATGTGTGGAGCGGGTTTACAGAGAGGTTAGAAGTAGTGCAGTTTCTTGAGAATATGAGATCAAGGACATTGCCAGCTTTATGAGTTGGTGGGGATGGAGACAGTGAGAAAGCAAAGGCGGTTAACAGAGATGTTAGTTCGTCTATCTTCCCTAACTGGAGGTTGAAGTCTCCGAGAAGTACAGCGAGCCAGTTTCAGGGATGTGTGAGAGGAGATTATCTAATTCCTCCAAGAAGTCTCCCAAGGCGCCTGGTGGACGGTAGAGAACAACAATGGTTAATTGTATAGGATGGGTTACTGTGACGGCATGGAATTCAAAGGTGGAAGGAGTGAAGTTAGGTAGCTGGAAGAGGGAAAAGCTCCATTTGGGAGAGAGCAGGAGACCAGTGTCACCTCCTCTGCCAGTGGGTCTGGGTGTATGGGAGAAGGAATATGCTGTGGAGAGAGCTGCTGGGGTGGATGTCATGAATGGAGTAATCCAGGTCTCAGTGAGAGCAAGGAAATCCAGAGACTGCAGGGAAGCGTAGCCAGAGATGAAGTCAGCCTTAGGAACAGCTGACTGGCAGTTCCACAGGCCATCTGAAACTAGATGTTGGATGGCAGTGGAGCATATGGGATAGACGAGAGCAGGGCGGTTATAGCGATTAGGAGATACACGGGGCCAGCGATGATTGCCAGAAGACACGTGAACAGGAATAGAGAAAATACACATGATTATAGTATGAGGGGCAAGAAAACTAAAGAAAAGAAAAGAAAACACCAGCGGTAATTGTTAGGGAAATAATTGTCCTAGACTCCTAGATATGACGTACATGACCAACCCTGACATCTGTTTATCTCCTTTAAGGACATAGGCTGCTTCAGCCATAAAGTTATTGTTCCCATTCTGTGACCGGGCAACACTAGGTCACAGATGGTCTGTTGTTGTGGGTGCACTGGGACACTTCCTTCTTTGTTGTTTGTGGACTCCAAGGAATGAAATCCTCGAGGCCTTAAGTGACGGATGCAAGTGACTCAGTGTGCCCAACTGTCTAAGCTATCTTATCAAAATATGTTGATCACTCTCTGTGAAACCAGTTAAATGGGCTAACGAGAGAGAGGCGCTCCAGAATTGACGTGGCAACTCTCCCGTGCAGTCTCACCGTGACTGATGTGACTTGTGATGTGAATCTCTCCGGCCGTAACTCCAAATAAATCATCAGTGTTTGACATCAAAAGCTCCTGCTCTACCGTGTCTCCTTCCTGAGTCGGTGACTCCTACTGCATTGCTACACAGAAGTTTCCTCCACAAATTGCCGTTGTCGGCAGGATACCAAGACATCTTCCGAACTGGTAAGTGTGATTTCAAATCTACATTTGGACATTGCCTTACCAGAATCTGTGATTGACGGTATCCTAAAAAATTACCTGTGAAACTGAGCGGCTGTGTTTCGTTTTTGGTTAATGAACATTTGGGGATAATAAACCCAGGGGATCAGTGTCTGGGGACTCAGTCCTGGCTGATTTCCTCTGTATGTGCTGCTCGGGACGGAAGTGCCATACAAGCATACACAGCTCATGTTTAGAGAGACCTTAAAGAAAGGCATCAGTAAAGTGGAGCTTCTGTGTGAAAGCTTATGTAAAGATTTGTATTGGACAAATCGCAGAATTCTGGGGGTTTCAGCGGCCCAGCACAGCAGTTGAAAATAAGCAGCCAGAGATATTACTGCTATCGCCTCTCTGTAAAACACGGCTCCAGCTACAGCCGCGGGTGTGTGTGTGTAAAACCTCCCGATGTTTGTGGAGCTGGAGAAGTGCAGCTGAGAGGGAGAAAGTCACATGTTTTTGCCTATAAAGGTTTAACTCACACCACCGCCATCTCTATTTAAAATGGAAAAAAGAGATGGTCTAAAAAGCACCCGTTGCTTGCGACCGCTTTCTCATGGTTAGACGGACCAGCGCGAGGTGTGTGCATCACCCGATGTGCCACAGTTCCCTACACATTGAGGAGCAGGTGCCGGTCAGGGGTGCATACATAAAATTATAGGCTAATTGATCACAGGTGGGTAGTGGCACGCAAGCGTAGAGCAAACTGTGTTTCATCGTTGGATGAGCTCGATGGCAAGTGTATAGGCTGGTCGTGTCGGACTACAGTCAACTGGGCTGTCGTTTGGAGAGAAAGGGAAGAGGGAAAAGTCTGTGAGCTCCGATCGGGGGGGGCACAGCGCCACTAGAAAAGGATAGTGGTGTCGCAAGAGGATAAGCTAGTTATCGCTCTTGGACGGCTTTCAGGCACCGATCTATGACTTGTATACAAGGGTGGGTGCGTGAGTCAAGGTGCCCCATCTGCAATTCCCCACCCCCTCTGAAACATCCTAATTCGGACTAAATTGAGCTGGATGAGCTTTGCTGTCACGCTGGTGTTTATTACGAGTTCATGTTTTGTTTGTCTGATTGTTTGTATGGGGGGTCTATATTGGTTTGTCCCGCCGTCTTGTGTATGTTTTGTAACAACTAATAATGAATCAGTCCATAGACAGGGTAAAATGAACTAAACTTTAGTTATCCCACCAAAAGTAAATGACTTGAGAAAAATAAATAATATAAAGATGTAAAGCAAAAAAATTCTGGTCGTATAAATGTGCTGCAAAATGAAAATAAATAGCAAAAGAGTGTTTGTATGTCCTGCATCTGAGTGTGCAGAGGAAAAAGTAAACAAGAAGCACACTGTTCAGGGTGTGCGCTGTGTAAGAAGAAAATAAGATTATATTGCTTTAAGAATCCATTCTTAAATGTTATTGCTGGTATGTTAAGATATGTTTGTGACCTTGTATAAACCCTATGCCCCGTCCTGCGCCCGAGACACTCAGAGACCTGCCTGAGGAGATCAGGGTTGCAAAATCTCTTTTTTTTAGGTCAATGTTGTATTATTTGTTTAATTTATTCTTAAATCTATGTATTGTATGGTAAAAATGAATAAAAACTTAATGTTTTGAACACATTCCGAAACAAAGCAGATAAGACAGAACTAGACTCAGACATAATACTAATTGTTGTTGAAACCTTTTGCGCTGTTGCTGCAAAATGGAAACTTTGCTGATTATCTATTCCAACTGGCCACTGGAATCAGATAATTAATACAAGTTGAAGTTAAATTACAGTTTTAAAAAATAGTTCAAATTATTTCTCGTAATCAACCAATTGGTCTCCATAGACATTACTAAAATTAAAATAGTTCTTAAACTACTGACAAGTTTTCTGAAACCGAGATTATGAACAACAGAGTAAAGGTCGCTGGTTAAGCCAGGATCAATATATTTGTTGAAGTTTTTTTATTGTGTGCATAATAAATGTGTTTAAATTAATTGAGCAATTCTTTAAAAAGTATAATGTTGCAATCTCTTTAAAATAAGTAATTACAGTTGAAAAAATAGATGTTGTTTTCCAAGGGCCTCTCTTTCACAGGCCCACACTTTGAATCATGACACTTCCAAGTCCTACAGAGATCAGTATCACTTTGTGTTGCAAGCCAAATCCAGGGGTTCTACTCAAGCCCAATTTTAAATACCATAAAGAAAAGTATGGAACCCAGCTCGAGCTAAATGTCAAATGTATTTAATTAATGTGCAAGTGTTTTGATTTAGTTAAAATGCTCCAGTCTAGCTTCCTTCGAGTTTAGTTTAGTATTCACCTTATCCAAATTGTAAATTGTTGATTAGTAATTCAAGATTAATAATTAAATTAAATGTGGTACATAACATAGAATAAATAAAATAACTTTGACTTGACTCTTGTCTTATCTTTCTTACAGTGCAGACGCTTTTCTGCTTGCTCCTGCCTCTGCTTACTTTTTATGCTGATTTTCCTATTCTTATTTTCTGAAAACTTCGAGCAGCGCCTCCTGGACATTAACTTATCACTGGGACAGTTCATCTTCATAAATAGACGGAGGGTTTCAGCCATATTTCAACATTTTTAGTCTTACAGTAGCGTGGCCTAGCAACAGCTAAAGCCTGGTAGGCTACTGCATGCTAGTTGGTAGCAAAATGCCTCCGTTCTCTACAGATGACTTCCACAAACGTATACAGAAGATCGATGTGTTGGAAATGAAAATGCAACGGTTGGAAGTTAACGTGGAAGTGAATGGACTATGTCGTGGGAATGACACCACTTTACCAGTGTTGCAAAATAATGGAGAAGGGTATGCTAACTCACAGCTAGTTAGCAGCTACAAGGATTCCAAGGAACAGGAGGGCTGTGTACTGGGTAATAAATCTACAAGTGGTAGTCCTCCCTGGAACTCTCTGGGTGCAAAGCCGAAGAGTAAATCATTTCCATGGGATTTGGGAGGACGGATAACAGGCAGAGCCCAGCGCTCTGCAATCTGTGATGCGACCAGCTGGCCTGCATTGTTATCACCCAGGAAGAGCGCCTCTTCAACCCCAGTTCCTACTAGGAAGCCACAGTGGACAGCTGCTAAAGGGAGAATTACAAACAATCCTCCTAAACCACCAAGTGTGCCAATCCAGAACAGATACGCTCCGCTGACCGAGAACCGGAGATCTCTCTTTCTGATGACCTGGATAACCTGTCCTCTTCACACAGCAGGGTAAGGAACAATAGCTACTCCAAAAGTAAAAGGCTAGAGGGAAAGCTAACGACTGGGCCTGAAACTCTGATTGTGGGTGACTCTGCTGTAAGAGATGTAAAAGGTCTGTGTAATAAGAACAACACCAAAGTACTCTGTTTTCCCAAGGATGTGGTCTCTGACTTGGCTGAGAAGATCATGCATATTGGGGCTGAACATCCAACTGTGAAGAATGTGGTACTACACATTGGAACAAATGATGTTGTGAAACAAGAGTCAGAAGTGCTGAAAGAAGACTTTAAATGTTTGTTGGAAACTGTCAGCTCTCTAAATGCGGAGGTGTTCATCAGTGGCCCTCTACAGCCAGTCAGAAGAGGAGTGGAGAGATTCAGCAGATTGTTTGCACTGAACACCTGGCTTTCCAATGCCTATGACCATTCAGTCCATTTTATTGACAATTTTAACTTTTTCTGGGATCGCAGACATCTTTTCAAGGCAAATGGAGTTTGCCTGAACAAGTCAGGAGTGAAATTGTTTATCTCTAACATTTTCAACTGCCTGCGTCATCAATCTGTTCCCTCTGCCAAGGACAAGCGGCAAGAGGAATCAAAACAGGAGAAAGACACAACACATCGCGCAGAAAACCCTGAAGAATTATCACTGCACCCGCCTGAGGAATGTTCTGATTATGGGAGACACATGGAGGAGTCTCCACTGCCCGTCGCAACCCCCCCCCCCCCTGAACACATGAAGGCGATACAGAGGGTTGGCACCGATTCCTTCCTGGAGTCCAAAGACCAAACTAAGGCGATACGCAGGGTTGGCAGCATGTCCTTTACCCCCGCTCCTCAACGACGCCCATCACTGCGGAGACTCGCACCATCTCCCCCGTCTTCATCACCATGCCTACGTCAACCACCTCCCCCCCTGGCAGCATGTCTTCTACCCCCGCACCATCTCCCCCGTCTCCATCACCGTGCCTACGTCAACCACCGCCCCTCCCTTCAAGAAAGCATCTGCAGTCTCCGAAGCCTGATAAGGATGTGTGTGTACAAAATGCAACAATCTCTTACTGATATGTGCTGGGTCCAGGCGCAAGGGCGTATGGCACTCTCAACTCTTTCCAGGACATGCCAGGGCCCTGCCTGCCAGTAGCTTTGCCGATATCTGTGTTGATAGGTAATAGATTAAGAGCGGTGAATCATCTTAGATACAGGAAGCGCTCAAACGTTTGTGTGAGTTTATCTAATTTAGCAGTGATTCCATGTCAGCCACAGCTTGTTACAAAAAACATGACTGATAGTGTGTTTAACAAACTTAAACTAGCTTTATTAAATGTCAGGTCTTTGGCAGGAAAAACATTTTTAATCAATGATTTTATCACTGAGCACAATCTCGATTTTATGTTTTTAACAGAAACTTGGATTGAACAAAATAACAGTGCAGCTGTTCTTATCGAATCAACCCCTCCCAACTTTAGTTTTATGAGTCAGGAAATAATGCATAAGAAAGGGGGTGGAGTTGCTATTCTGTTCAATGATTCTCTTCAATGCAGGAAGAAATCTTATGGGAACTTTGCTTCTTCCTTCAGCTGAAATGCTCCTCTCGAGCTCTGTTCCTAAATATCTATAGACCACCAAAATACTGTGCAAGCTTTTATGATGACTTTACTGAACTGCTGTCTATAGTGTGTATTGACTTTGACCGTTTAGTCATTGTTGGTGATTTTAACATCCATGTTGACTAGGGGTGTTGAAAATAATCGTTTCTACGATGCATTGCGATGCGGACGTGGACGATTCGGTATCGATGCAGTGAGGTAAGATAATCGGTTATAGTGTAGTAACGTTGCTTCCTGATTTTCCGGCCGCGGCTTTACTATAACGTTTTTTTTTTCTTTCACTTTAATATCAAATCGGTCGGTGACGCAGAGATCAGGGAACAGACGTGACAGCGGCACAGCGACACAGCAACACCAAACACGGAGCAGTCTGCTTTATCCACCAACACAACACCACCAGTCCAAAACCAACAGCAGAAGGACCCGCTCTGAATCACTCCGTGTCGCTGCGGCACAGGGATTTATGTTTTTCAAAAATAATCGCGTTACAATCATGTCAGGTTTTTGGTGGATTTAATTAAGTCTTGGATTGCAAAGTATGAATGTCCTCTTGCAATTTTCAGACAATATATACGTGTGTACAGTTTGTGAAGGCAGGAGGAAAAAAGCTTCCGCGATCACCGTCTCCTCTCCGTTCCTCCAAACCCCGCCCCCTCCCTGAAAATAATGAGTGACAGGCTGATAGTGACCCGATAGAAACTTTATTATTCACTTAATCACTGAGATGAAAAATAAGCCATGTGCATTAATATAGAAAATTGAGGATGTAACGCATTGGTATGAATCGTGATGCATCGGGATGTATCGGGATATCGAATTGAATCGAATCGTTGACAGGATAATCGTAATCGAATCGAATCGTGAGACCAGTGAAGATGCACAGCCCTAATGTTGACAACCCTCAGGACATAGGGGCAAAATAACTGTTTTGTGTTCTTGATAGCTATGGACTGACTCAGCATGTGACGGAGCCCACTCACAATACGGGGCACACTTTGGACTTAATTATCTCAAAGGGTCTGAATATCTCTGAGGTTGTGGTGACTGATGTTGCGCTCTCTGATCATTCCTGTGTTTTCTTTGAGAGCTCTATTTCTGTTCACAAAAATGTTCAAAAAGAGGTAACCACAAAGCGATATTTAACTGAAAATACTAGGGAAATGTTTACTCAGAATTTTTCTTCCACACTTGCCCCTGCTAACATCTCAGTAAATGAGCTAGTAGATCATTTTAATTCAAAAATTAAAAATATTATAGATGCCATTGCTCCAACTAAGGTAAAGGAAGTGTCTGGCAAGAAAATATCTCCATGGAGAAAGGCCATGACTGTGAAAACAGAAAAAAGAGAGTGTCGAAAAGCTGAACGTAGGTGGCGAAAAACAAATCTCCAGGTTCACTTTGAAATCTATAAAGAGAGACTTGGCCTTTATAATTTGGAATTGAAAAACGCACGACAATCGTTCTTCTCTGACATCATTACCAAAAACAAAAACAACGCATGTGCCTTGTTTGCTACCGTCGACAGACTAACTAACCCCCCAGTGTCCGTAGCCTCTGAATTTCTATCCACCAGGGCGTGCAATGATTTTGCCTCCTTTTTCACTGACAAAATTCAGAAAATCAGAAAAGCAGTCAGTGCCTCTGCATCAGGAACAGCAAATGTGTTGTCTCTGTGTCCACTTAACATCAATTCAAACACCATGACACAATTCCATCAGATTAATGATAAAAACCTAGAGGACATTATACAACTTCTGAAATCCTCCTCCTGCTGCCTTGATATTTTTCCAACGGGATTTTTCAAAGATGTTTTGCCTTGCATGGCCTCAGATCTACTTCATACAGTAAACAAATCTCTTCACTCAGGTATTTTTCCACAGGCCCTGAAAACTGCAGTCATTAAACCGCTCTTTAAAAAGAATAATCTAGATGCTACAGTAATGAACAATTATAGGCCCATATCAAACCTCCCATTTCTAGGTAAAATCATTGAAAAAGTTGTTTTTCAACAGTTGAGTAATTTTTTGCATTTAAATAACTGTTTAGATGTGTTCCAGTCAGGCTTTCGTCCAAACCACAGCACTGAGACTGCTCTTGTAAAGGTCTTTAATGACATCCACTTAAACACAGACAGTGGCAGAACTTCAGTGTTAGTATTATTAGATCTCAGGGCTGCGTTTGACACTGTTGACCGCAGCATATTACTAGGCCGACTGGAAAACTGGGTGGGACTATCGGAAACAATTCTAAATTGGTTTGAATCCTACTTAAAGGACAGAAACAACTTTGTTTCTATAGGTAAATACACATCTGAGTTGACAAATATGACATGTGGGATTCCTCAAGGCTCCATCTTGGGGCCTCTTCTCTTTAACATCTACATGCTACCACTGGCTCAGATAATGAAAAACAACAAAATAAGTTACCATAGCTATGCAGATGACACACAAATTTACGTAACAGTTTCACCAGGAGACTATGCTCCAATTCAAACACTGAGTAAGTGCATTGAACAAATCAATGACTGGATGTGTCAGAACTTTCTCCAATTAAACAAAGATAAAACTGAGGTAATGGTTTTTGGAGCCAAGGCAGAACGTATAAAAGTTAGCGCTGAGCTTCAGTCTGCAATGTTCAAAACAACAGATAAAGCCAGAAATCTAGGTGTAGTCATGGACTCTGACCTGAGTTTCAACAGTCACATTAAAACAGTTACTAAATCAGCCTACTATCACCTAAAGGACACATCTAGGATTAAAAGACTAATGTCACAGCAGGATTTGGAAAAACTTGTCCATGCTTTTATCTTCAGTAGACTCGACTACTGCACAGGTCTCACTAAAAAATCTATTGGGAAGCTGCAGCTGATTCAGAACGCCGCTGCTCGAGTCCTCACTAACACTAAGAAAGTGGATCACATCACTCCTGTTCTGAAGTCTTTACACTGGCTTCCCGTGTCAAAGAATATATTTCAAAAATACTGCTGCTGGTTTATAAAGCTTTGAATGGTTTAGGCCCAAAATACATTTCTGATCTACTGCTAAATTATGAACCATCGAGATCTCTCAGGTCTTCAGGGACTGGTCAGCTTTCTGTCCCCAGAGTCAGAACTAAACATGGTAAAGCAGCGTTCAGTTATTATGCTCCAAATATCTGGAACAAACTCTCAGAAACCTGCAGGTCCGCTGCAACTCTGACTACTTTTAAATCCAGACTGAAGACTTTTGTTTTTGTCGCTGCTTTTAATTGAACTATTCATATCTTAGACTGCACTGTAACTTTTATCCATGTATTTCTTCTTTTAATGTTTATTTTATTAGCTTTTCTTTTTAATGACTGATTTTAAATGCCATTTTCTTAATGTCTTTCATTTTTTGTAAAGCACTTTGAATTGCCTTGTGTTGAAAAGTGCTATATAAATAAACTTGCCTTGCCTTGCCTTGATCATTTTGTTCACAACATTAGACCTTGTCCTCTAATCTCTACTAGAATAAGATAAGTGTGCATGTTTGGGTGTTTTAACACTCCTGTAATGTACCTTGTCTTGTTATCCTTTTCGTTACAGAGCTGGGAAAATGGTGTATTGATTAGATTCTGATCCGTGCAAGTCCAATTTTGACTGACTTTAGTTCCAATGTTAATGTTAATTTGATTTCAACCCATAAGTAATTATTTAGATTAACTCAACATTTCACATGATGATGGATTAGTGTTCTACATTTTTTTCCACTCATTTGTTGTGCAATTAGGCCAATGGTAAAGAGAGACATTGATGACCTTGTGTCCCTTTTGTTGGTACGTGGTTCCATTTTGCCTATGGTCTTGGACGGCTTCACTAAGAGTCACCCAGTTCTACCCTGCTACAGTCCGGCTGAGTGCAGTCACAGAGATGCTATGGCTGCTCTACATGAAATGATATTAATGGTCTGGTCCGAGAATGGACACCATTTCTGTTACGGTGTGTGTGGGAAGTAGGACCCAAATGCAGATTATAGTGACAAAATGACTCCTTTATTTCAAGGCTACATAATCACAAACACAGAACAGAACACTCACCGCAGACCAGGTCATGACACAAGACGAACCGACAAAGACAGACAGAAAAACCAGAACTTAAATACACACAAGACTAATCACACAAACAAGACACAGGTGAGGAGGGAGGAGAAAACACAGGGACACCAGGTGAACACAATCGGGTAAATTAGACACACCAGGGAAACTGACAGGGAATCACAGACAGATTACAACAGGCAGGAAACGGGGGGTGAACACTTTACAAAATAAAACAGGAAACTAAAGACAGAAACAGACAGACAAAACACAACACGGACAGATCGTGACAGAACCCCCCCCTCAAGGGACGGATCCCAGACGTCCCTAAACCCCAAAAACAAAAATCCCACACAGTCCAGCAGGGTGGGTGGAGGGGGTCCGGAGGAGGGACGTATCCCTAGGCCACCAGGGTGGGTGGAGGGGGTCCGGAGGACGGGACTAAGCTGACCACCCAGGAGCCCAGTAGGGGACCAGGAAGGGATCTCGGGCGGACGGCCCGGGGGCAAGGCAGAGTCTAAAGTGGGGAACTCGGGCGGACGGCCCGGGGGCAAGGCAGAGTCCAAGGTGGGGGTCTCGGGCGGACGGCCCGGGGGCAAGGCAGAGTCTAAAGTGGGGAACTCGGGCGGACGGCCCGGGGGCAAGGCAGAGTCCAAGGTGAGGAACTCGGGCGGACGACCCGGGGGCAAGGCAGAGTCCAAGGTGGGGGTCTCGGGCGGACGGCCCGGGGGCAAGGCAGAGTCCATGGTGGGGAACTCGGGCGGACGACCAGGGGGCAAGGCAGAGTCCAAGGTGGGGGTCTCGGGCGGACGGCCCGGGGGCAAGGCAGAGTCCATGGTGGGGAACTCGGGCGGACGACCCGGGGGCAAGGCAGAGACCAAGGTGGGGGTCTCGGGCGGACGGCCCGGGGGCAAGGCAGAGTCCATAGTGGGGCGAAGGCCACAGCGGGCGAACTCAGGGGGCCGAGCATGAGGGCGAAGACCAGACAACTCCGGAGGCCGGGCAGGACCCGGTGTCGGCCGGACAGGAACCGGAGCCGGCGGGACAGGCTTCGGCAGGATCCCCCACGGAAGAGGACCAGGAGTTGGCAGGACCCCCAGCAGTAGAGTGGACGACGGGACCTCCAACGAGACAGGACAAAGGGTTGGCAGGACCCCCGGCAGGGGAGTAGACGACGGGACCTCCAACGAGACAGGACAAAGGGTTGGCAGGACCCCCGGCAGGAGAGTAGTCGGCGGGGCCTCCAACGGGACAGGACACAGGGTTGGCAGGACCCCCGGCAGGAGAGTAGTCGGCGGGGCCTCCAACAGCACAGGACATAGGATTGGCAGGACCCCCGGCAGGAGAGTAGACGGCGGGACCTCCAACGGCACAGGACATAGGGTTGGCAGGACCCCCGGCAGGAGCGTAGTCGGCGGGACCTCCAACGGGACAGGACATGGGGTTGGCAGGACCCCCGGCAGGAGAGTAGTCGGCGGGGCCTCCAACGGGACAGGACAAAGGGTTGGCAGGACCCCCGGCAGGAGACTAGTCTGCGGGACCTCCAACTGGACAAGACATGGGGTTGGCAGGACCCCCGGCAGAGGGCTAGTCTGCGGGACCTCCAACTGGACAGGACATGGGGTTGGCAGGACCCCCGGCAGGAGACTAGTCTGCGGGACCTCCAACTGGACAAGACATGGGGTTGGCAGGACCCCCGGCAGAGGGCTAGTCTGCGGGACCTCCAACTGGACAAGACATGGGGTTGGCAGGACCCCCGGCAGAGGGCTAGTCTGCGGGACCTCCAACTGGACAGGACATGGGGTTGGCAGGACCCCCGGCAGAGGGCTAGTCTGCGGGACCTCAACTGGACAAGACATGGGGTTGGCAGGACCCCCGGCAGAGGGCTAGTCTGCGGGACCTCCAACTGGACAGGACATGGGGTTGGCAGGACCCCCGGCAGGAGACTAGTCTGCGGGACCTCCAACTGGACAAGACATGGGGTTGGCAGGACCCCCGGCAGAGGGCTAGTCTGCGGGACCTCCAACTGGACAAGACATGGGGTTGGCAGGACCCCCGGCAGAGGGCTAGTCTGCGGGACCTCCAACTGGACAGGACATGGGGTTGGCAGGACCCCCAGCGGAACCTCCAACGGTACTGGACATGGGGTTGGCAGGACCCCCGGCAGAAGACTAGTCTGCGGGACCTCCAACTGGACATGAGTAGGGGGTTGAGTGGGGACTCGAGAGAGGGCTTGAGAGGGAACTTGAGAGGAAACTGGAGAGTGGACTCGAGAAGGAACTCGAGAGTTGACTCGAGAGGTAACTCGAGAGGGGACCTGAGAGGGGACTTGAGAGGGAACTCGAGAGGAGACCTGAGGGGAAACTTGAGAGGTGACTCGAGAGGACACTGGAGAGTTGACTTGGGAGGTGACTCGAGAGGACACTGGAGAGTTGACTTGAGAAGGAACTCGAGAGGTGACTCGAGAGGTAACTCGAGAGGGGACCTGAGAGGGGACTTGAGAGGGAACTCGAGAGGAGACCTGAGGGGAAACTTGAGAGGTGACTCGAGAGGACACTGGAGAGTTGACTTGAGAGGGGACACGAGAAAAGACTCGAGAGGGGACCTGAGAGGGGACTTGAGAGGGAACTCGAGAGGAGACTTGAGGGGAAACTAGAGAGGTGACTCGAGAGGACACTGGAGAGTTGACTTGGGAGGTGACTCGAGAGGACACTGGAGAGTTGACTTGAGAGGTGACTCGAGAAGGAACTCGAGAGGTGACTCGAGAGGTAACTCGAGAGGGGACCTGAGAGGGGACCTGAGAGGGAACTCGAGAGGAGACCTGAGGGGAAACTTGAGAGGGGACTCGGGTAGGAACTTGAGAGGTGACTTGAGAGGGGACTCGAGAAGAGACCTGAGGGGAAACTTGAGAGGTGACTCGAGAGGACACTGGAGAGTTGACTTGAGAGGTGACTCGAGAGGACACTGGAGAGTTGACTTGAGAGGGGACTTGAGAAGGGACTGGAGAGGGGACTCGAGAAGGAACTCGAGAGGTGACTCGAGAGGTAACTCGAGAAGGAACTCGAGAGGTGACTCGAGAGGTAACTCGAGAGGGGACCTGAGAGGGGACTTGAGAGGGAACTCGAGAGGAGACCTGAGGGGAAACTTGAGAGGTGACTCGAGAGGACACTGGAGAGTTGACTTGGGAGGTGACTCGAGAGGACACTGGAGAGTTGACTTGAGAAGGAACTCGAGAGGTGACTCGAGAGGTAACTCGAGAGGGGACCTGAGAGGGGACTTGAGAGGGAACTCGAGAGGAGACCTGAGGGGAAACTTGAGAGGTGACTCGAGAGGACACTGGAGAGTTGACTTGAGAGGGGACACGAGAAAAGACTCGAGAGGGGACCTGAGAGGGGACTTGAGAGGGAACTCGAGAGGAGACTTGAGGGGAAACTAGAGAGGTGACTCGAGAGGACACTGGAGAGTTGACTTGGGAGGTGACTCGAGAGGACACTGGAGAGTTGACTTGAGAGGTGACTCGAGAAGGAACTCGAGAGGTGACTCGAGAGGTAACTCGAGAGGGGACCTGAGAGGGAACTCGAGAGGAGACCTGAGGGGAAACTTGAGAGGGGACTCGGGTAGGAACTTGAGAGGTGACTTGAGAGGGGACTCGAGAAGAGACCTGAGGGGAAACTTGAGAGGTGACTCGAGAGGACACTGGAGAGTTGACTTGAGAGGTGACTCGAGAGGACACTGGAGAGTTGACTTGAGAGGGGACTTGAGAAGGGACTGGAGAGGGGACTCGAGAAGGAACTCGAGAGGTGACTCGAGAGGTAACTCGAGAAGGAACTCGAGAGGTGACTCGAGAGGTAACTCGAGAGGGGACCTGAGAGGGGACTTGAGAAGTGTCTGGAGGGGAAACTTGAGAGAGTTGGTTCGCCAACAGAACACGGGGTGCTGGAGTCGGCCGGTACGCCGACAGGACACGAGGAGCTGGCGTTGGCTGGGGAGCCAACAAGAGACGAGGTGCTGGAGTCGGCCGGTACGCCGACAGGACACGGGGAGCTGGAGTTGGCTGGGGAGCCAACAGGACACGAGGAGCTGGTGTTGGCTGGGGAGTCAACAAGAGACGAGGTGCTGGAGTCGGCCGGTACGCCGACAGGACACGGGGAGCTGGTGTTGGCTGGGGAGCCAACAAGAGACGAGGTGCTGGAGTCGGCCGGTATGCCGACAGGACTCGGGGAGCTGGCGTTGGCCGGTAAGCCAGTCCTGGAGCCGAAACTGGAGTCGCGACCAGGGGTACTGGAGCCGGTACTGGAGCCAGAATCATGGCTGCTGGGGCCGGAACTGTAACCGGAACCATGGCTGCTAGGGCTCGGGCTAACCTGGCCTTGCGACGACTGCTTTTAGCAGCCGCCTGAATACTCCGTGGACCTCCATAAGCCAGACGAGTACCCGAGAACGGATCCTGGACAGGAGCAGGAAATGGGGAAGAAGCCGGGGCTGACTCCAGACGGAACCCACCAAGGTTTCTGGTGCCAGGTTGGGAATCGGGAGGTAGGGAGCTAGCATGCCTGGGGCTAGCAGGCCGGGAATCACACACCGGGAGGATCTTTGAAATCCAGCCAGGTAAGAACTTCACCAAACCTGGTTTCTCTCTAGCCATTTGGCGCGCCTCCGACAACACAGCCTCTCGCTGCTGAACTCCGGGTGCTCTCTTCCATCGATCCGAGCAGTTAGCCAAAAAAAAGGAAAAATTGAATAATTCCCACTCGAACGGATCTGCTGGGCCCATTTCTGGTCGGTTCGTAATGTTACGGTGTGTGTGGGAAGTAGGACCCAAATGCAGATTATAGTGACAAAATGACTCCTTTATTTCAAGGCTACATAATCACAAAGACAGAACAGAACACTCACCGCAGACCAGGTCAATGTTACGGTGTGTGTGGGAAGTAGGACCCAAATGCAGATTATAGTGACAAAATGACTCCTTTATTTCAAGGCTACATAATCACAAAGACAGAACAGAACACTCACCGCAGACCAGGTCATGACACAAGACGAACCGACAAAGACAGACAGAAAAACCAGAACTTAAATACACACAAGACTAATCACACAAACAAGACACAGGTGAGGAGGGAGGAGAAAACACAGGGACACCAGGTGAACACAATCGGGTAAATTAGACACACCAGGGAAACTGACAGGGAATCACAGACAGATTACAACAGGCAGGAAACGGGGGGTGAACACTTTACAAAATAAAACAGGAAACTAAAGACAGAAACAGACAGACAAAACACAACACGGACAGATCGTGACAATTTCCTGCTCCCAGAGAGAATGACGCTCCTTAAACTGAACATTACAGCCGTTGATACTGTCTCACGTGGGTCTGCTCCCCCCACCGAGCCATGAACTGAAAGCTTGACATCTGCTTTGAACACCTGGAAGCCTCCCTGTCACACCAGCACCAACCCTTGGGTCAGTCAGATGGGATTAACGGCTTCACTTAGGGCATTTGGTTAAGAAATATGACTCTCGTTACCGCAGAGTGGGTTTTTTTTTTAAGGCTATTCATACTGCTATGCAGAGGATGCCTGTAAGTTGGCAAGCTGTTAAAGGCCCCTACTATTTTTTTAAATAGGCCTAATGTCAGGGGCCTCTTAGTTCTACATGTATTCACATTATATAGAACAATGTGTCCACCTGGTAAAAACTAGAGGCTGCACGAAACTCAGGCTACAATACGACCATTCTGTTCTGCTCTAACGATTCAATTGATAGATTCTACGTCAAAACAATTAGCTTTCATTGTTTCCAATGATAACGTCACCATAAGTGGAGGAATGCAAACCTGTTTTCAAATGTAAGGTTTTGAATTTGTTTGACATTTCTCAGTAATAACACCCTCAGACACCCAATTCCATTCATGCTATGCCATCAGTAATAACCAGTGTTGTGCTAGTTACTGAAAACCAGTAACTAGTTACCATTACTAGTTACTTCATTTCAAAAGTAACTCAGTTACTTTACTGATTACTTACACCAAAAAGTAATGCGTTACTGTAAAAAGTAACTTTTTAGTTACTTAAAAAAAAAAGGCTCCCATTAATGCCCTTATAGCCTTCATTTCAGTAGCCTACTGTTATTGCATTGGAGAATAATACAATCTGTTGATCAACTTGACATGCATTATATGCAATCTGGATTGCATCGATATTAGCTGGCTTTCTATTTTTGTATATTCTTTCTCCAGGTAGTTGGAAAAAGTTTTCCGTCCCATATGCCGTGTGCCGCCCGGACATGGTATCATGCTAACTAGCTCCCAGAAAGCGGGTGACTCCACTGTAGCAATAGCCTGCATGTGTTCTACAACATACCGTGCAATGGCTTTATCGACTTTTCCCTGGCTAGTAGTCCCTTGGTTAAAATCCAGCCGCTGTTGCTTAGGTGGAGGTGGAGTGGCGTCGGCTGAGTCTGGGTCTGTGCCGGTCTTAGTTACTAGCTTCGTCCCAGCATGTTGTTTTTGCAGATGTTTTAAGAGATCTGAATTACTGGTTTGGGCAGTAGATAGACTCTTTGACCCGCCAGGACACAACTTACATTTAACAGAAACGTTCTTTTCTTTGTGCTCGACAAAAGTGAAATAGTGAGTATATCTCCAGGTGGAGAAACTAGACTTGGGCTCCGGCGCCGCCATTCGCTAGTCTTGTTAGTAAACAACACAAACACGCCCACAGCCACAGCCGGTCTCCGCATGTGACGCAGGAAGTATTTAAGTACATTTACTCAAGTACTGTACAGTTCTCATATCTGTTCGCCTGGCTGTTGACTATTGTTATCCGTGTAATAATTCTCGCGTCCAGGAGAGAAGCTTAAAAAGGAGACTAAATGGAGTCTCTGAGATGGTTTCAAATTGGTACTTTAATTCAAATAAAGGCGCGGTAATGTTACAAACAGAATATTGTCCGACAGAAAAACAGCTGTGTTTCTGGCCCTCTGCCAGGTGAAGAAAGAGGCCGAACCCCGAAGGTCTCGCTGTATTTATATCCTCTGCTGGCTCCTCCCTGCATGCCGGCTCTCCAACGTTTTAATGTCCGTTGTTACGCATATCAGAGGATACAGACATTGTACATTCAATATATCTAAACACGCCTTTTCTCTTCCTTAACTCTTTCATAACTTTATATGCAATACATGTTAACGGCGTCAATAGCCACTTTAGTGATACCAATGGCCGGTAGTCCCGGATGTTGTCATGAAGTATTTTCAGAATAAAAGCTTGGTATTGAGAACTTCCGGTTTTTTCCAGAATAAAATAGCATTTAAACTGACGGTATGTTTAAGCTACATTATGCTATTAAACATTGATTTTAATTTCTAACAGTCCCTCCTTACACACCTAAAAGGTGTGTATAATACTGAAATCAATGAGTTCTTCATCTGAACTCTGCATAGTACATAACTCATATCAAAAACATACAATCAAAATGGAATGGTTCGAATAGCCTCAACTTTACAAAAATACAAAAATACTTTGACTCTGTTCAAACATAAAAGTTTTCCCTTGTGCATAACTTCTAGTGTTAACATTCAATATCATTCTTCAAAATAGCAGCAATGGCTTGGTATTAGAACATTTCTTCCTCCCTCCTTTCACAGAAACCGTTCTCATACCACGCTCAGTGTTAAGGCACTTGTTTTTACAAAGTGAAAAGAAACGACCCATTTTAAAATAGTAATGATTCTAAAATGCATGAAATCTATCATATAAAAATGAAACAAACTATCTTGGACCAGTGTAATGTAATAATAAAAATACACTATCTTGGAATAGTATAGAGTAATAATAAAAAATAAAAATACACTATCTTGGAATAGTATAGGTTAATTGAAATGGATTCACTCCATTTTAACATTTTAGTTTGCTCACTTCTTTGCATGATTTCATCATTTAAATAATCACATCGGCTGGACATTCATTGAACAATCTCATCTCTGAACATCCATATCATTTAAACTCATTCAAACTAACTCATCATTTTCATCAACATCTGTATATGGGGTGGATCATCCTGTTCTACTAGCGTTGGAAACTGTCCCCTCATGAGAAATTTACCCTCCCTCCTTTCATACTATTTAAGGTATGAAAACAATATGTTCTCTAGAAGAGGCCGTCGTGATCAACCGGTACGTTAGGACATGGAAATGCAACATCTAGGCCTCTCCTGGGCTCTATGTTATCCTTGTACACAGTGGAGCCTAAACTCCCCCTGGGACTGGTCTCTTAGCCCTGCTGGCTTCGGGGCATTTCGCCATGTTGATTAACTACATAAAAAACATCACTGGCTGTGCTAGGTCCCAGCCCAATCCTGTGGCAAGACTGAGTACAAGGTTTTAGTTCCACGATACCACCAAACATCTACTCTGGGGTACGGCATTCTAGACTGTAATTTCTGGGAGAAGATTTTGGTTAGTTACAACAGTTGTAGAATTTCATCACTTAAAAGTTCCTACTTGGTGGCTTTGGGTGGTCTGCTTTAATGCAGTGATAAAGTCCCTGAAATGGTGTGAAAACCGGTGGAATATCACTAACGCATTACACTAATTTATCTTCAATTCTGGTCTCCTTGAAGAACCATGCTAACTCCTTTTACAGTGTGTGGAAACTTGGGTGCCCGAGCATGTGATAATTAGTTCAATTCAGGAATGTTGACTTATGGCAGATTTATTTCTCCTTTAAATACCATCTAAATGTCAGGTCATCACTGATTAAATGGATGAGCATTAAGCGGTGGTGGCATTTGTCTTTTAAAAACTCATACTCTGGTGCTGTGCACTCCCTCTGAAGCTGCAAGTAAGATGTAATACATTTGCAGGGTGGGTTGAGCGACCCCTTCTCCCTAAAAGATATTTGTTGTCAAAAATATGCACCATTAAAATGAGTGATCCAAGGCCCCGCATGTATTACTCCCAATTATACTAGTTTTTCAGAATTTAAATTTTCAATCGCTCTTTGCCTAGTGTCTTTTTTTAAAACTCTACATCTTGGACGACAAACAAATGTTGTTTCCACCTTAACAGTTCTCCTATGGTAATAACCATGCTACAATGGAGAAACCAATACTCTAGATTGGAGTACTTTCTTTGGCTTGTGGAGCTCTACCTTTAACATTTTCCATTCAAATAAAGATTTGCCTGCTATCTATATTGTAACAAATTAAATCTTCCCCAAATTCTCACATGAATAAGAATCTCTAAAAGAATAATTTGTTATATAATGAAAAGATTGAATAATATGTTCTACCCTCAGTGTGTTTTTAGGATTATTTTCTAATAAGTGTGTTTATGTGTAAACTCACTCACTCCCGTGTTCCTTCTCTCCCCCTCTGGTTGTCAAGCCACGACCCCCTCACGTTCTGCTGGCCCATGCCAACTCCTCTGGTTCTGTCCTCTCCTCAGTCCATCCGCTTGGTGTTTCCGCCCGGTCTAACCCTTTTCAGTGGCCCAACTGCTTTGCATTTCATCTCCTCCTTTTCAGTCTCTACGCTGTTGCATGGAGGGCGTATTCCGCTCTCATGTCCCACACTCTGCTCTTGTGCCAAATCTCGTGGCTCAGGCTGGAACTTCATGTCCTGTCTGAGGGACCGATGAGAGTTTGCCTCTTTGTCAGCATGCTGGTTTGGTTCTGGATGCCTTAGGTGGAGATGGTTCTGGATGCCTCAGGTCGTTGTTGGTTCAGCTCGGGTTCTCTGTCTTTTCGATGGAGGAGGAGTCTCCTGTGGTGAGGTCATTTGTCTGAAGATGGGGTCGTAGCATTCTGACAGGCAGAGAGAGAGAGAGAGAGATCTCGAGACGCATTACCTAGTTAATTCTAACACACTGAGGTAAAATAAATCCAATCCTTTCCACTCTATTTTCCTAATCTTACTATCTGTCTTGGATGTTAAATGTAATTAATGTCTACTAATAGTTGTGCCATATCCTTAAACATTGCTTTCACCCACTGTAACATGGCTACTCAAAATAACTCTTTCAGGAAACCATTTTCTTCTATTTTTAAAAAAAATACCTACATGTTTCAAGCACCACATATTTCACACACTATAAAAGAACATCCCCATATTTTCTCCATCACTTTAAATCTCACTGTTATTTAGAACATAAGTAACTTTTGTGACTGGACATATCTGCAATGTCGCCACAATCTGCTGGGGAATTTCGTTCATAGAGTTTGTACATACAAAGCTGTACTTGTGGGTTAGTAGCCTGTTTCTACTGTAATCATTTTCAATAACTTTGCTCAGGTCACCGGTCGGTTGTCCATAAACTTAACAAGGGGTGTTTCTGGTACAGACTAAAACATGGATCCAGCGTTTTTGGAGATTCCCCTAATCTGTAAATCCCCATCACTGATTATCCCGATCACTTAAACCCATCTCATCATTTGATACAAGAACTGCATATATGGGGGGTGAATCATCTTGATTATGACCGCCTCACCTTTGGGAACGAGTATTTCTAAATCCTCCTCTTGTTGCTCAGCTGATCTTTTGGCTCTGGGGATAAGTGAAAGTCTCTGAAACTCAGCTGGAGTTTTGTTAGTGATGTGGGCATTCTCTATGAGTGGACTAATGGATCCATGTCTTACTTGATATTGTACTCCCCATCCAACCAGAAAGGTGCCAAGTGTAATGAGCACAATCAACAATGCTATTCTGACTCTTATCCCTAGGGGACCCCACAATTGGTTTGGCTTTGTTCTTGACATCATCTCTATTTTCTCCATGGTTGTGTCAGTTACAGAATTTAAATAATGAGTACTATAATAACGTA
This sequence comes from Harpagifer antarcticus, assembly GCA_902827135.1. Taxonomy (NCBI): domain Eukaryota; kingdom Metazoa; phylum Chordata; class Actinopteri; order Perciformes; family Harpagiferidae; genus Harpagifer; species Harpagifer antarcticus. The sequence continues at coordinate 123,530 of CADEHL010001093.1, read as the reverse complement.
TACAAAAATTGGACTCTTTTTCAGATGTAAAGCAAAAATAGGTTTTCACTTTAGTGTACAATCTATAAAAATCTATAGACAATTCGTCTTTTGAGCTGTTTCTATCTTTATCTTTTTTCTATTTATTGTTTTGTTCCAGCTCTTCCAAATCAGTCCTAACTCCCAATAATGTTTTGGAAGTTGCCAGTGAAGGGTGACAATGTGTGAGGTGGTGTCAATTTGCTCCTTTTTCTTTACCTTTAAACCGGAACGCGTGTGAAGTTTATTACAACTTCTCACTGTTCCGTCCACCGGGATTAGCCCACTGTCTTTTGTGAACTTTCACCCTCACCCATTCACCTGGCCGAACAGGAGTCTCTTCTGGTGTCTCGTCTGGTATCTCTGCAGCTTTCCTAGCCTGTGTAGACAAAACTTGGATAATATTACTCAGAGTTCTGACATATTCATTACTTCTATTCGTCTAATATCTAAAACTGGACCACTCCCTCCTTGGAGAAGGCCCAAGCTTCGGCATACCTTTTGTCGTTATGAGATTTATTATTAACTTCATGTTATTATTTATTAACTACAACGTCACTGAAATCAACATGTTTGTATAATCATGACACTCCCTCCTTTGAGCATAACATTCTCAATTAATATTGCAATGATTACCCTATTTTGAACAGGACATGTAAAACCCATAACGTTGCATCAAATAAACATAAGTTCTCCGTGTACCCATAAGGCGTACAAAAAATATCGTATGATGTATGGTTTTCTGCAGGTATAAAACATTCACTAAAATCTGCCATTAGCACAAAAAATTGTTTACTTGTTTCAACAATGGCTTTTGTCCTGGTATTATGCATCATTGTTGCTGCGAAAAACAATACCCCTGGTGTCGCTAATGCGTCTCAATAACTCTAGGATTAGAGGATTGGTTGTTACTGCTGAACAAAGATATGATAAAATAACATTTCTCTAAACTAGAGGGAAAATACGAACTATTCTCACAGAGGGTGACATGCATGAAGGGCTGGTGCCCCTCACTCAAAATGAGATATTGCCTTACGCACTACATTATAAATCCGTAAAGTTACTCAAGAATAAATAAATAAAAACTGATTCTTGAAACTGTTGTAAAAACCCTACAACTTCTTCATCCAAGCTCTCAATCAGTGTTATGTTATTTAATCTGCAGCTCATTTCCTTAAAACAGATACTTCAGACCGATTATAACATTTTGTTTGAGAAAAAACTGTAATCTGACTCCATAAATCACATAATTGTTTGACTAAAAAACTACACTTCCACTAACAATAAATGAAGTTCCCCTTTAAACACAGCCCCGGTCTTCTGATGGGGTCTATCTATGTACTGGCTGGAAAATGTTGTGCCAGTCTCTGTCGCTCCGTCACTGTTCTCCCGCTAACAGTCACTCTCTAGTTCTGCTGGGTTCTTGTTGACTTCTTCACTGGTTTGAGACAAGTGACCCTATCGGACACCTCCCTTTGTAGCCAGACTTCACCACAGCAGAATCGAGTTTCTGTTTTCGGGTCTCAACAGCTCCACGTCAGGTGTATCGCCGCCCGTTGAACTGCAGTCGGTGTAAACAGGAGGACTTGGTAAGGATCCTCCGTCTTGGGCGAGTACCATGTTTCCGTCTTCATATTTTTTGGGTGGAAACCCGTCTTCTTGACATCACTAGCTGTGTGGACACAATAGTTTTCTGTGTAGGGGAACAACATCACTCGTAATCTCTTTCCTTCTCATAATTACAAAAATAGTGTGCTAAATGTTTTATTCTGTGGATGCTTTATGTGTAAATGCAAATGCTACTCTCGATTTTGTTTTACATTAAACCTCTCCCTCCTGTGGTGATAGATATGGCTCAATGTAGCTGGTTCTCAAAATACCCTTGTGCTGAGGATGCATCACCTGGTGGTCTGGCCCTCTGAGCTTCTTCATTGTTGTGGTGTATACAATCTCTAGCCCAATGGCCCAGCTGATCGCATATGTAGCATCCCTCAAACCGGAGAACTTTTCCTCTGCCTCTGCTTCCTCGGAAACCTCCTGGTTGTTGGTTCTGCTTCTGATTTTCTGGCAATATCTGAGATGTTACTGTTTGAGGTGTCTGCCCTGCATTCTCTGGTTCTTCCTGAGCTTGAATTGTTGGAGGTGTCTGCCCTGCCTTCTCTGGAAGTTTCACCTCCCTTCTCCTTGTCTTGTTCCTACAAGCTACGGTGTCTTTTCTTCAGCTTCCCTCCATATAGTTAGCTGTTGTAGGCATTGTTCGTGCTCATAGTCGAGTACTGCTCTTCTATGGGCTTTTGTTGGTCCAGGTTGATCATCTGCTGGAATCAGTCCTCTTGTTTGCCACTGTTCCAACAGTTTCTCAGCTTGGTTCCATGTCTTCTGTCTAAGTTTTGGAACTGTTGTAGCATCTGATCTGATTTTTACCCTTTCCTTGATATCTGCAGTTGTGCCTGGCTCTACGTCTGGCCTTAATTTAGTTTCTTTTGGTGACATGTTCTCTAACTATTTGAATGAAAAAATATGAAATGTATCAAATATTGAAGCACTAGTCCTTTGACTAGTACAGGGGTGGCCAACCAGTCAGAGGTTAAGAGCCACATGTGTTCCATGTTACTGCAAAGAGCCACATCAAACACAGTCACTGATACCGCTTGTTTCAGTTTTTTGTTTTCTAGAGACAAGATTTCAAACACGTCACTGATGCATTTTTGTGGCATTGGGATATATTTTTTAAATCCTCTGAAGCAGAGAGGAGCTGTGGATTATTGTTATTGATTAATGCATCAGTGTTTCTTAGGGTCAAAAACACTAAACTCACAACTTCAAATGAAAGCGTTTAGTTTATTTAATAAAAGAGCACATGTTCAATGTGAAAAGTGACAGTAGTTATAGATTATTTGCAATTTGGTGCTATATATATATATTTAAAAAAAAAAATTATATATATTTTTTAAACACCTTGAATTTCAGGGGGGGTCGCAGCGCCCCTCCAACACAATGGTAGGGGAAACACTGGATAGTGTTTAATCAACGATAGGTCCCCCCCCCCCCTCAAAGGTGATTGGTTCACTGCATTGCAGGTATTATTGTGATTGGCTCTTGGGCCACATCAAAATTAGACGCGCTGTCATCCTCTCATACTGACACCTGACACCACACATACACACGTAGGGAGAGCCGGGACGAAAGTAACACGGGACGAAAGTAACACGGGACGAAAGTAACGGAGCGATTTTATCCGAACCCAAACAACTTTGACCGGCCAAATTACGTCAGAATGATCAACATTCAATACTTAACAGACCTACTAAATGTCAGGTGTAACTGTCAGGAGTAGCTAGTGTTGTCACGATACCAACATTTTAGTTTAGATACCAAGTCAAGAATTGCGATTCCGATTCTTTTTCGATACTTTTCTTAAAAATAGGGAAACAGTCTTAAATGTAATTATTGTGCTTTATTTCACACCATAACCATAACACCAACTTTTAAACAATGAGAACAATAAATAAAATAAATGACAAGAATTCGTATTAAATAAAATTAATACATTTCTTACAGACAGGCCTCGTGGTGTCCGTAGGCTTGCCCTCACTGTCAGAGATAGAGCTCAAATACATCCAAATGTCGCTTCTGGAGTCTTTGTTGTCAACAAGCCGAGGCGCAGCGGCAGCTGCACTCCCACTTGCAGCCATGCTTCTCGTTTTCTCACATGCTCTGGCAGCTAGCGCGTGCACGAGAGAGAGGAGGGACTTAGAGCGTGCTTGAGAGGGAGGGACTGCAGGCACGGCTGCAGAGCAGGGAGAGGAAGCAGAGCGCTGAACACACGGCTCTTATTAAAACGGCGCTTTCTCACCGGAGTACTTTCCCCCCGTCATTCTTAAAGTACTGATACTAATGAAACGGAGGAATCGTAACGTTTTTAACGGCAGGGTATCGCGGTACCTTTCAAGTATCGGTACACCGTGCAACACTAGTCAGGAGTCAGTGTCTCTCCCCCAAACTCACACAATTCGATATGAACTGAAGAGCCGCATGAAACTAGGCAAAGAGCCGCATGTGGCTCGAGAGCCGCGGGTTGGCCACCCCTGGACTAGTACTTTCGTTGCTGTTCGTCCGAACTTTAAATCTGTATTTTTTAATAAGGTCAATCTATAAAATCTAAATGATTATTATTATTTTTCAACAATTATGCACATTTTTTAAATCAGAATTGTAAAAAAATAGACAACAATTGTACTGTGTACAGTTTTGACTCCGAAATATAAAAATTAGAAATCTGGTGTGGCTCTACTGGGTTCCACTTTCCGAAATGTTTAGAATCATGTAAATGTCATAACTTGTGTTAGCTTCAATACATTTGTTTGCTTTTTTGAAAGAGTATTATGTAAGGTTTCTTATCTTATAATTAGAAACCACTTGCAATTCTATCTCGGCGATGAAGCATGTGTTCATTTATAACACTTAAAATCAAGCTTCAAAATGTTATAGTATCTTTGTCAAAACTGACCTCTTTTTAACAAGAAGAAGCTTATTTTCCTTAAAAATGGGAGAATATGGTTAAACAACACAGCACATAACCGCCCAAACACATTTGCAAGCAAGAATATTGCCCAAAAAATCCGCCAATACACACTAGCAAACAAAAATATTTAAAAACCCGCCAATACACACTTGTAAGCAGAAATACGTACAAAACCAGACTCCTACAAATACGAAACTTCCCACGGTAAGATAACCTGTCTATTTTATAGTTCCAACTCTGCCAAGAAATATGATGTGTCCTTCTCAATATGGAGTGCCCAGCCTCATGTGAGTGTGACTGAGTGTGTAAGAACAAACCAAGTACTTTCAATTAGCATTTCACAAAATGGCGACTGCCTTGTGGCTTATTTTCAACATGAGGGCAAGACAAGATGGCAACTTTTTTCCAACCTTTAACCTGAAGAACAAAGGGATTTGAAAACTCCTGTGGCTTTCACATGAGAGTTGAAATAATGACAACATGTAACACAAAACACTGCAGTTTAAAATAACATTTCTATTTATTGTACAATTTATCAATGGGACTCAAACCCTTACGTCATGCGGCTCTGAACCCATGCATGTAATTTTTTGACTTTAAGAGCCAGTATGGTTATCTCCTCTGTTTAAACACGCCATAATGGGACAAATTAAGACGCTATCCAAACACAATTAGCAGAATATCGTCTATCCAACGCACGAATGTCGCATTTCTCATCGTAATCCACACGCAATGTCTGTTTGAAAACAGAAGAAACAACCACTGAAAGCTTCAAACTCCTCAGGCCTTTTCCCAGAAAAGGACTTTTTTTAAAAGAAAGCCTCACACTGCAATTAAAACACTCACTCAACTTTGTTCTTGTCTCAAACAGTCCCTACTGTTTAATAGCCTCAAACTATTTGCGTTAATAAAACGTAACAAGAAACACTTGAAATGATTGCCCTCATCACACAAAGGACTTTTAAAAAAGAAAAACAGCCTCACACTGTCTTTAACACAAACACTCACTCCAATATTCTCAGCTTCCACTGTGATTGTGTTCTTTGTCTCAAGCAGTCCCGACTGCTTAATAGCCTCAAACTATTTGCGTTAATAAAACGTTACAAAAACACTTCTTGGAGCGATTAGCCTCTTGCCGACATGTAATAACAGACAAACGAATAGCATGCAGGGTTAAATATAAGAACAATAAGTAATTTGAACTCACCTGCTTGTGACAAAACAACGCCACGTGTTATTGTTATAAATTTGGTTGTTTTAACATTACATTTCCCAGCTGTTTTCAGGAACCGGAAGTCCAACACACAATCCTAAACTTGTCCTGCATAAACTATCGAAGAATTTGACTTAACAGGTTTCTTCTTACCGATGGTTTGAGCTCTTTGTGTGTCGAACGGATTGCCCGCGGTTCCGGGCCACAGCCGGCTGTGTAGTCTCTCCTGGTCTAACGAGAATCACGTCAGCTGGTCCCAATTGTTATCCGTGTAATAATTCTCGCGTCCAGGAGAGAAGCTTAAAAAGGAGACTAAATGGAGTCTCTGAGATGGTTTCAAATTGGTACTTTAATTCAAATAAAGGCGCGGTAATGTTACAAACAGAATATTGTCCGACAGAAAAACAGCTGTGTTTCTGGCCCTCTGCCAGATGAAGAAAGAGGCCGAACCCCGAAGGTCTCGCTGTATTTATATCCTCTGCTGGCTCCTCCCTGCATGCCGGCTCTCCAACGTTTTAATGTCCGTTGTTACGCATATCAGAGGATACAGACATTGTACATTCAAAATATATAAACACGCCTTTTCTCTTCCTTAACTCTTTCATAACTTTATATGCAATACATGTTAACGGCGTCAATAGCCACTTTAGTGATACCAATGGCCGGTAGTCCCGGATGTTGTCATGAAGGATTTTCAGAATAAAAGCTTGGTATTGAGAACTTCCGGTTTTTTCCAGAATAAAATAGCATTTAAACTGACGGTATGTTTAAGCTACATTATGCTATTAAACATTGATTTTAATTTCTAACACTATATAAAAGAACTAACGCAGTAACGGAGTAACGCACCATGTAGTAACGGTAACTGAATTACTGAATTTAAAAAGTAATGCGTTAGAGTACTAGTTACTGCCAAAAATAACCGCGTTACAACAAAGTAAATAACTCAGATGTTAAGGGGGTTGAAGCTTTTCCTCCCAAATCAGATATGCTTTGTTTTTCAACAAAGGTATACATTTCCTGCATAATATGTTTCTCACAATTGTTTTTTTTTGCAAGCTGCACACAGGTGATACTGAGTCTTCTCGAGTAATAGATTATAAACTACACCATGCTTAAATAGACTCCTAAGTTATTATTTCATATGTGACATATGTAAGAAAAGGGAGGGAAGAGTCAATTATATTGAGTAATTGATTTTATATTGGAACATTTATTACTCAAACCTATTTTATGGAAGAGGAAAAATATATATTTCTGATAAACTAGTATTTTATCAAATGGTGAATTAATATAACATTTAGAATCATTGAGAAGGGGTTATATCCAGGGACTAGCTCACCTTTAAATTAATATATGATTCTTGCATGTTAAATGACTAACACAAACCTTACATTTATGCATGTGCATGTGTCAGGAAGGCTCCCAAATAATTCTGAGGGACCTATCCTATTTTTGTAATTAAATGATAATGTGCTAATCCATTACTTTGAGTTGTCTGCACTCAGGAAAACATCCCTATCAGGTGTTAACCCAATAACTAGGACAGCTCTGAAGGCTAAGGGTCAGAGAGAGAGGGTCACACTCTCCGGCTGCAGAGGGCACCCCCATCCACGGGCAAGGAGGCACGAGGTTGTTCGGGATGAGAGGATTATTATCTTCAACTATCTGAGGAGATGGGATGCTTCTTCACCATTCTGCTCTGTGGGCTCAGGCAGACAACCCTGCGGGACGAGCGAGGGCTTCAGAGGTTTCATACAAGGTTCCTTGTTTCTTGGAGGAGCAGATGTCTTCCTAACCTCTCCATCACGGGGGGAGACCTGGATGCACCATTTGGAATACACAGTTGCACTGCTCTCAAGCAGATAGCAGAAGGAATGCAGGCAGATGAGCCTCAGTTTCACTGGGGGATCATACAGTGCTCACTGAATTGAGCCACACAAAAGCAGAGCAATTGGGGGGTTGAAATATGGCGCTCTGATGACGAAGAGTTTGAGCCAATCAGCACCTCAGTGCTAATCTACAGTATCAGGATGCCTTTACACACACCAGACACTCTTTGTCATAAAGAGAGGAGGAGAACGAGTCAGAAAGACTGAAGGACATGTTCTTCCAGCTCTCGTACAAAGATGAACTTTGAATTGATTTTATATCTTGGATGTTTACAGATGTACAATTAATGACTGTCTTTATATTTCTAATGACCAGACATGTGTTGAATAGTGGTGATTAATATATTTTGCTGGATCAGATTACACCTTTGCACTAAACAAAATTAATTAATTAATATTTTCAGATTATAAAGTATTGAATAATAAGATATTTCTACTATTATCACAGATAATGTTAATATCCTTAATCGTCCAACAATCAGGCTTAACAACACTACTCTTTAATGTATTATCCATGCACAGAAAGACCTACAATGATGTTTCAAGTACTGGATTAATTTCAGTTTTGGCACAAAACAAATATTTATAATATTTCATGTAACAATTATGTAGCATATTTGATCCTTAAATTAGAGAAGTATAATTTAAAGAAATTGATATTCTATATTCAACATTAGATAAACACAGAAGAATCCTTTCCAAGTACCATAAGTAGATGCTCAGGTAAGTATGGCTAATAGGAATAATTGATAGACTTAATTTGGTACAGATTAGTGGTAGCATTTACAAATGTGATAATTCAAGTCTTAAGAATGTTTAATCCTTTCTTTCCAGGTTTTTACAAAAGTCTTTGAATATTTGCCTAACTTTTCAGATTTTGAACAATGTACTTGACTAAAATGAATGTATTGATTTGACTAAAGTGCCTTACTAATGACTAAAGCGTATGTAAGTAAACGTAAAAGTAATACTAATATTGAGGACACTGCACTTTTGTAGATTACAGATTGATAAAATCACAACTGTGAATTGTATACCTTAGCTGGATCTCTTAGGATCCTAAGTTTTAAAATGCTTTTGACTAGTGATTGCCTTGAAGTAAATCTTTAAAGCGGCAAGCTGGTTTGGATTTTATAGTTTGATGAATGAAATTAACTAATGATAAATGATAAGAGATATTAGTTTAAAACAAATATTTAGCTATTTATGCATCTGTGTTTTATGTGTGTTCATTATTGTGCTTTTGACGAAAGATGATCAAACACTGATGAGAGATGATTTTTCCTATTATGATTGGCTGTATCAATCATTGTGATTGAATGTGTCAATCCTATTCTACTTTGTGATGTAATTAATGTAAGGTGAGACCACACTCAAATCTGGAGATGCCTATTGAGTTAAGTATTGACCAAATTATTATTAGACTAATGTTTTTAGGTTATCATAAATGATAAAAAGAGTGGACTGTTAGGGAAATAATTGTCCTAGACTCCTAGATATGACGTACATGACCAACCCTGACGTCTGTTTATCTCCTTTAAGGACATAGGCTGCTTCAGCCATAAAGTTATTGTTCCCATTCTGTGACCGGGCAACACTAGGTCACAGATGGTCTGTTGTTGTGGGTGCACTGGGACCCTTCCTTCTTTGTTGTTTGTGGACTCCAAGGTATGAAATCTTCGAGGCCATAAGTGACGGATGCAAGTGACTCAGTGTGCCCAACTGTCCAAGCTATCTTATCAAAATATGTTGATCACTCTCTGTGAAACCAGTTAAATGGGCTAACGAGAGAGAGGCGCTCCAGAATTGACGTGGCAACTCTCCCGTGCAGTCTCACCTTGACTGATGTGACTTGTGATGTGAATCTCTCCGGCCGTAACTCCAAATAAATCATCAGTGTTTGACATCAAAATCTCCTGCTCTACCGTGTCTCCTTCCTGAGTTGGTGACTCCTACTGCATTGCTACACAGAAGTTTCCTCCACAGTAATTAGCTCAGTCAGAGGAGGATTTGCCTCCTCTTTGCCACCCTCGTGACTCCCGCAGGACTCCAATGTCTTTGTCAGTCTTACTCCCGCAGGACTCCAATGTCTTTGTCTGTCTGACGCTCCAGGAAAGAGCTACCTAAAATGGACACCTGATTGCTGAGTTCTCACAGCTGTGGGGCCACGCCCCTCTAATTAGTTAACTCTCTACAGCTGATGGGCGACAGCAGAGTGGCCCTGCCTATATTGTAATGCAGGGTTGAGTACCCCAATGAGACCTGTGTTACAGGTTACCTTTGAGTAGATCTGAGATTTTAAATCTCTCAAAAGCGCCGTTTTAGCTACAGTAACTACAGAACAATTATACAGACTAGAATAAATGAAACAGAGAAGTCTAATTAAACAAGAATATAACTTACAGTGGTTGCTGCGTCAATAGGTAGTGTCGTAACCCGGTCTCGATGCACACTGAGTTCTTCAGAATTTAAATGCGGTATTTAAGTGCTTTTTAGCTGAAAAATGGGTAAGTCACGCTGTTGTACTTCACGCAATCAGCAGAGTGGCCCTGCCTATATTGTAATGCAGGGTTGAGTACCCCACTGAGACCTGTGTTACAGGTTCTCTTTGAGCAGATCTGAGATTTAAAATATCTCAAAAGCGCCGTTTTAGCTACAGTAACTATAGAACAATTGTACAGACTAGAATAAATGAAACAGAGAAGTCTAATTAAACAAGAATATAACTTACAGTGGTTGCTGCGTCAATAAGTAGTGTCGTCACCCGGTCTCGATGCACACAGACATTAAGAGGCCCCTGACATTAGGCCTATTTTTAAAATAGTCGGGGCTTTTAACAGCTTGCCAACTTACAGGCATCCCCTGCATAGCAGTATGAATAGCTTTAAAAAAACAAACAACCCACTCTATGGTAACGAGAGTCATATTTCTGAACCAAATGCCCTAAGTGAAGCCGTTAGTCTCATCTGACTGACCCAAGGGTTGGTGCTGGTGTGACAGGGAGGCTTCCAAGTGTTCAAAGCAGATGTCAAGCCTTCAGTTCATGGCTCGGTGGGGGGAAGCAGACCCACGTGAGACAGTATCAACGGCTGTAATGTTCAGTTTGAGGAGCGTCATTCTCTCTGGGAGCAGGAAATGGTGTCCATTCTCGGACCAGACCATTAATGTCATGTAGAGCAGCCATAGCATCTCTGTGACTGCACTCAGCCGGACTGTAGCAGGGCAGAACTGGGTGACTTTTAGTGAAGCCGTCCAAGGCCATAGACAAAATGGAACCACGTACCAACAAAAGGGACACAAGGTCATCAATGTCTCTCTTTACCATTGGCCTAATTGCACAACAAATGAGTGGAGAAAAAAATGTGGAACACTAATCCATCATGTGAAATGTTGAGTTAATCTAAATAATTACTTATGGGTTGAAATCAAATTAACATTAACATTAGAACTAAAGTCAGTCAAAATTGGACTTGCACAGATCAGAATCTAATCAATACACCATTTTCCCAGCTCTGTAATGAAAAGGATAACAAGACTAGGTACATTACAGGAGTGTTAAAACACCCAAACATGCACACTTATCTTATTCTAGTAGAGATTAGAGGACAATGTCTAATGTTGTGAACAAAATGATCAAGTCAAAGTTATCTTATTTATTCTATGTTATGTAGGCTACCATATTTAATTTAATAATTAATCTTGAATTACTAATAACTTTAAAGAAGGCAACAATTTACAATTTGGACAAGGTGAATACTTATCCAAAGTGTGTGTGTGTGTGTGTGTGTGTGTGTGTGTGTGTGCTTGTCTGCCCAAGGTTTAAAACATTTGGGACATCAGTGAAAATGTTATGAGAAAAAATCAAAACACTTGCACATTAATTAAATACATTTGACATTTAGCTCGAGCTGGGTTCAATACTTTTCTTTATGGTATTTAAAATTGGGCTTGAGTAGAACCCCTGGATTTGGCTTGCAACACAAAAGTGATACTGAGTCTCTGTAGGACTTGGAAGTGTCATGATTCAAAGGGTGGGCCTGTGAAAGAGAGGCCCTTGGAAAACAGCATCTATTTTTTAACTGTAATTACTTATTTTAAAGAGATTGCAACATTATACTTTTTTGAAGAATTGCTCAATTAATTTAACACTTATTATGCACGCAATAAAAACTTCAACAAATATATTGATCCTGGCTTAACCAGCGACCTTTACTCTATTGTTCATAAGCTCGGTTTCAGAAAACTTAACAACTATTTTAATTTTAGTAATGTCTATGGAGACCAATTGGTTGATACGAGAAATAATTTGAAGCAGTTTAATAAAGAATGTTAAACGATTTTTAAAACTGTAATTGAACTTCAACTTATATTAATTACCTGTTTCCAGTGGCCAGTTGGAATAGATAATCAACAGAGTTTCCATTTTGCAGCAACAGCACAAAAGGTTTCAACAACAATTAGTATTATGTCTGAGTCTAGTTCTGTCTTATCTGCTTTGTTTCGGAATGTGTTCAATACACTACGTTTTTATTCATTATTACCATACAATACATAGATTTAAGAATAAATTAAACAAATAATACAACATTGACCTAAAAACAGATTTTGCAACCCTGATCTCCTCAGGCAGGTCTTTACGACCAGCAGTGATGCCTCTGAGGGTCTCGGGGCGCAGGACGGGGCATAGGGTTTATACAAGGTCACAAACATATCTTAACATACCAGCAATACTATTTAAGAATGGATTCTGAAGCAATATAATCTTCTTTTCTTTTCTTCTTACACCTACAGCGCACAGTGGGCTTCTTGTTTACATTTTCCCCTGCACACTCAGAGGCAGGACATAAAAAACACTCTTTTGCTCTTTATTTTCATTTTGCATCACATTTATATGACCAGAATTTTGCTTTACATCTTTATATTATTTCATTTTACTTTTGGTGAGATTAGTTCATTTTACCCTGTCTATGGACTGATTCATTATTAGTTGTTACAAAACATACACAAGACGGCGGGTAGACAAACCAATATAGACCCCCCCAAACAAACAAACAATCAGACAAACAAACATGAACTCGTAATAAACACCAGCGTGACAGCAAAGCTCATCCAGCTCAATTTAGTCCGAATTAAGAGGTTTCAGAGGGGGTAGGGAATTATCACTAGTGGGGCACCTTGACTCGCGCGTCCACCCTGCCTGAAGACCGTCCAAAAGTGATAACTAGCTTATCTTCTTGCGACAACCACTACTCCATCAGTGGCGCTATGAACCCCCGACCAGGAGAACATGGACTTTTTTCCGCTACCCTTTCTCTCCAAAAACAGCCCAGTTAACTGTAGTCCTACTCGACCAGCCTATACAATTGCTATCGAGTTCATCACAACGATGAAACACAGTTTTACTCTACACTTTGCTTGCCACTGCCCACCCGTGATTAATTAGCCTATAATTTTATGTATGCACCCCGGACCGGCACCAGTTCCTCCAGCAACGTAGAGAACTGTGGCGCACCAGGTGATGCACCTACCTCGCGCTGCCCCGTCTTACCAGCACGTAGAAGACGGTCACAAACAACGAGTGCTTTTAGACCATCTCGTTTTTAATAGAGACGGCGGTGGTGTGAGTTTAAAGCTATAGACAAAAAGCTGTGACTTTCTCCCTCTCAGCTGCACAGCTCCAGCCACCCAAACACAGGGAGGTATTTACACACACACCCGCGGCTGCTGCTGGAGCCGTGCTCACAGAGGCGATAGGAGTAATATCTCCGGCTGCTTATTTTTAACTGCTGTGTTGGCCGCTGAAACCCCCAGAATTCCGCGATTTGTTCAATACAAATCTTTACATTGCTTTCCTACAGAAGTTCCACTTTACTGATGCCCTTCTTTAAGGTTTCTCTAAACATGAGCTGTGCATGCTTGTATGGCACATACGTCCCGAGTAGCATACACAGAGGAAATCAGCCAGGACAAAGTCCCCAGACACTGATCCCCTGGGTTTTTATCCCCAAATGTTCGTTAACCAAAAACGAAACACAGCCGCTCAGCTTCACAGATAATTTTAGGATACCGTCAATCACAGATTCTGGTAAGGCAATGTCCAAATGTAGATTTGAAATTACACTTACCAGTTCTGAAGATTTGTTGGTATCCTGCCGACAACGCCAATTTGTGGAGGAAACTTCTGTGTAGCAATGCAGTAGGAGTCACCGACTCATGAAGGAGACACGGGATGAGCAGGAGCTTTGATGTCAAATACTGATGATTTATTTGGAGTTTCAGCCGGAGGATTCAGATCACAAGTCACAGCAGTCAGGTGAGACTGCACGTCAATTCTGAAGAACTCTACCTCAGACCCCTGTATTTAGCTAGTTCCGAGAGCATCATCAACATGCTGCATAACTAGATAAAATCATAACACCTCTATCAGCTGACGTCAACAGGCAGGAACATAGAATCATAACACCTCTATCAGCTGACGCCAACAGGCAGGAACAGGGAGACAGAACACTGAGAGCACAGCAGCCAAGGTTACGAGGTGCGTGCACTCAGTCAGGACAGTTTGAACTGATAAACTGGGTCAAAGTTATGGGCCTTGGAAAATATTCCACAATACTTAATAAAACTGTCCATCCATTCATCCATCTTCTTCCGCTTATCCGTGGTCGGGTCGCGGGGGTAGCAGTTCCAGCAGAGAGCCCCAAACTTCCTTTTCCCTGGCGACATCAACCAGCTCTGACTGGGGGATCCCAAGGCGCTCCCAGGCCAGCGAAGAGATATAATCCCTCCACCTGGTCCTAGGTCTACCCCTTGGTCTCTACCCAGCTGGACGTGCCTGGAACACCTCCCTAGGGAGGCGCCCAGGTGGCATCCTAACTAGGTGCCCGAACCACCTCAACTGGCTCCTTTCGACGCGAAGGAGGAGCGGCTCAACTTCGAGTCCCTCCCGGATGACCGAACTTCTCACCTTATCCCTAAGGGAGACACCAGCCACCCTGCGGAGAAAACCCATCTCGGCCGCTTGTATCCGCAATCTCGTTCTTTCGGTCATGACCCATCCTTCATGACCATAGGTGAGGGTAGGAACGAAAATGGCCCGGTAGACAGAGAGCTTTGCCTTCTGGCTCAGCTCCCTTTTCGTCACAACGGTGCGGTAAAGCGACTGCAGTACCGCTTCCGCTGCTCTGATTCTCCGGCCCATCTCACGCTCCATTGTTCCCTCACTCGAGAACAAAACCCAGGGATACTTGAACTCCTTCACTTGGGGTAAGGACTCATTCCCTACTTGGAGTGGACAGTCCATCGGTTTCCTGCTGAGAACCATAAACCATAATAAAACCATAAATAAAACTGTATTTATTGATATTTCTCGCTAAAGACTGCATTTTACTGGAGTACAATGAACACATCTTGCTGACGTTATAAATGCATCTTCGCCCAATACACACTTTTACTGAATTGCGCCTGAATGCACCTTAACTGAAGTCACCTCCGTCACTGGCTACTGAGAGCTAACGTTAACTCTCCTGCAGATTCCAACATGGATGTGCATCTATAGCGTTGCATAAGCATGAAAAATATATTTTGCACTTAATTTTGTATAATAAAAACGCGATGCTGTAACTGCAGACTATGAGTTTAAATTGGGTGCACTAAAATTGTAGAAAGATAATTCATTGCTAACAAACGGCGAAATACATACAGAGGAATTCATATCAAATAGACGCATTAGTAACTTACTCTTACATAACCGCTGGGTTATAAAGTAGTAGGGAACAGTAGCGTGGCGTGGGAAAAAAATTAGGGGAAGCCAATAATACGTCCTTTCTTTTGGGTCGGGGGTGTGGTGGTCAATGTAATAACGTAACCAGATGAGTGATTACAGCACCCGGTATCACTTTACACACATTTGTATCATACAGACGCAGGACTTACACATGCCTGTTATCTAACCGACAGGTCCGCACGCACTCTCCAGCCGAAACTCTAATAAGCATTAATTCACAAACTAAATCAGGAGACCTTTAACGTTTTCCGTCCGATTCGTTCCTTTTTTCCTCGCTGTACACAGCTCCAGTTTGGGCATTGGCCTGTCATCAGATTGTATTTGTTGTTGCTGCTGTAGCAGAAGTTTAGTACAATTATTTTTCATTAAATACTCCAAATCTCCACCCTCCATAATTGCACTTGCTTCAGTTGCTTGCTACTTTCTAACTGCGGCGAGAGTGGTGCAGTGACGCTATCTATCTTCTATCTATTAGATTTATGATTAGAAAATTATAAAAGTATGGTAGACATGTAGATATTATCGGACTGAACACAACGTGCATTTATCTAACAGGTTCGTTTTCCACTGACCTTATTTCGAGCTATTTTCCAAAATCCTATGGAGAATTCCCATTGCTTTTTTGTCGAGGGAAACATGAGGGAAACCGAGCGCAGCTTACTTCCGGATTTTAGGACGCGTCACTGCAACACTAAATTGATGCAATTTGATTGCATTGTGAGGCAAGGGAAGCCAGCCGCCTCTGGCTTCCCTCCTCAAGGATGGAGGGCGCGGGGCTGCGCTTGGAGGACGTGGTGTTCGGCGACGCGGGCGTTACCCTCCTGTGTGAAGGCTCCACCCTTTGGAGCATTTCCTGGTGCCTGAGAGGAGGTTTGACTATGTCAACATCGACCTGGTTGGTCCATTGCCCTCCTCTCAGGGCTTTTCCTACCTCCTCACCATGGTGGACAGGACGACCCGTTGGCCGGAGGCGGTTCCTCTCGTGTCGACATCAGCCGCAGAAATTGCCAGGGCTTTCATTGCGACGTGGGTGTGTCGTTTTGGCACCCCGTCAGACATTTCCTCGGACAGGGGCTCACAGTTCACGTCCGCGCTCTGGAACGCCGTGGCGAGTGGTCTGGGAGTTAAGCTGCACAGGACTACCGCTTATCACCCTCAGGCTAACGGCCTCTGTGAGCGGTTCCATCGCTCCATGAAGGCGGCCCTCAATTGGGTCGACAAGCTGCCCTGGGTGATGCTGGGCCTGAGGACGGCGCCTAAAGAGGTCCTGCAGTGCTCTACGGCTGAGATGGTATACGGTCAGCCACTGAGGGTTCCTGGGGATTTCCTCCCTAATGCATCGGCTCCCTGGTCGGCGATGGCCCAGCGGGCTTTCCTGCAGGATGTCGCTGGGTTTTTTGCTCTGGTCCCTACTACTCAGCACGGTACTCAAGTTTGCCGGGTTCCCGCGGAGCTCCGCTCGGCGGGGCACGTATTGATCCGGCACAACACGCACAGAGGCCCCCTGTAGCCCCCTTACAATAGGCCTTTCCGGGTCTTGGAGCACGGGGACAAGCACCTGGTGTTCGACCTAGGTGGCAAAGCCGAGCACGTCTCGGTGGACCGGGTGAAGTCTGCTCACCTGGACTTTAGACCAGCCGGTGGTGCTGGCTCGACCTCCGCGATGGGGACGCCCCCCCAGCCTCGACGCCTGTCACAGGATTGGGGCCTGCGGCTCCGGTCCCATCTGTTCCTGCGGCCGCCCCTTCAGAGGTCGCCTCCCTGGCTCCCGTTCTTCGGAGTCGGGGTGGTCGGCTTGACGTTCCTCCCCGCCACACAGACTTTGTGTACGAGTGAATTCTGGGGGGGCTTGTGTGAAGACAGTTACGGGACATAATTCACTGTGGCTTATAGTGTGTGTTGCAACCCGGTCCCGTTAGTGAGGGTACCGGGGTGAGAGGGCGTATGGGCCCTGCCTGCCTGTAGCTTTGCCGATATCTGTGTTGATAGGTAATAGATTAAGAGCGGTGAATCAGCTTAGACACAGGAAGCGCTCAAAGGTTTGTGTGAGTTTATCAAAGTTAGAAGTGATTCCATGTCAGCCACAGCTTGTTACAAAAAACCTGACTGATAGTGTGTTCAACAAACTTAAACTAGCTTTATTAAATGTCAGATCTTTGGCAGGTAAAACATTTTTAATCAATGATTTTATCACTGAGCACAATCTCGATTTTATGTTTTTAACGGAAACATGGAATGAACACAATAACAGTGCATCTGTTCTTATCGAATCAACCCCTCCCAACTTTAGTTTTATGAGTCAGGAAAGAATGCATAAGAGAGGAGGTGGAGTTTCTATTTTGTTCAATGATTCCCTTCAATGCATGAAGACATCTTATGGGAACTTTGCTTCTTTTGAATATGTGGCCCTTCAGCTGAAATGCTCCTCTCGAGCTCTGTTCCTAAATATCTATAGAACACCCAAATACTGTGCAAGCTTTTTTGATGAATTTACTGAACTGCTGTCTATAGTGTGTATTTACTTTGACCGTCTAGTCATTGTTGGTGATTTTAACATCCATGTTGACAACCCCCGGGACAGAGGGGCTAAAGAACTGGTTTGTGTTCTTGATAACTATGGACTGACTCAGCATGTGACGGAGCTCACACACAATAAGGGGCACAATCTGGACTTAATTATCTCAAAGGGTCTGAATATCTCTGAGGTTGTGGTGACTGATGTTGCACTCTCTGATCATTCCTGTGTTTTCTTTGAGAGCTCTATTTCTGTTCACAAAAATGTTCAAAAAGAGGTAACCACAAAGCGATATTTAACTGAAAACACTAGGGAAATGTTTACTCAGAATTTTTCTTCCACACTTGCCCCTGCTAACATCTCAGTAAATGAGCTAGTAGATCATTTTAATTCAAACATTTAAAATGTTATAGATGCCATTGCTCCAACTAGGGTAAAGTAAGTGACAGGGAAAAAAATATCTCCATGGAGAAAGGCCATGACCGTGAGAACAGAGAAAAATGAGTGTCGAAAAGCTGAACGCAGGTGGCGAAAAACAAATCTCCAGGTGCACTTTGAAATCTATAAAGAGAGACTTGGCCTTTATAATTTGGAATTGAAATTTGCCCGACAGTCTGTCTTCTCTGATATCATTGCCAAAAACAAAAACAACGCACGTGCCTTGTTCGCTACCGTCGACAGACTAACTAACCCCCCAGTGTCAGTAGCCTCTGAATTTCTATCCACCAGGGCGTGCAATGAATTTGCCTCCTTCTTCACTGACAAAATTCAGAAAATCAGACAAGCAGTCAGTGCCTCTGCATCAGGAACAGCAAATGTTTTGTCTCTGTGTCCACCTAATATCAATTCAAACACCATGACACAATTCCATCAGATTAATGATAAAAACCTAGAGGACATTATACAACTTCTGAAATCCTCCTCTTGCTGCCTTGATATTATTCCAACAGGGTTTTTCAAAAATGTTTTTCCTTGCATGGCCTCAGATCTACTTCATATAGTAAACAAATCTCTTCACTCAGGTGTTTTTCCACAGGCCCTGAAAACTGCAGTCATTAAACCGCTCTTAAAAAAGCATAATCTAGACGCTTCAGTAATGAACAATTACACGCCCATATCAAACCTCCCATTTCTAGGTAAAATCATTGAAAAAGTAGTCTTTCAACAGTTGAGTAATTTCTTGCATTTAAATAGCTGTTTAGATGTGTTCCAGTCAGGATTTCGTCCAAACCACAGCACTGAGACTGCTCTTGTAAAGGTCTTCAATGACATCCACTTAAACACAGACGGTGGCAGAACTTCAGTGTTAGAATTATTAGATCTCAGTGCTGCATTTGACACTGTTGACCACAACATATTACTAGACCGACTAGAAAACTGGGTGGGACTTTCGGAAACAATTCTAAATTGGTTTGAATCCTACTTAAAGGACAGAAACAACTTTGTTTCTATAAGTAAATCCAAATCTGAGTCGACAAATATGACATGTGGGGTTCCTCAAGGCTCCATCTTGGGGCCTCTTCTCTTTAACATCTACATGCTACCACTGGCTCGGATAATGAAAAACAACAAAATAAGTTACCATAGCTATGCGGATGACACACAAATTTACATAACCATTTTACCAGGAGACTATTCTCCAGTTAAAACACTGAGTAAGTGCATTGAACAAATCACTGACTGGATGTGTCAGAACTTACTCCAATTAAACAAAGACAAAACTGAGGTAATGGTCTTTGGAGCAAAGGCAGAATGTATAAAAGTTTCAACAGTCACATTAAAACAATTACTAAATCAGCCTATGATCACCTAAAGAACATATTAGACATTAGATTAAAAGACTAATGTCACAGCAGGATTTGGAAAAACTTGTCCATGCTTTTATCTTCAGTAGACTGGACAACTGTAATGGTGTCTTTACAGGTCTCACTAAAAAATCTATTAGAAAGCTGCAGCTGATTCAGAACGCTGCTGCTCGAGTTCTCACTAACACTAAGAAATTGGATCACATCACTCCTGTTCTGAAGTCTTTACACTGGCTTCCTGTGTGTCAAAGAATAGATTTCAAAATACTGCTGCTGGTTTATAAAGCACTGAATGGTTTAGGCCCAAAATACATTTCTGATCTTCTGCTAAATTATGAACCATCCAGATCTCTCAGGTCTTCAGGGACTGGTCAGCTTTCTGTCCCCAGAGTCAGAACTAAACATGGTAAAGCTGCGTTCAGTTATTATGCTCCAAATATCTGGAACAAACTCCCAGAAACCTGCAGGTCCGCTACAACTCTTACTACTTTTAAATCCAGGCTGAAGAATTATCTTTTTGTTGCTGCATTTAATTTGAATTGAAACTGAGCCGTTGTGTTCATCAGTAAAGTGGAACTTCTGTGTGAACTATTCATATCTTAATGCACTGTAACTTTTTATTCATGTACTTTTTATTCATGTATTTTTTTCTTTTAATGTTTCTTTTATTATCTTTTACTGTTTTTAAATGCCTTTTTCTGAACGTCTTTCATTTTTGTAAAGCACCTTGAATTGCCTTGTGTTGAAAGGTGCTATATAAATAAACTTGCCTTGCCTTGCCTTGCCTAAGATTTCCAAAACATATTTTTAAAGAAAGTTCAGAAAATGTGATATTAATTTACAAATTATTGAATTCTTAAAACATGTTCTCATTGTTGCTTAAGTGTTACTTATTTAAACGCACATTGAAAAGAAAACTAATTTAGGGCAAGTATATTACATAAAAAAATTGAGTTTTGTTGACTTCACCATCGGAACTGTTTTTACAGTGCAGCGTAGAGTCCAGTTGTTCCGAAGACCTGGCAGGGGATAATAAGAGAATGGCAAAATATTCAGCAGCAGGCTTACCTGATGATGTCATCCGAATGGAAACAGGGCTTCCTGTTCAGGCCATGTTTAAAAGGGTAGCGGGCGCTTTGAGGGCTCCATTGTGTATTTCGCTGGATGGAAAGTGGAGGGCATCCTGCTGGCAGACCAGCCTTGATGAAGATCCGGCAAAATTATCCACACCTGCACCTTGCACAGCTGTTTCACTGCAGTACCGCAACAGTGGGTAATGTGGTGAACACAATGGTCCATCTGCTCCACAGGTTGCTGTTCGGCAAAATGAAGTCCACTGTGCCCAGTAGGCAAACAAATCAAAACAGCATGCCTGCTGCTTTCCAGTCCTCTGTCTTCAACTGCAGAATGATTGTGGACTGCACCGACATCCATGTGGCCGCCCCAAGTCAGATGGACTAAGCCAAGCTGACATACTCCACCTACAGAGGGATGCACTCCTTCAAAGTGCTCATCTCTGTTGCCCCGAATGGAGTCATCAACTTCTGCAGCCAACTCTTCCCAGGCTCTGTGTCAGATAAGTCCATTGTGCTGCAGTCTGGCATTCTGGCTCATCTAGTGGCTGGTGACCTTATTCTAGTCGATAAGGGATTTTTAATTTCAGACATTGTGCCTGAGGGTGTCATTGTCAACATTTCCCCTTTCCTAAATAAGGATATGTTCACAGAAAGTGAGGTGAGAGCAACCAGGGAAATTGCAAAGAACCGAATTCACGTGGAGAGGGCAAATGCCAGGATAAAGGACTTCAGGATTCTGGACCTGATTCCTTGCCACCTCAGGAACACAGCAAATGTGCTGGTACAGCTTTGTTGTGCCTTGCAAAATCTGCAAAATCCCCTCATAAAGGAAATAGCGAGCACCCTCACTGTTGACTAAGCCAGCGTCGAGCCACATTAGAGTGTGGTGAGTGTGTATTTAATGGTAGCAAATCATTGTACATATTATAATGTAGAAAACGTCTGTGATTCTTTCTGTGATTAATTGTTTAATGTTTATTTACCCGTTTGGGTATGTTTGGGAATGAGATGTTTATGTTTTGTTTGTTAATGTGGTTGTTTTTATTGGTTTATCTAGCTAATGTTTACATGGAACAAATAAATAACCGCTCAGCGTCTCCACCACAATCCCAATCTGCTGTGTCCTGTTTTCCTCCCCTCTGCATAACACCCCATCACACATATGAAACACAATGCAGAGTCAGAGGGTGTTAAGAGTGGGTTTATTTAAATATCCTCCTCTCTACTGGCCAACACAGGGAGTATATGCTGGGTGTAGAAGTTCTCCAGGAGGAGATTTCCATGCCATGCAGGGTCTTTGGGGATGGGGATGATGATCGCCTCCTTCGTGGTCCACACAACAAAATAGCAGAGACTCAGGTCTGTGATGTGCAGCTGCCCTTGGACCTGGTGCCAGTCTGGGTGATTCTTCTTGAGAATGTAAGACCCACCCTAGTCACGGAGACAGAAGGATGGTAACTGGACTGCCTCCACGATGGTCATGTTCCTCTGGCTGTGTGGACACTTCACCTCCAGCAGGGCAGATGGCTGCACAAGTCCATCGGGTGATGCTCCCAAAACACCCGACTCACTCACAAAGAGACCAGACTCGAACACTGTCACCTGATAGGCCTGCACAAAAGCCTTCACCCCTTCGGCCTCGTTTACAACCCCCCAGTTGACAGCCATGACTCCGTCCAAGTTGTACCCCCCAAGCACCCTTTTCATGAGGGACGCGCATTGAGTGGATGAAAGTCCCGACCACAGCACAGCACCAAAATTGCTGGCTGTCAACCTGCCCTGCCTGTTTAACTGCCACTGAGGATTTGTCCGCTGTCCTACGGTGGCTGTCTGGATGGCAGCTTGCTGGTCTCTGCTCAGTCGTATTGAGGCAAGAATTGCCTCAAGCCCCCGATCCCCATGCTCCTTCACCAGCTCCGGCACGGTGACAATGCCCTGATGTTGAGGCTGTGGCTCTGGCTCAGGTGACAAAAGCCGTGCCATGCCACACTGTGTGCCACTCAGTGCAGACCTGAACCAGTCTACATCCTCAGTGGCGATGTCTCTGGCCAGTGGGTTGTATGTCTCCTCTCGCTGTTGGTAAAGTTGAGACACCGGCTGGACTACTTTGGAAGTGCCAGGCTTCCTCCACTGGCACTCAACATCTGTGGAGCTGATCTGCCACATATTGCCAATGCTGCAGCGTGGCTGCATTTGTACATCCCCCGTGCAAAATCACAGACAGCGCTCTGCATCGCGCCATCGTCTCCCATGTAGATCTGTAAAAATAAAGTAAGTACCATTTGTTAGCATGCTATAATAGATTGAATGAGCAATAATACAAGGATGGTCAGGATCTGGGGTGGGAGGGTTTATTTTTCCATAGTTTTGACCTCTTGTCTGATTGTTGTTATTGTTTGTTTTTTCTGTATTTTTTGTCATTTGTGTTGTATTGGTTGTGATTGTACATTGTATTTTTCTAAATGTGTATGAATAAAAACATTTGATCAACAAAAAAAAAGGATGGTCAGGATCTAGACTCAGTGTGTAGTTTATTAATTAAATCAACGCTCTCTACATTAGGAAAACACATACCAGTGTACCAGAGGGAGTCACACACATCTGTGCCTATAACCAAACAAATTGCCTAGATAACCAAACAAATTGACAAGATAACCAAACAAATTGCCTAGATAACCAAACAAATTGCCTAGATAACCAAACAAATTGACAAGATAACGAAAATCCTTGAATCTACGCACAGCAAATAAACTCAATTGACACAACGAGATGTAAAAGGAGATCACACATAAGTATAGTCGAGATAAAACTGGCCGCTTCAATCTGAAGAGCAACTAAAACAAAACACAGGAGTTTACCTTGTTCTTGTGAACACTAATGTTATCCACAGCATACACAGAGACCATGAAGTTCTTAACGAGAAAACTAGTTGCTCAAACAAAACACGTTTCGTTCAGTGTACCTTGTTAGCTAATGTTAGCTAGCTGACATTAACGTTACACATTGCACTCAAGTTACTCACCGAAAACTTGTAAAGCCGGCCCCGCATGCTGGCTCTTACGGAACCGACTAACTCTGTCACGGTTGAGTGAAGGAAGCAGGACCCAAGCGCAGATAACTTTGATAAACCTTTATTTCAAGGCTAAATGGAACGAATACAGACAAACACAGAACACTCACCGGTGAAGTCCGTCACCAACAAAAGAAGCACCGACACTGAACACAGCACGAGACAAGACTAAATACAGGGAGGGATAATTACAAGACACAGGTGAACACAATCGGCAAACGAGACACAGGTGAGGAGGGAGGAGAAAAACACAAGAGCCACAGGTGAACACAATTAGCTAACGAGACACAGGTGAGGAGGGAGGAGAACACACAGGGACACTAACGACAGGAGGAAAACATGACAGAGAACTGTGAAAACACCCAAACCTAGACAGAACTGTGACAGAACCCCCCCCTCAAGGGACGGATTCCAGACGTCCCTAAACCCCAACACAAAAATCCAAAAAAAGTCCAGCAGGGTGGGTGGAGGGGGTCCGGAGGAGGGACGTATCCCTAGGCCACCAGGGTGGGTGGAGGGGGTCCGGAGGACGGGACTAAGCTGACCGCCCAGGAGCCCAGTAGGGGACCAGGAAGGGATCTCGGGCGGACGGCCCGGGGGCACGGCAGAAGCCGAGAAGGGGGACTCGGGCGGACGGCCTGGGGGCAAGGCAGAGTCCATGGTGGGGGTCTCGGGCGGACGGCCCGGGGGCAAGGCAGAGTCCATGGTGGGGCGAAGGCCACAGCGGGCGAACTCAGGGGGCCGAGCATGAGGGCGAAGGCAGCGGCAGGAAGAGTCAGGGGGCCGGGTTCGAGGACGAGGGCAGCGGCAGGAAGAGTCAGGGGGCCGGGCTCGAGGACGAGGGCAGCGGCAGGAAGAGTCAGGGGGCCGGGCTCGAGGACGAGGGCAGCGGCAGGAAGAGTCAGGGGGCCGGGCCCGCGGACGAAGACCGCGGCTCACAGAGGGTCGGGATCGAGGGCGAAGACCACGGCAGGAAAAGTCAGGGGGCCGGGCCCGAGGACGAGGGCAGCGGCAGGAAGAGTCAGGAGGCCGGGCCCGCGGACGAAGACCGCGGCTCACAGAGGGTCGGGATCGAGGGCGAAGACCAGACAGCTCCGGAGGCCGGGCAGGACCCGGTGTCGGCCGGACAGGAACCGGAGCCGGCGGGACAGGCTTCGGCAGGATCCCCCACGGAAGAGGACCAGGAGTTGGCAGGACCCCCAGCAGGAGAGCGGTTGGCGGGACCTCCGACGAGACAGGACAAAAGGTTGGCAGTACCCCCGGCAGGAGAGTAGACGGCGGGACCTCCAACGGCACAGGACACAGGGTTGGCAGTACCCCCGGCAGGTGAGTAGACGGCGGGACCCTCCAACGGAACAGGACATAGGGTTGGCAGGACCCCCGGCAGGAGAGTAGTCCGGCGGGACCTCCAACGGGACAGGACATGGGGTTGGCAGGAACCCCGGCAGGAGAGTAGTCGGCGGGGCCTCCAACGGGACAGGACATCGGGGTTGGCAGGACCCCCGGCAGGAGAGTAGTCGGCGGGGCCTCCAACGGGACAGGACATAGGGTTGGCAGGACCCCCGGCAGGAGAGTAGTCGGCGGGGCCTCCAACGGGACAGGACACAGGGTTGGCAGGACCTCCGGCAGGAGAGTAGTTGGCGGGGCCTCCAACGGAACAGGACATAGGGTTGGCAGGACCCCCGGCAGAGAGTAGTCGGCAGGGGCCTCCAACGGGACAGGACACAGGGTTGGCAGGGACCCACCCGGCCAGAGAGATATGTCGGCGGGGGCCTCCAACGGAACAGGACATAGGGTTGGCAGGACCCCCGGCAGGAGAGTAGTCGGCGGGGCCTCCAACGGGACAGGACACAGGGTTGGCAGGACCCCCGGCAGGAGAGTAGTCGGCG
Source organism: Harpagifer antarcticus (assembly GCA_902827135.1). Lineage (NCBI taxonomy): Eukaryota > Metazoa > Chordata > Actinopteri > Perciformes > Harpagiferidae > Harpagifer > Harpagifer antarcticus. The sequence continues at coordinate 97,744 of CADEHL010001093.1, read as the reverse complement.
GGGCCTCCAACGGAACAGGACATAGGGTTGGCAGGTCCCCCGGCAGGAGAGTAGTCGGCGGGGCCTCCAACGGGACAGGACACAGGGTTGGCAGGACCCCCGGCAGGAGAGTAGTCGGCGGGGCCTCCAACGGGACAGGACACAGGGTTGGCAGGACCCCCGGCAGGAGAGTAGTCGGCGGGGCCTCCAACGGAACAGGACATAGGGTTGGCAGGACCCCCGGCAGGAGAGTAGTCGGCGGGGCCTCCAACGGGACAGGACACAGAGTTGGCAGGACCCCCGGCAGGAGAGTAGTCGGCGGGGCCTCCAACGAGACCGGACAAAGGGTTGGCAGGACCCCCGGCAGGAGAGTAGTCGGCGGGGCCTCCAACGGGACAAGACATGGGGTTGGCAGGACCCCCGGCAGAGGGCTAGTCTGCGGGACCTCCAACTGGACAAGACATGGGGTTGGCAGGACCCCCGGCAGAGGGCTAGTCTGGGGGACCTCCAACTGGACAAGACATGGGGTTGGCAGGACCCCCGACAGAGGGCTAGTCTGCGGGACCTCCAACTGGAAATGAGTAGGGGCTTGAGTGGGGACTCGAGAGAGGGCTTGAGAGGGAACTTGAGAGGAAACTGGAGAGTGGACTCGAGAAGGAACTCGAGAGGTAACTCGAGAGGGGACCTGAGAGGGGACTTGAGAGGGGACCTGAGAGGGGACTTGAGAGGGAACTCGAGAGGAGACCTGAGGGGAAACTTGAGAGGTGACTCGAGAGGGAACTCGAGAGGGGACTAGAGAGGGGACTTGAGAGGGAACTCGAGAGGAGACCTGAGGGGAAACTTGAGAGGTGACTCGAGAGGACACTGGAGAGTTGACTTGGGAGGTGACTCGAGAGGACACTGGAGAGTTGACTTGAGAGGGGACTCGAGAAAAGACTCGAGAGGGAACTCGAGAGGGGACCTGAGAGGGGACTTGAGAAAAGACTCGAGAGGGAACTTGAGATGGGATGAGGGAAGGGACTAGAGAAGTGACTCGAGGAGGGACTTGAGAAGTGACTAGAGGTGGGACTGGAGAAGGGACTAGAGAAGGGACTAGGACAGCTGGGGCCAGAGCTAAGGCTGGAACCATGGCTGCTGGGGCCTGTACTGGGGCCGGAACTATGGCTGTGTGGGCCGGTTCTGTAGCCGGAACCATGACTCTTGGGGCTCGGATTGCTAGCCTGGACTTGCGACTCCTTCTCCTAGAAGCCGCCTGAAGGCTCCGTGGACCTCCAAAAGCCAGCCGAGTTCCAGAAAACGCCTCTTGGACAGGAGCAGGAACTGGGGCGGAAGCACTGGTTGACTCCAGACGGAACACACCGAGACGTTTATAGTCCGCAGGCTGGAAATCACACACCCAGATGAAGTTCAACATCCAGTCAGGTAAGAACTTCACCAAGTCCGGTTTCTCCATAGCCAACCGGTGCGCCTCTACCAGAGCGGCCTCCTTCTGCCGAACACTGGACGCTCCCCTCCACCAATCATAGCAGCAAGCCAGAGCAAATGAAAAATGCTGTAATTCCACCTCAAATGGGTCATCTGCTGGGTCCATCTCTGGTCGGTGCTTTCTGTCACGGTTGAGTGAAGGAAGCAGGACCCAAGCGCAGATAACTTTGATAAACCTTTATTTCAAGGCTAAATGGAACGAATACAGACAAACACAGAACACTCACCGGTGAAGTCCGTCACCAACAAAAGAAGCACCGACACTGAACACAGCACGAGACAAGACTAAATACAGGGAGGGATAATTACAAGACACAGGTGAACACAATCGGCAAACGAGACACAGGTGAGGAGGGAGGAGAAAAACACAAGAGCCACAGGTGAACACAATTAGCTAACGAGACACAGGTGAGGAGGGAGGAGAACACACAGGGACACTAACGACAGGAGGAAAACATGACAGAGAACAGTGAAAACACCCAAACCTAGACAGAACTGTGACAAACTCCCCTTTTGTGTATGTACAGCTCTCAACGTGCCCAGACTTGTAGTGATTTTCACCTCTTTTAATATTTTTCGCCTCGTTTTGAAAGAAAGAGGTGAAATGTGCTAACGTGACGGCCATCTTTGTGTTGGTGACACGTATTGTGCGAGACCAGAGACATGTAGTTCATTGAGCGGCTTCACACAAAAAATGTGTTACTTCACAATTTTACGACACATTTTTGTTTTTTTGACTTGCAACATTTTCTTTTAAATTGACAAACATCATATGTGTAATTCATGGCACAATTCAATCGGGATTGAAAGATAATCTTTCTCTCTCCATTGACTTCAATGCATACTTTTTCCGAAATAAGGTCCCATGGAGGTCCACCGGAAGGGGAGGGACTTTACCTCTCTATTGAAGTCAATGGAGAGAGAAAACGTATATTTCGATCCCGTTTGAATTGTGCCATGAATTACACATATGCTATTTGTCAATCTTAAAAAATTATTTCCATGTCAAAAAAGTGCGCATGCGCACCTCCGCCAAAAAAAGAGCACCGTGTCATTTGAAAAAAGGCGCATTTGCGTACCAACATTGAGAGAGAGAGAGAGGGAGAGAGAGAAGGGAGAAGAGAAAAGAGAGAAGAGAAAAGAGAGAAGAGAGGAGAGAGAAGAGAGAAAAGAGAGAGAGAAATATATTTGCGAGTTGCATATGAACCTATGATATGAACTCAGGGCCGGCCCGTAGCACTGGCGTAATAGATGTTCGCATAGGGCGCCAGATCTGGGGGGCGCTGCGCTGGCAGCTCTGGGAGGGGAAAACACATTTTTGACCGTTGGTGCTCATCCTAATTTTCGACCTTGATGTAACGATATTCTCAATTAAGTAAATGTAACACCCTTTTCACCCCGGTTACACGTTTCATTTGCCCTGTATGATGGGCGCTGTAAGTGATGAAAATGGGGGATGTTGGCTTATCTGGCGCCCGCAGCTCACAGCCAAAATGCGAGTGAGCGAGAGAGAGGGAGGGTGCACCAGTACCGGCGCTGTTGTTATTAGAATCTGTTGCTAGCTGCTTTAACGGATATAAGAAGAAGATGTTTCTACAATAATGTGGAGGGAAAGTCCTCTCCAGTCAGACTGAGAGGCTGATAACTACAGCTCAGTGAGGTAAAGGACTCTTGAGTGTTTAGATAGTTCACTTTAGTCTAAGTTCAAAGGGTTTGGTCACAATTTATGTAAACACATATTTCCAAGGCACTCCTTTATAATTATTGGGATAAACAGGTTTGAAATCATTCCAATGTATACTATAGGACAGTAACCAAAAATATCCTTTAAAACTAGAGAGATAAAAAAAAATGCATAAATAAATAAATGTTAAGGTAAAATAAGATATGAATGAACAACATAAATAAAATAAGTTACATTAATTTGTTATTGGCTATGGTAGGTTATTGGTTATGTTCACATACTTATTTGATTACTTCCACTTTTCTAAGATGACAACAGAGACTTTCGACCCACAACCAGCAGCTAATCGCAGACTCAACCAGAGAGAGCGTAGTAGGCCTACATAATCAGCTACCATGTCTGACAGACATGGTAGCGGGGGGGGAGTGTGGGGGGGGGGGGGGGGGGGGGGGGGGGGAGTGGTGGAGTGTGGCTTCGTCCTGCCGGGGACACCCCTCATCTTGTGCAGCTCCTTGTGGAGAAGGAAGCTGTTTACCACTGCAATGTCCAGAAAATGGTAAAAACAAGTCTTGTACCATTTCATGGTTTTGTGATGAACGCTGTAGTACCCAATCAAAGCATCGGACACATCCATACAGCCCATGCTTCTGTTGTAGTCCACCACAGCATCAGGAACGGTAACAATCTTAGTCTGCCACACACCAGCCCGTTTCACTTTCCTCCTGACAGTCTGTCCACTGAATCAGAAGAGGCAGAGGGAGGCTGAGTTAGTACTGGTGCAGACGTCCGGCGGCGTAGCTTGGATGTTGATGGCTCTGGGGCAACTGTATGCTGATATGATGCACGTCGTAGCTCGGATGAGGCAGATGTTGATGGCTGTAATCCAGAAGCCATTTGATACTCGTCTTCATCACTGTGAAAACAAATGTGGAAAAAACAATGATTTCAACTTTGATTCAGGGTTCTTACACCTTTTCCAAAGTCAAATTCAAGCACTTTTCAAGCATTTTCAAGGTGCATTTTCCATCTGTTGTAAATTACATATTTATATACACATACTCAAATGATTATTTCCCTACCTCACATTAAATCAGATGTTCTTGATGCTATAAACAACCAAATGTGTGTTTCGTGATAGCCTTCTACACGAGGATGAAAAATTAAAGAAAAGAAAACTAAGTTTAATATTTCAAAATGAGTGATCTGTACATAGACTAGGCCTCCCATATAGCCAATATAAAACAGTAAACATAAGTCAGAGTTAAATGGTGTACTTTTGCTCCACTACATGTATTTAATCCCTTTAGTTACTTTATAGATCTGGATGAATGATGTGAGATATAATCAAGTGTTAAATCAGACTTTAGTTCCACCTTGAGTAAATCCACAAGCTACCCTGCAGTATACAAAGCCATTCAAACTAGCTGCACCTTTACCAGCTTTGAGAACACTTTCATGATCAATCATTATAAAACATATCATATATATTATTCTGAAATAGACCAATCTGCACAATCACTACTTTTACTGTCGCTACTTTCACTATATATTTTTTTTCACTATCCAGACTGCAACGCTGGTCCCGCAAATCAAGCAAGAACGTGATTGGTCGATATTCATTGTGGGGGGTGGGGGAGGAGGGGTGTCAGATAGATATAGAGTTGTAGTAAGTAGATAGAGTTCGCTATGTTTGAGGTTTCGTTTATGCATAGGGTAGATTATTTTAAATTACATTTCCTTTTATTTTTGGTGTATTTTTTACATTTTGGATTTGTTTGGCGAGCTACTTATTGAGGGCTTGCGAGCTACCGGTAGCTCGCGATCGACGTGTTGGAGACCCCTGGCTTAAACAAAGGTAACAGGCAACGTTAGCCTAATCTAAAATGCTCTACTATAAAGTAACATGTTATAGCAGAAAGTTTAATACAGCGTATTTCTGGTATATTCATTTTTTTATGATGTCACCTGATATATGGGATATGTCTTAAACTTGAATGGACAAGTCAATTGTTCCCTCTTAAATATAGAGAGGTTTTTTATATTAATATTCCGATAATGATGTCCCATTTTAAGTAGAAGAAGATTAGCGCAAATGGTCTTTTCTTCCACTTTTGTGTTATAATCAAAAGGTTGTTTTTTGGCTATTTGTGAGTAGGTAAGGTACAGTACAACCTGTGATTTCTGCCTTGAGTAAAATGATTACCCGTTGAGTATTTTTCAGAAAGTCAGTACAAGAGGCCCATGACTCTCTTTGCTAATTATCAATGGTCTTTGCAATTAACAGCAGATGTACCCATGTTAAGTGAATTGGTAAGAGGTCAGAGGAACTCCAAGAGAGGGGCTTCCTCAAACATAATACAGTTAAAGTCTTGTTAGTTAGTGGTTCATATCCAGCATGCATTAGCTAAGAAACGATAACAATGTTGGTGCGTAAGCTGCATAGGGGAAAATGTATGTGCACTCATGTGCAGACGTTAGTTAATTGGATCATTCATATCCTGCAAGACTCCTAAAGAGGCGATGAGAAGATGTGTGTTATTGAGTCACACAGTTAAAGAGACAATGGTCGTTCTGAATTATCAATAGATGTATTCTTGTTACGTGAGCTGACTTTGAGGTTAGAGGAAGTTCAGACAAGGCTTTAGGATATAAGAACAGTTAACCTTTGTTAGTTAACTAATCCTAAAGATGTCATGAGACGCAGAGAGAAAAACATGTGCCATTTGTGTGGTAGGCTGCATTACTGATCAACTGTACCTGTGTTTGTGTTTTATTTGATTCCTCTCTGTTTTATTCTTTCATGTCGTGCGTGCTAAATTGCCACAACATTTTGGAGTAGTTGGCTTAAATATATGTGTGTGCTTAATTACTCTGTATGAAGGAGGAGCAGTTTGCATGGTAGGAAACATCCTTATTTAGACACAGCATGTCAAGCATCTGGAAGGCTACATGTCTAAGATGTGTGTGCGTTAACGATGTTTGAGGGGAATGTGTGTGCGTTATGTCAAAGAGTCCTAGACACATAGACACACACACACACACACACACACACACACACACACACACACCCACACACACACACACACACACACACACACACACACACACACACACACACACACACACACACACACACACACACACACACACACACACACACACACACACTAGGGCTCGCCCAGAAGTGAAATCGCCAATAACAAATAGCTAGGGAGGACACAACTCCTCCCCACTTGTGTGTATAAATATTATGATATTCTTATACTGGGGGCTCTTCTTCTGACGTCGTGGTACGTGTATCGCACGGTAGTGGGAATTGAGCCGAGAGTACTCTGTATTTTGTATTGTTGTTGTTTACCATTAAAACATATTATTGTTTAACCTTTATTCTGGTGAACGCCGCTGCTCGAGTCCTCACTAACACTAAGAAAGTGGATCACATCACTCCTGTTCTGAAGTCTTTACACTGGCTTCCTGTGTGTCAAAGAATAGATTTCAAAATACTGCTGCTGGTTTATAAAGCTTTGAATGGTTTAGGCCCAAAATACATTTCTGATCTACTGCTAAATTATGAACCATCCAGATCTCTCAGGTCTTCAGGGACTGGTCAGCTTTCTGTCCCCAGAGTCAGAACTAAACATGGAGAAGCAGCGTTCAGTTATTATGCTCCAAATATCTGGAACAAACTCCCAGAAACCTGCAGGTCCGCTGCAACTCTGACTACTTTTAAATCCAGACTAAAGACTTTTCTTTTTGTCGCTGCTTTTAATTGAACTATTCATATCTTAGACTGCACTGTAACTTTTATCCATGTATTTTTTCTTTTAGTGTTTATCCATGTATTTCTTCTTTTAATGTTTATTTTATTAGCTTTTCTTTTTAATGACTGATTTTAAATGCCATTTTCTTAATGTCTTTCATTTGTTGTAAAGCACTTTGAATTGCCTTGTGTTGAAAAGTGCTCTATAAATAAACTTGCCTTGCCTTGCCTTGCCTTGGTGTTTCAAATTCCTTCTTTTATAATTTAACCAGCTCATCAAGGAACGCGCGGGGCCGAGGTGGGTTTCAGACCACAGTACTCAGTTGCTCCATCAACTACGGCGTACCTTTCATGTGGCTCGTCAGCGCAAACTCTCGCATCGTTATTTTTGCAAACTTTGCAGGAGGCTACTCATGGGCTTGACCCTCGTCTTAGCCATGGCTTGTATTTGTCTTCTGCTAGCCAACGCTCGTTGAAACTGCAACCTCCTGGCACACAGTCATCTATCACTCTCATCAGAATGCCCAGGTCACACACAGGGCTGGACTGGGACAGCAAATCGGCCCTGGCATTTAGACCCAGACCGGCCCAAATCCATAAAACAAACGAATAGTAGCGGTTCCTGACAAGAAGAATAACTCAGTATAATTTAAAAAAACGCTATTATTATCTTTTTTACGTACCAGCGGCAAACAAAACTAATACATACCACAAGTATGTGTAACTATCAATCATTAGAAATTAGACCTTCAAACTCTCTCATAAAGCGAACAGTGACCGAGCACTAATAGGGGGGTCTGGGCGAAAAGTTTAAAAAATAACTCCTTAAATGATGACTTCTAGTGAATTTAGGGGGGGGGGGACCCTATAGCGCCCTGCCTCCCCTTTCCATGACAACACAATAGAGATAGGACCAGATGAGTCTACAACATGAGTCGACGGCATCTTTTTTATATACATTGACGCTTTCATTTAATTTTTCCATCCTTTTTTTAATCGCTGTAATTTGTAATTGCCTTTTTCATCTGTACACACGACACCTATTGCACGTCTGTCCATCCTGGGAGAGGGATCCCTCTTCTGTTGCTCTCACAGAGGTTTCTTCCTACTTTCCACTGTTAATTGTGGGGTCTGTTTTGGGGAGTTTTTCCTTGAGCGCAGCAAGGGTCTAAGGACAGAGGATGTTGTACCTGTACACACTGTGAAGCCCTCTGAGACAAATTGTAATTTGTGATATTGGGCTATATAAATAAAATGTGATTGATTGATTGACGCACGCAAGGGGCTATAGTGCAAGTCTTAGGCCGCTGGTTTCTCAGAACCTCACAGAGCACACAGAACTGAAGGAACACAGGCTTAACCAAAAATACTATCCACTATCTTTATATTTTTTCCTGAGAATAGGTTTGAAAGAGACACATTTAAATGTACAAAGGGAGTTGAAGCAACATTTGACAGAAATCCCACATAAATTACAAAAGTACACAACTAGCAAGATATATATACTGTACACACAAAGTAATTTATATACTAAACTGAAATAACTCAAATGAATGCTATGTCCAGCGTACATTCCTCGGGGTAGGAGTTAGTTAGTGTGTGTGTGTGTGTGTGTGTGTGTGTGTGTGTGTGTGTGTTTGTTTGCATGTGTGAGTGTAGTTGGGGGGCTTTGGGAGAGTCAAAAAGGATGCAGGTGACCTCTTTGGATGAATGCTTTAAAAGGCAATTGATGGTATCCTGTTAAAGAGAGGGTGAAGTTCAGGATTTAAAAAAACAGAGCTGGCTAATTACAATGAGAATTTTCTTAATCATTTTATTTACTTATTCTCACCTTATTAAGCTACAAAAGCATCTTTCTCAATAAGTCACTCTTCTCAGCAACCCTATCAATGACCATGTCGGAGTCCAATGCCATGAGGATGTCTTTCTGTTCAGAAGGGGGCATAACGCGAAACCCGCAGGTCCCCACCAACCCGTTCACGTATCCAACAGATATTCCCCACTCAGCGAGACACCTGCTGAGAAGCCAACTCTGGTTATTGGTAGCTCCATTATGAGACACGTGAATTTAGAGACCGAAGCCTCCACAGTCACATGCATTCCGGGGGCCAGAGCGGGCGACGTTGAGGCGCATCTTAAACTGCTGGCTAAGAATAAACGTAAATACAGTAGGATTGTTATTCACGTCGGTGGTAATGATGTTCATTTACGCACCAAACTTAATGTGGAGTCGGTGTGTAGTTATGCTAAAACAATGTCGGACACCGTAATCTTCTCTGGTCCCCTCCCCAATCTGATCAATGATGACATGTATAGCCGCATGTCATCATTTCAGCGCTGGTTGTCTTAGTGGTGCCAGCAAAGAACGTGGGCTTCGTAAATAATTGGACAGCCTTCTGGGGAATACCTGGTCTGATTAAGAGAGACGGCATTCATCCTACTTTGGAAGGTGCAAATCTCATTTCGGCAAACATTTCAGGGCTTTGTGGACTTAATCCATGACAAATTGGAGTTGAGACCAGGAGGCGGAGTCGCAGTCTTACAAAAAATAATAAAATAATTATCGTAGGTGACTTTAATATTCATGTTGACGATGATAAAAATAGCCTTACTGTTGCATTTAACTCTATATTAGGCAAGGCAAGTTTATTTATATAGCACCTTTCAACACAAGGCAATTAAAAGTGCTTTACAAAAAACGAAAGACATTAAGAAAATGGCATTTAAAATCAGTCATTAAAAAGAAAATATAATAAAATAAACATTAAAAGAAAAAATACATGGATAAAAGTTACAGTGCAGATGTAAATAGTTCAATTAAAAGCAGCGGCAAAAAGAAAAGTCTTTAGTCTGGATTTAAAAGTAGTCAGAGTTGCAGCGGATCTGCAGTTTTCTGGGAGTTTGTTCCAGATATTTGGAGCATAATAACTGAACGCTGCTTTTCCATGTTTAGTTCTGACTCTGGGGACAGATTCTGTTGGTTTCTGTCAGAGTGTAAATAAACCAACCCACTGCTATAATCACACTCTCGACCTTGTTCTGACTTATGGTATTGAAATTGAGCAACTATTAGTCGAACCGCATAATCCTGCTTTATCCGACCATTTCTTAGTAACTTTTGAAGTACTGTTACTAGACTACAAAGCATTAGTCAAAAGCTCCTGCAGCAGAAACCTATCTGTTAGTGCTATAGCCAAATTTAAGGAAGAGATTCCACCAATACTTAACTCGATAGCATGTCTGCATGTAAGGGAGGAAACTTATACAAAATGTACACCACCCCAAATTGATCATGTTGTTGATAGTGCTACAGATGCGCTGCGAATAAAATTAGACTCTGTTGCTCCTTTGAAAAAGAAGAAAATCAAACAGATTAGGTCCATGGCATAATGCCGAAACCCGCAAAATAAAGCAAAAGTCGAGACAACTTGAAAGGATATGGCGTTCCACTAAACTTGAAGAATCTCGTTTAATTTGGCATATTACTCTCAATGAATATAAGAAAGCACTGCGTAAAGCGAGAGCAGCCTACTACTCTTCATTAATAGATGAGAATAAGAATAATGCACGATTTCTTTTCAGCACTGTAGCCAGGCTGACAGAGAGCCATAGTTCGATTGAGCCTTCTATTCCCATAGAACTCAGTAGTAATGATTTTATGTGCTTTTTTAACGATAAAATTGTTACTCTTAGAAACAAAATTAATGACCTCTTGCCTTGCCTCCCGGAAACGTAAGTTCTAATATTACACTAGATAGTAAACTAGAATGCTTTTCAGCCATAAACCTTGAACAATTAAATTCAATGATTCTCTCTTCTAAACCATCAACGTGCATGTTAGACCCAATTCCAACTAAGATGTTGAAGGAAGTTTTTCCATTAATTTGCACTTCTTTATTAAATATTATGAATATGTCTTTATTATCAGGCTATGTTCCACAATCATTCAAAGTAGCAGTGATAAAACCGCTTCTTAAATAGCACAACCTCGATTCAAGAGGTTTTAGCCAACTATAGACCTATTTCTAATCTTCCGTTCCTCTCAAAAATTCTTGAGAAAGCAGTCGCAAAACAGCTGTGTGATTACTTAAAAAACAATGATTTATTTGAAGATTTTTAGAACACATCATATCACAGAGACAGCTCTGGTTAAAGTCACAAATGACATTCTAATAGCCTTAGACAAGGGACTTGTCTCTATTCTTGTCTTGCTCGATCTCAGTGCTGCATTTGATACTATCGACCATGATATCTTATTGCAAAGACTAGAGCACTTAGTTGGCATAAAGGGAACTGCTTTAGGTCCTATCTATCTGAACGCTCTCAGTTTGTACGTGTCAACGATGAATCTTCCACGCAAACCAAAGTTAGCCATGGAGTGCCACAGGGCTCAGTGCTCGGACCTATTTTGTTCACATTATACAGTGGGGCAAAAAAGTATTTAGTCAGCCACCAATTGTGCAAGAGAGGCCTGTAATTTTCATCCTAGGTATGCCTCAACTATGAGGGACAGAATGAGAAAAAAAATCACATTGTCTGATTTTTAAAGAATTTATTTGCAAATGATGGTGGAAAATAACTATTTGGTCAATAACAAAAGTTCATCTCAATAATTTGTTATATACCCTTTGTTGGCAATGACAGAGGTCAAACATTTTCTGTAAGTCTTCACAATGTTTTCACACACTGTTGCTGGTATTTTGGCCCATTCCTCCATGCTCCAAGATCTCCTCTAGAGCAGTGATGTTTTGGGGCTGTCGCTGGGCAACACAGACTTTCAACTCCCTCCAAAGATTTTCTATGGGGTTGGGATCTGGAGACTGTCTTTCTTGCACAGTCTCATTGACATATCTTAAGATTACTGAACACTGATCCAGAAAAGTTATGTCTTGTGTTGTGTCCAGCTGAACAGAAAACATTCCGGCCTTCTGGACATCACTGGAGATACTTTCTTTGATTAGACTACCAACAGTTTCTATTATGGAGTTTGTTATATTTCTTCTCTCTTCCTAAGTGTCAAATAATAATTCTTCCATACTCCTAAGATATTTAACTTTATTGCCTGTTGACGTTTTACGACCAAACCCTAAGTCTGTTATCTGTCTTAAGGAATGGGAAGTCTCAGCTATTGTTGACATTACCTGTTTTATGACCGGTCAACTCTCGGTCACAAAGCCAAAGAGTCAGATAAGTGATTCAGTGTCTCCAGGTGTTCACGTATACCTTCCCCCAATATGTGGGTTAACTCTCTGTAAACTAGTTAAAGGCTCTACCAAGATGTGAGGCAGATCAGAATTGACATGACAACCCACCCGTGCAGTCAGAACCTTTTGCTGCTGTGACTTGTGATATGAATTCTCCGGCCGTTTAACTTGTAATAAACTACCAGTGTTTGACATCAAAGCTCCAACTCTCCTCGTGTCTATCTGAGTCCTGACTCTCCATTGCTGCAGAAGTTTCCCTTACAGAGTTAACAGTAGTTTTGGAGAGTAGGGTGATGAGAGACCCTCTACTTTTTGTTCCACTGGATTGGTGCAATTTCTTGCTCTTCTCTACGCAATCATCCAGATGCTCTTTTAAGCAGACATCATACTTTCCTAATAAAAGGATGAGCTCCAAAAGGTTACCATGGTCCACGCTGTTGTCAGCTTGCATATTATGCTCCCTCATTCTCCACCTGCCTGTAGCTTATCCCCCTCTTCCCAAGCACTTTCACCACATGCTCCAAAACCTGACGTCTCTTTCGGACTTGTTCCCTATGAGCAGACATCTGACTGCCAGCAAACATGCTTTCGATGTCTGCTTTAGAGCACCGTAAGAAAAAAGCTTCAGCACAGGTTGAATGTGTAATGGTCTTTTCATGCTCCTCTGTACGCTGGTGTGCGTGCCTCCAATCTGACATTCCAGTTATAAATGTGCCAGTGTCAGTCCTCTTCCCAAATCCCAGACATACAAAACAACATATGATGTCCCTTGCAATATGTAAGCCACTTTCTGCTGGTGCCATCTTTACAGGTGAATACCTTCTGCACAACTGGATTTCTGGTATGTTGTTGTGGGTGCTGTTCTAAAAACATCTGTAACATAGATGACTCGGGGCGGGCAAAGTAATCTATGTCCTCCTGCTCTTTGCTCTCCTCCCTCTCGCTGACACTCTCCACCTCTGGGGATGCTACCTGGCTCAACACAATGATACAGAATTAATGGATTCCCTGATAGAGGTCCATACAAATAGGCATTGACATAACAATACCACACAGTTAATGGTCAAAACTACATGTGTGCCTACATGTTTTATCTATTTCTATATTATTCATATATTGTCAATCAAAACTACCACAAAAAGCTGACTATACACATTTTTTTCAGGTCCCAAAAGACCACTGTTGCCCTTATAACCAAATAAGTAAATAACCTAAACAAAACAAGCTGCCAGCTGACAGTAATTGTTCATGAATGGTGGTTAACAAAATAATGACATTCTTTCAATGAAACAACATATCAGAGTCCCATTAACTATATTTAAACTTGCCAGGGAAAACCTAAAAAAGCCAGCTTACTAGCTTGTCGGCTAATGAATGTTTCTCTTATAATATTTGTCTTATTAGTGCTTCATCAAGGGGATATTAATGGGTTCCAGAACTACAGAGTACCATAACCTTAATAAAAATATTTTCTTAATTTTCTTAGTTCTCCTCCCTCTCCCCACTCGCGCTGATCTCTCTCCCTCACATCATCTTCCTCACCACCAATATCGGCCACGGGTGCTGAAGATGGACCTGCACCTGTACTAAACATGTCGGTTATTTTGACACAAGCGGCAGCATCAGCACGAAGGGCCTGCTTTTTTCTTGCCCGCAATTTTTCTGCTCCCCCTTTTCGCTTGGCCTTCGTCTTCGCCTTCGCCATTTGTAACTCGAACTTTTTTTCTCGAAAAAAAAGGCAGTTTGGCTTCAACGGCCGGCTCACCTCCTGGGGGCGTGATTTAATGATGCACACCGAACGGCACAAAGGGGGAGGTGATTAAAGATTTGATTGGGTCGGCCCAGTGTCAATTACTAAAAACATTTAAACAGAGGGCCAATCTACCCGTCTTATGGGCCGGGACATCAGAAAAAAAAAAAAATGACGTGTCGGCCCAAAAGGCACGTCGGCCCACCGGGAAAATGCCCGGTATGCCAGATGGCCAGTCCAGCCCTGGTCACACGTAACACAAACACTTGCAGGTCATGCGCATAGCGCGGGAAGGCCGCAGCGGAGCAATTTATGTAGAAGCGAAGCAATTATTTTCTTTTAATCTAAAAAGCGAACTATTCAGTCCGACAGCAATTTATTGTAAAAGTAAAGCATTTACATTTAAGCATTTTCTCAATTTCAAGCACCATTCCCAAAATTCAAGCACTTTCCCAACCTTGAAAACACCACGTCAAATCTCAAGCATTTTCAAGGATTTCAAGCACCCGTACGAACCCTGTTTGATTACTTCACTGGCTTATTCTTTCAAAAATGTAACTCAAATCAGAAATAATTCCTCCATTTAGCATGTGTGAAATAACAGTACACACACATACATACATATATATACATACATATATATATATATATATATATATATATATATATATATATACACACACATATATATATATACACATATATATATAGACTGATATACAATACAGCTTTATTTATAAACTGCTAATAGTCAATGTCTGTAGAACTACAAAACAGCATCCATTTGGCGTGTGTGAAATAACAGTATATATATATATATATATCAGTGGCGAACCATCAGGGCCTTCAAGGTATTCAGAGAATACCCTGGAACACTCAGATATAAACAAAAAATCGATTTAATTATGTATATAAAATGAATAAATGAGAATCGTATCTGTGTTGTTGATCTGTAATATTACAGTGTTACGTTGATTTGTTTGTCCTTCTCGGACCATGCACTACGCATTTCAGTGGCTTTGTGTTAGAAAAGAAAGCAACCAATCAGATCTTGTTCTGGGTCTCTGGGTAGAATATCCTTCAACCAAGGTATTCTACATCCTTGATAGAATGCCCTGGCCGTTGAACTGAATGAGAGCGTACGTTTGGACTGACAGTTTGATCAACCAATCATATATTGATTTATAGCCAATGGGCGTATTCGTTCAGAGTTCCCCTCGGTTCCAGGGTACTCTAGAAGGCCCGCTAGTTAACTGGCTCGAGACAGAGGATCTAGATGAATGCGATGAAGCAATTCATGCTGTTTTATTGTTTTTAACGTTGAAATGACAACAGGTGAAGATGAAGTTGTTGCGGAATTGTTGTGAGTACCCTTTTCAAGATGACAATTCTACGGTGGCTCTGAGAGGCCAGGGTGCTGCAAATAAAAAAAACGCTGCAAATAAAAACGCCGCGATGCAAATAAAAAGGCCACAACGGAAGTGAATTACCAGGGACTATTATTGCTGATGCACATGCGTTTTTTTATGCGAGAGAAGAAGAAGTCTGGGGGATCTCAAGGAAACATCTCTTGGGTAAGTTTATAATGTTAAAGTTACACAGGATGTAGATAATATCTGTCGCTGCCGTATTTATGACTTTAAATTACGTTATTTTGTGTGTGGGAGCAGATTATGTGTGTAAGGCAAGGCAAGTTTATTTATATAGCACTTTCCAACACAAGCCAATTCAAAGTGCTTTACAAAAAATGAAAGACATTAACAAAATGGCATTTACATCAGCCATTAAAAAGAAAAGCTAATAAAATAAATATTAAAAGAAGAAATACATGGATAAATATTAAAAGAAAAAATACATGGATAAAAGTTACAGTGCAGTCTAAGATATGAATAGTTCAATTAAAAGCAGCGACAAAAAGAAAAGTCTTCAGCCTGGATTTAAAAGTAGTCAGAGTTGCAGCGGACCTGCAGGTTTCTGGGAGTTTGTTCCAGATATTTGGAGCATAATAACTGAACGCTGCTTTACCATGTTTAGTTCTGACTCTGGGGACAGAAAGCTGATCAGTCCCTGAAGACCTGAGAGATCTGGATGGTTCATAATTTAGCAGTAGATCAGAAATGTATTTTGGGCCTAAACCATTCAAAGCTTTATAAACCAGCAGCAGTATTTTGAAATCTATTCTTTGACACACAGGAAGCCAGTGTAAAGACTTCAGAACAGGAGTGATGTGATCCACTTTCTTAGTGTTAGTGAGGACTCGAGCAGCAGCGTTCTGAATCAGCTGCAGCTTCCTAATAGATGTTTTAGTGAGACCTGTGAAGACACCATTGCAGTAGTCCAGTCTACTGAAGATAAAAGCATGGACAAGTTTTTCCAAATCCTGCTGCGACATTAGTCTTTTAATCCTAGATATGTTCTTTAGGTGATAGTAGGCTGATTTAGTAACTGTTTTAATGTGACTGTTGAAACTCAGGTCAGAGTCCATGACTACACCTAGATTTCTGGCTTTATCTGTTGTTTTGAACATTGCAGACTGAAGCTCAGCGCTAACTTTTATACGTTCTGCCTTGGCTCCAAAAACCATTACCTTAGTTTTATCTTTGTTTAATTGGAGAAAGTTCTGACTCATCCAGTCATTGATTTGTTCAATGCACTTACTCAGTGTTTGAATTGGAGCATAGTCTCCTGGTGAAACTGTTACGTACATTTGTGTGTCATCTGCATAGCTATGGTAACTTATTTTGTTGTTTTTCATTATCTGAGCCAGTGGTAGCATGTAGATGTTAAAGAGAAGAGGCCCCAAGATGGAGCCTTGAGGAACCCCACATGTCATATTTGTCAACTCAGATGTGTATTTACCTATAGAAACAAAGTTGTTTCTGTCCTTTAAGTAGGATTCAAACCAATTTAGGACTGTTTCCGAAAGTCCCACCCAGTTTTCCAGTCGGTCTAGTAATATGCTGTGGTCAACAGTGTCAAACGCAGCACTGAGATCTAATCATACTAACACTGAAGTTCTGCCACTGTCTGTGTTTAAGTGGATGTCATTAAAGACCTTTACAAGAGCAGTCTCAGTGCTGTGGTTTGGACGAAAGCCTGACTGGAACACATCGAAACAGTTATTTAAATGCAAAAAATTACTCAACTGTTGAAAAACATCTTTTTCAATGATTTTACCTGGACATGGGAGGTTTGATATGGGCCTATACTTTTTTAAGAGCGGTTTAATGACTGCAGTTTTCAGGGCCTGTGGAAAAATACCTGAGTGAAGAGATTTGTTTACTATATGAAGTAGATCTGAGGCTATGCAAGGCAAAACATCTTTGAAAAATCCCGTTGGAATAATATCAAGGCAGCAGGAGGAGGATTTCAGAAGTTGTATAATGTCCTCTAGGTTTTTATCATTAATCTGATGGAATTGTGCCATGGTGTTTGAATTGATGTTAAGTGGACACAGAGACAACACATTTGCTGTTCCTGATGCAGAGGCACTGACTGCTTGTCTGATTTTCTGAATTTTGTCAGTGAAAAAGGAGGCAAAATCATTGTACGCCCTGGTGGATAGAAATTCAGAGGCTACGGACACTGGGGGGTTAGTTAGTCTGTCGACGGTAGCAAACAAGGCACGTGCGTTGTTTTTGTTTTTGGTAATGATGTCAGAGAAGAACGATTGTCGTGCGTTTTTCAATTCCAAATTATAAAGGCCAAGTCTCTCTTTATAGATTTCAAAGTGAACCTGGAGATTTGTTTTTCGCCACCTACGTTCAGCTTTTCGACACTCTCTTTTTTCTGTTTTCACGGTCATGGCATTTCTCCATGGAGATATTTTCTTGCCAGACACTTCCTTTACCTTAGTTGGAGCAATGGCATCTATAATATTTTTAATTTTTGAATTAAAATGATCTACTAGCTCATTTACTGAGATGTTAGCAGGAGCAAGTGTGGAAGAAAAATTCTGAGTAAACATTTCCCTAGTATTTTCAGTTAAATATCGCTTTGTGGTTACCTCTTTTTGAACATTTTTGTGAACAGAAATAGAGCTCTCAAAGAAAACACAGGAATGATCAGAGAGCACAACATCAGTCACCACAACCTTAGAGATATTCAGACCCTTTGAGATAATTAAGTCCAGAGTGTGCCCCTTATTGTGTGTGGGCTCCGTCACATGCTGAGTCAGTCCATAGCTATCAAGAACACAAAACACTTCTTTTGCCCCTCTGTCCTGAGGGTTGTCAACATGGAAGTTAAAATCACCAAAAATGACTAAACGGTCAAAGTCAATACACACTATAGACAGCAGTTCAGTAAAGTCATCATAAAAGCTTGCACAGTATTTGGGTGGTCTATAGATATTTAGGAACAGAGCTCGAGATGAGCATTTCAGCTGAAGGGCCACATATTCAAAAGAAGCAAAGTTCCCATAAGATGTCTTCCTGCATTGAAGAGAATCATTGAACAGAATAGCAACTCCACCCCCTTTCTTATGCATTCTTTCCTGACTCATAAAACTAAAGTTGGGAGGGGTTGATTCGATAAGAACAGCTGCACAGTGGAGACTCCTCCATGTGCCTCCCATAATCAGAACATTCCTCAGGCGGGTGCAGTGATAATTCTTCAGGGTTTTCTGCGCAATGTGTTGTGTTTTTCTCATGTTTTGATTCCTCTTGCCGCTTGTCCTTGGCAGAAGGAACAGATTGATGACGCAGGCAGTTGAAAATGTTAGAGATAAACAATTTCACTCCTGACTTGTTCAGGCAAACTCCATTTGCCTTGAAAAGATGTCTGCGATCCCAGAAAAAGTTAAAATTGTCAATAAAATGGACAGAATGGTCAGTACAGGCATTGGAAAGCCAGGTGTTCAGTGCAAACAATCTGCTGAATCTCTCCACTCCTCTTCTGACTGGCGGTAGAGGGCCACTGATGAACACCTCCGCATTTAGAGAGCTGACAGTTTCCAATAAACATTTAAAGTCTTCTTTCAGCACTTCTGACTCTTGTTTCACAACATCAGTGGTTCCAATGTGTAGTACCACATTCTTCACAGTTGGATGTTCAGCCCCAATATGCAGGATCTTCTCAGCAAAGTCAGAGACCACATCCTTGGGAAAACAGAGTACTTTGGTGTTGTTCTTATTACACAGACCTTTTACATCTCTTACAGCAGAGACACCCACAATCAGAGTTTCAGGCCCAGTTGTTAGCTTTCCCTCTAGCCTTTTACTTTTGGAGTAGCTATTGGTCCTTACCCTGCTGTGTGAAGAGGACAGGTTATCCAGGTCATCAGAAAGAGATCTCCGGTTCTCGGTCAGCAGAGCGTATCTGTTCTGGATTGGCACACTTGGTGGTTTAGGAGGATTGTTTGTAATTCTCCCTTTAGCAGCTCTCCACTGCGGTTTCCTAGGAACAGGGGTTGAAGAGGCGCTCTTCCTGGGTGATAACAATGCAGGCCAGCCGGTCGCATCACAGATTTCAGAGCGCTGGGCTCTGCCTGTTATCCGTCCTCCCAAATCCCATGGAAATGATTTACTCTTCGGCTTTGCAGCCAGAGAGTTCCAGGGAGGACTACCACTTGTAGATTTATTACCCAGTACACAGCCCTCCTGTTCCTTGGAATCCTTGTAGCTGCTAACTAGCTGTGAGTTAGCATACCCTTATCCATTATTTTGCAACACTGGTAAAGTGGTGTCATTCCCACGACATAGTCCATTCACTTCCACGTTAACTTCCAACCGTTGCATTTTCATTTCCAACACATCGATCTTCTGTATAAGTTTGTGGAAGTCATCTGTAGAGAACGGAAGCATTTAGCTACCAACTAGCATGCAGTAGCCTACCAGGCTTTAGCTGTTGCTAGGCCACGCTACTGTAAGACTGAGGTCGTCGTAAAAATGTTGAAATATGGCTGAAACCCTCCGTTTATTTACGAAGATGAACTGTCCCTGTGATAAGTTAATGTCCAGGAGCCGCTGCTCGAAGTTTTCAGAGAATAAGAATAGGAAAATCAGCATAAAAAGTAAGCAGAGGCAGGAGCAAGCAGAAAAGCGTCTGCACTGTAAGAAAGATAAGATAAGATTTTGTAGTGTATAATGTTAGTAGAACATAGCTACTTTTATCTGCTAACGTTAGCTGTTTTCTAAACAAACGCATCTGAGCCGACCGGGACTTAAAGATGATGCTAAGACACACAAAGTAAGTTGAATATGCCTTTATTCAACAGACGAGCTCGGGTCCTCTCCTCAACATGCTCTGAAGGAACAACTTTTACTGAATTAGGGCTGTGCAAGTTAACGCGTTATTAGCGCGTTAATCGCAGGAAACGCGATTAAAACTTTTAATCGTTGCCCAGCCCTATATTGAATACATACAAGTATAGATCTTCACTAACATCCTGTTGTCAATCTTGACTCCATCAACATGTCATCTAAATGTGCCTGTCTAGAGATAAATGAGGGTCTCTTATCCTGCTTAGAGATAGAGAAGGGTCTCTATCCTGTCCAAGACCTGCTTCCTTTGGGAAGTTTATTGGCTTTAAATCTTTCTTTTTTTTTTTTTATGTATTTTGACATTGTAGATGGATGCATGGTTCAGATATTAAGTGGTTGCAGCTGATATCTGCTGTTAAATTAGTGTCAGCTGTTTGCAGGTAACATTACCTGCTGCAATAGCTTACCAAGTAGCTGTTACTTCATTGCAAATGAATAACATTCACATTGCTCCTTTTCCACAGGCAATGTATTGTCCATATTGTGGGACTGGTGGGTGTTTTGGGAGGTTTTGCGTCTCCTGTGGCAGCAACATTGAATGTTTGGCTCCCTTTCTCGAAGATGGTAAGCTCCTCCTTAAAAGTCAAGAATTTCACCAGTACAGTGATAATGTCTTATTTGTATATGATGTGTTGCCATTTTAATATATGCCATACACATATTATTGTCAGTCATGGCAATTTCAACATGATTTAGAACTACTGATAAAAAAAAGTAACAAGTAAAAAAATCAGGTGAAATACCAAAGTTGACCAATTATGTGCTCCTTCATGTGCTGAGGGTTGAGCCTTCTGATGCGTTTATGCACAAATACAGGCATTAAAAGGGTACCTTTTTGTTCGCTACCTCTAGATTGATATGTATTGTTATCCTTACCAATTATGTAAGTATCCCAATATTTTGTCCTTTGCCTGTTTATTTCTCTTATTTTTTGCTCCCCATGTCTGGAATTGTTCACACATTGAACATACTGAAAACATACACTTATGCATCAAACAGTTCAGGTATTTTCCTCATTACTGATACATTTTCATTTTTTTCTTAATAGGTTTTTTGTTATTAAGTTTCATTCCTAATGACACTGTTGTCTTTTCCCTTCAGTCACAGAATCTAATGAAGGAATCGAGGCAGGCCTCATCCACAAGTACTTCACGGAGGGACACGCTTATGAAGTGATACTTTTTTTTCTAGAAAAAAGACACAACATTTTTCTTAGTCTGAGGACCTTAAAGAGGAGGCTACAGAACGCTGGCTTAACAAGAAGGACAGACTACACTCCCATTGGCACTGTACACCAAACTGTTGCACATGAACTGAGAGGCTCGGGTCGGCTGTTGGGTTACAGAGCTATGTGGCAGACATTGCAACAAAAGTATCACCTGACAGTAAAAAGGGAGGATGTTAGACAGACGATTTCCAGACTGGATCCATCTGGTGTTCAACTTCGTTCCAGGCGAAGGTTTGTCCGAAGGGGATACGTCACAGCAGGACCAAACCACGTGTGGCACGCTGATGGATATGATAAACTTAAACCCTTTGGTATTGCCATCAGTGGCTGCATCGACGGCTTTTCAAGGAAAGTTATGTGGCTCAGGAGTGGCAGCACTAACAACGATCCGGGCATCATTGTGCAGTATTACCTGCAGTGTGTATCGGAGTTTGGACTACTTTCAGCCCGCCTTCGCACTGACTGTGGAACTGAAAACGGCACTATGGCAGCCATTAACTGCACATTACGATCTCAACACACAGATGATTTTGCAGGAGCCCTCAGTCACATGTATGGTACCTCAACTGCAAACCAGCGCATCGAGAGTTGGTGGTCTTTCTTCAGAAAGCAAAGGTATAGCCTTTTAAGGTCAGGTCCAAGAATGTATGTGTGTGTGTATATAGTACAGAGGTGCCCAAATACTTTAAATCTATCTGGATGAAAAAAATTGAAAAAATTGTGAAATTACATTAGAGCTGTACACTAACATTTTCCCAAGGGAGTTTATGTGCTCCCAAATGAAATAATGTAGGAGCGCACCAAGAAATGTACAACATTTCTAGAAATATTGTGACTTTTTAGCAAAATATTGTGACTTTTTTTCATGAAATACAAAAGTTTTGAATTCCACCATTAGGACTCAGTTCTGGATCGAGCTCTTCAGTGACCTTAGAGAGAGGCACCTCTTCAATGGGAGCCATGAGCACAAGTGTCTGCTGCGATGTGTTTTTGGGCATCTTACAAAAAGACCTCGATGAGTACAGACAGCTGTGGAACAACCACACCATCCGATCTGTTCGCCTGTCTCAGTGTCCATCAGGTAAACCTGATGCCATGTACCACCTGCCTCACAGGTTTGTATTGAAATTGTTTGGTAATATTACTTTAAAATATATCTGACTTCATATCATTTGGTGTATCAGCCCAATATGACAAGTTTGTCACTTGATAAATAACGTGATTTTAGTCTGATTTAGTCTGAAAACTCATTATTTCAAAAATGATTTCAAGTCTTAAACGACTAAAAATGGATTGCAACACAAAACCTAAATCAGAAAATGTCCAAAACTATTCTGTCAATTTATCTTACTCAATTCCAAAAAGTACCTTGTGTTAGAAAGTGAGTAGAATGACCATATTTGACTGAAAGAGCTGCTGTCAACCTGAGATTAACTTCTAAAGTCAAAGCTCTTTGTTTAGGATTTAATTAATGAAGAACTGACTCAATGGAGTTTTACTTATAATGCTTATCTAACATGTTTGGGGGGTTAAATAATCCATTTGTAATCACTTGACTCATTATGTTTCAATTTATGACTGGTCTTAGGTTTGGCGGAAGGGAGTGTGGATTTCCAGTGTCCTGGGAAGCCCTACACCACTTTGATGGCATCTATAGTAGAATATTTGAATGTATTCATGTTAGCTCCAAATGAATAAGCTTAAAAATGGGAATTATTTGGGTAAAACTGTGAGCTGGACTTTGAGGCAATCACATGTGACTTTTGAGAGACCATATGGACTTTTGAGGACAAAGGGCCATGGGGGGAAGGTGGCCGCATGTCTTGACTTGCACTGTATGCAAATGCTCTCGCCACCTGTGAGTGGGGGAACTAAGATTTGAGGTGTGGGGGATATTTGGGCTGCCAATCAAAGGGGGGGGATCGGATGACCCCTCCCATTGCTTAAGCATAAATGCAGAAGACACAACTGAATTCACTCTCTTTTCTGCTGGCTGGCTGACGTGATCACCAGGTAAATTCGGGTTCCCAAGTATATTGTATTGTATGTATTATTGTATTGAATGTATATTGTATAGATTGTGTTGCATTGTGATATTGCCATTAAAGTAGATTATTGTTTACTTGGTGGCACTGAATTCCTTCCATATAAAACAGCTTTAGACGGACGCGGAGAGATTTGGAACGTGGAGCGTAAATCCCTTTTAATCTCTAACACATCATGCAAGCATCATCCCAGTACAATTTGTGTGGTGATGAGAATCTGGAGATGCATTTTGTGGACTTGCAAAGACGGAGTGGGTTGGCTCCAGCAGTGAACTGGACAGCTGCTGTTCAGAATTACATTTCCATGAAAAACATGTCTGGAGTGTAGAATACATTGGCCCTCCAGCCCCCCAGAACCTTTTTTGTGTGTACAAGTTTCCAATGTAGGTTGAATATTATTTAGAATGCTGCAATTCTGAGTCGATAAGTCCAGTGAAATATTCAGCTTGTATCTTTGCATAAGTCATTAGACTAAAACCTTTTTGTTTAAATAAACATACAGCATGTTTAGTGTTACATCCGTGTTATCAGTTGAATGGTCGATCGTCAGAAAATTATACACCTAATATTTTTGGTAATTGATTTTAATGTTGTTTTGAATATAAGCAGGTTCCAGCCTCTAAAATGTGAATATTTGCTGGATTAATTTGTTCTGTGAGGCTTCACTTTCTGACATTTTAAAGGCCAAGGCGTGTCCGAAATCACTCTCATTCACTACTCTCTATATAGGGAATTCTATAGAGTGAGTAGTGAGTGATTTCAGACACAGCCCATAACAAATTGATGAATCAACAATAACATTCATTCATTGCATCAGTCACATACTGTTATTTCTGTTTTCACAGTGGATCTGAGAATAAAATCTTGTGAACCAGCTACAGCCGTGTCATCTTTGTAGCGAGTGTGTAACATATATGCTATACGTAGAAAAACAAGTCCTTACGTTAAAATGAAACACTTTTAAACCATTTAATGAAGAGTCATTTAGCTTTACTCTTTCAAAAAGTCCATGTAAAACATGATAAAATGGCCAAAACAAAATTGGCACATTTGCACGACAAGGTGCCTTTTGCAGTCTTTATTTACTGTTTATGTAAATATTTGTAAAACATCTTAACATGTTCTGAACTCTTGATTTAACCACGGTCTACCTTACCTACATAACGAGAATACAATAACAATACAATTCAAATGTGTGGTGTTGTTCACATGTTAGATATGAAATAGGACAAATCTGCCATGAAAAATACTCACATCTCTCTTACGTCACAACATTTTGGTCTGACAGACATTAAAACAACGGACTGTGTACTGTGTGTGGCAACATTCACTTTTACCACAAGTTATTTAATTGTTTAAAGGCACCCAAAGCCGGGGGAATTATTAATGCCAAAGTTCATGTTGGCTTTGAAGGCACCATAAGTGTCCAAAAGAGGAAGCTTTAAAATGTTGGCACAGGTATTTGCCATTGGGAATGTTGACGTTGTAGAACATAGGAACTGAAGGCATGGCAGAGGACTCATACCAGCAGGAGGCACGCATGGCACACCTGTAGCGAACATTAACACCTCCTCCAAGGTCACTGAGCTGTCATTTTCTAAAAAGTAGAGAACATTGGAATCAATTGACAGTAAATACTATCTACATCAACACCGGAACGTTTTATAATCTGTGTGTATAAAAATCAGACAAGAGCAAATTGACTAACCTTCACAATCGAGAAGATAGTCTGCCCAGTAACTCATAGCTTTCTCTTCCTGAGCCCTTCTGTTGCTTCCCTGTTGACTAAATTCAGGCTGGAACAGATTTTCCATCTCTGCAGCAGACAGCTTCACATCGGCATGACAGAGAGCAGGGGTCAGGACCGTCGGATGCTGCTGCAGAGCTGTCAGAAACTGCAAACTTTCAAGTCCAGCCTTGAATCTAAAATACAATTAAAAGATGCATGCAAAGATACATGTGCATCATGTAGAAGTAAGTAAGCAAGAAAATGGGACAACAGCAACACGTTTTTCATAATTATTTTAGCAATAACAATGAAATACAAAAACCTACCTTTCGATTGCAGTGTAGTTCCTGTGGATTATGTACCACTTCAGGTAATCCTCTACAATCATTTTTTTTTCTTCACATGACCTGACATGTCTGAAGCACCCAGCAGTCTGCAACATGGCACTGTTCCGTATCATCAAAACCTGAAGGATCTCCACTGAGGGTGAATTCTGAATCTAAAAGAAGAGATAACAGAGTCCCACACATTTCAAAATATGACACGTAATTATAAAAAATGGTAATGCCAGAAGTATATCTTGAAAGAATGGTTTAAGTGGACAAAACTTTCTCTTTACCTATTCTAGAATTTCACACCCTTCTCATACATCTTGTAGGACTTTCCCTATCTCCTCATCTGTAATGTCTCCGACAGATGCCTTGAAACTGCTCTGCCCTGAGATGTAGCTGACCAGATCCTCTGACAGAAAATTAGGACCAGGTCCACCATGCACAATGGACACAGCAATCATCTTCCCTGCTAAATAATACTCATCCTCTCTGATAGCTGTCCAAGATAATGCAGAATAAAGACATATTAAATCAGTTTCCATGTTTGAAAACACTGCAAGGTTGAAATATGGGTTCTTTTAAAACATTATACACAAAACAGAACCTGTTGAATTGTAGACCAGGTAGCGGCACTCCACAGGTCCATCAAATATGGGCCGTTTGTTCAGCTCTTTCATGAGAAGGGAGAGGAATTCTCTCTTGGGGCCACCTGTATCGAGACCACATAAGGGTAACTTTTCTCTTACTTTGTATCCTCTGGAATGTCATGACTGCACTCAACACTGTCTGAGTCATCCTTATCCTCTATTACAATGGGCGCATACAGCTGAGTATATTTGCTAAGAAATTGACATACACAAGTTTACATTGTTGATGTTTTCATATAAAACAGACTTGAATTGTAGAAAGGAAAGTATAATACCTATAGCACGCAGTTTCCAGTTCACCTCCTAATGTTCCTGGGCCCTCTTGTGAATCAGAAAATAAGACCCGAATCACAAACCATAACAGGGATAGGACAGGTAAGTTGAAGTATTTTAAATCATGGCTATCAGAGGGCTGATTTAGAAAGAAAAGACTATTCTAATGTACACAAACGTGGATCTCTGGGTCAGTGTGACACATTATTTCATGTAGTTTAAGACATTGTGTGACAATATTTTCAGACAAGGCTAAATGTGAACAATAGACAATGTTTAGGAGCCACAATTAGTGGAGCTGCTGAATCAGTGCCTGACTCTCCATCGGCAGGTTCCCATACCTGGAAGTAAAAAACAATATATCAGTGTGACACTTCAAATTTGACAGAACTAGAGCTTAACACATTTGAACATAAATATTGAATTCTATTATTCTGACTGATAGTGTATGTGATTTGCGACAGGGGGAATGATCCTTCTTACATTATCACTTTCAGTGAATAACATACAAATTATTATGGTGTGATTTTGCAGGGATCTGCACTAAATAAAGTTGTTTTCTTAAGTTTGTAAAATATGTGTAGGCCAGGACGCTGCAACATTTACCGCAATTTTAAATGCTATTTTGGGACATGTTTCATCGTAAAAATATGCCGTCTATGTGAAATCTAGAAACATTTTCACTTCCAGATAGAATTTACAATATAAGCGATCTAAGATACAACAAATGTAGTACTCACTAATGTATCAGCTGCATTGAATTCTGCAGAAGTTGGACTCATGATGATCACCTCTGAATCCGATTAGTTGGATTCAGAGCTGGTTTCCTGAGCTGTGAAATACAAGAACAGGTATAAGAGGATTTTAGACTACTCAGAACAACAGAGTGCTTTCCTTGACAAACAAATCAATTTAAAAAGCTCTTCTTGGTTGGTAATTCATTTCACAATTACTTACAAGATGTAAAGAAATCTTCAGCTGTACAAATGTACAGTGTGATACGTTGGTAGGCCTTCCCCACTACCTCTTTGTACTCGTTTAGAGTGAAGGGTACTTCTGTTCCTGGTATATTAGTTATCTTTGTACCGTCAGGGTAGAGCAGTACGTAGGGACCGCCATGTACATTTCTGTCGAAGGTCTTCATTTTTTGCTCAGCAGCTCTCTGCAATTTGTCCGCATCCGACTCTGGTCGCATCAAAAGGGGAAGTACTGTTCCTTACACCATCTTTCAGCCTCATAAGGCCTACTGAAATCTACAGAGAAACAATTAAATAGGTGACTGTTAACTAGTTCAGTGACACTATAAATACATGACAGAATGGACTGTCTGCAAATTATTAGTATATCTCAGCAAAAAAATGTACCTTCACAACCTTCAGGTTGTCTTTTGATGGTGTTTTTTTTTTCTTAAAACCTGCTCGTCTCTCCTTCTCTTTTACACTCCGGAAAGTCCGAAATAACTCCAGTGTGCTTTTTCCTGCCTCTGCTTGAAATAAGAGTCCAATCAATCGTCAATGACAAAGAACAGAGAGACATACAGTGTTCTCACCCATACTCATAAGATATAGAGTGTACATTGCCTAAGCCTAATTAAAAAAATAAAACTTACCTCCACTTGTGCCTGTTTTATCAACATCACACAGGAATTTGATGTCCTTGCCACATGAACAGCAAAAGGCTGATTTAGAAGCCTGCTGCTTGTTACGCAGAGTGAAGCAGGTAGGACCCAAACGCAGATTACACTTGACGATACCTTTATTTCAAGGACTTTAACTAAACTTGGACAAACAAAACACTCTACGGTGAACTAGGTCACAAACAAAAGAAGCACCAACACTGAACACAGGACGAGACAAGACTAAATACAGGGAGGGATAATTACAAGACAAGACACAGCCGGGCAGGGGAGGAGAAACACAAGGGCCACAGGTGAACACAATCAGCTAACGAGACACAGGTGAGGAAACTAACGACAGGAGGAAAAACACAGGGAAAAGGACCAGACAATAACCCAGGAGGAAAACATGACATAGAGCAGTGAAAACACCCAAACCTAGACATAGACCCGTGACCTGACATGACAACCGTGACATAACCCCCCCCTCAAGGGACGGATTCAAGACGTCCCTAAACCCCAAAACAAAAATCCAATAAAGTCCAGCAGGGTGGGTGGAGGGGGTCCGGAGGACGGGACTAAGCTGACCGCCCAGGAGCCCAGTAGGGGACCAGGAAGGGATCTCGGGCGGACGGCCCGGGGGCAAGGCAGAGTCTAAGGTGGGGAACTCGGGCGGACGGCCCGGGGGCAAGGCAGAGTCCAAGGTGGGGGTCTCGGGCGGACGGCCCGGGGGCAAGGCAGAGTCCATGGTGGGGAACTCGGGCGGACGACCCGGGGGCAAGGCAGAGTCCAAGGTGGGGGTCTCGGGCGGACGGCCCGGGGGCAAGGCAGAGTCTAAGGTGGGGAACTCGGGCGGACGGCCCGGGGGCAAGGCAGAGTCCATGGTGGGGCGAAGGCCACAGCGGGCGAACTCAGGGGGCCGAGCATGAGGGCGAAGACCAGACAGCTCCGGAGGCCGGGCAGGACCCGGTGTCGGCCGGACAGGAACCGGAGCCGGCGGGACAGGCTTCGGCAGGATCCCCCACGGAAGAGGACCAGGAGTTGGCAGGACCCCCAGCAGGAGGGTGGACGACGGGACCTCCAACGAGACAGGACAAAGGGTTGGCAGGACCCCCGGCAGGAGAGTAGTCGGCGGGGCCTCCAACGGGACAGGACACAGGGTTGGCAGGACCCCCGGCAGGAGAGTAGTCGGCGGGGCCTCCAACAGCCCAGGACATAGGATTGGCAGGACCCCCGGCAGGAGAGTAGTCGGTGGGGCCTCCAACGGGACAGGACAAAGGGTTGGCAGGACCCCCGGCAGGAGACTAGTCTGCGGGACCTCCAACTGGACAAGACATGGGGTTGGCAGGACCCCCGGCAGGAGACTAGTCTGCGGGACCTCCAACTGGACAGGACATGGGGTTGGCAGGACCCCCGGCAGAGGGCTAGTCTGCGGGACCTCCAACTGGACAAGACATGGGGTTGGCAGGACCCCCGGCAGAGGGCTAGTCTGCGGGACCTCCAACTGGACAGGACATGGGGTTGGCAGGACCCCCGGCAGAGGGCTAGTCTGCGGGACCTCCAACTGGACAGGACATGGGGTTGGCAGGACCCCCAGCGGAACCTCCAACGGTACAGGACATGGGGTTGGCAGGACCCCCGGCAGAAGACTAGTCTGCGGGACCTCCAACTGGACAAGACATGGGGTTGGCAGGACCCCCGGCAGAAGACTAGTCTGCGGGACCTCCAACTGGACAGGACATGGGGTTGGCAGGACCCCCGGCAGAAGACTAGTCTGCGGGACCTCCAACGGCACATGAGTAGGGGCTTGAGTGGGGACTCGAGAGAGGGCTTGAGAGGGAACTCGAGAGGAAAATGGAGAGTGGACTCGAGAAGGAACTCGAGAGGTGACTCGAGAGGTAACTCGAGAGGGGACCTGAGAGGGGGCTTGAGAGGGAACTCGAGAGGAGACCTGAGGGGAAACTTGAGAGGTGACTCGAGAGGACACTGGAGAGTTGACTTGGGAGGTGACTCGAGAGGACACTGGAGAGTTGACTTGAGAGGTGACTCGAGAAGGAACTCGAGAGGTGACTCGAGAGATAACTCGAGAGGGGACCTGAGAAGGGACTTGAGAGGGAACTTGAGAAGGGACTGGAGAGGGGACTCGAGAAGGAACTCGAGAGGTAACTCGAGAGGGGACCTGAGAGGGGACTTGAGAGGTGACTCGAGAGGGGACCTGAGAGGGGACTTGAGAGGGAACTCGAGAGGAGACCTGAGGGGAAACTTGAGAGGTGACTCGAGAGGACACTGGAGAGTTGACTTGAGGGGTGACTCGAGAGGACACTGGAGAGTTGACTTGAGAGGGGACTCGAGAAAAGACTCGAGAGGGAACTCGAGAGGGGACCTGAGAGGGGACTTGAGAAAAGACTCGAGAGGGGACCAGAGGGGAAACTTGAGAGGGGACTCGGGTAGGAACTTGAGAGGTGACTCGAGAGGGGACTTGAGAAGGGACTCGAGGGGAGACCTGAGGGGAAACTTGAGAGGGGACTCCGGTAGGAACTTGAGAGGTGACTCGAGAGGTAACTCGAGAGGGGACCTGAGAGGGGACTTGAGAGGGAACTCGAGAGGAGACCTGAGGGGAAACTTGAGAGGGGACTCGGGTAGGAACTTGAGAGGTGACTTGAGAGGGGACTCGAGAAAAGACTCGAGAGGGGACCCGAGAGGGAACTCGAGAGGAGACTGGAGAGGGAACTCGAGAGGAGACTAGAGAGGGAATTCGAGCGGGGACTCCGGTAGGAACTTGAGAGGGGACTTGAGAAGTGTCTGGAGGGGAGACTTGAGAGAGTTGGTTCGCCAACAGAACACGGGGTGCTGGAGTCGGCCGGTATGCTGACAGGACTCGAGGAGCTGGCGTCGGCTGGAGAGCCAGCAGCAGACGAGGTGCTGGAGTCGGCCGGTACGCCGACAGGACACGGGGAGCTGGTGTTGGCTGGGGAGCCAACAAGAGACGAGGTGCTGGAGTCGGCCGGTACGCTGACAGGACACGGGGTGCTGGCGTCGGCTGGAGAGCCAGCAGCAGACGAGGTGCTGGAGTCGGCCGGTAACGAGGAGCTGGAGTCGGGGCCATGACTGATGGGGCTGGTACTTGAGCCGGAACTATGGCTGGAACTGGGGCCGGAACCATGGCTGCTGGGGCCAGAACTGGGGCTGGAACCCTGGCTGTTGGGCGCGGAGCGGAAGCCTGGACCCTGGCTGTGTAAGACAGGTAATGGAGTATGGAATTAAAGCTGCGTGGGCCGGTACTGGAGCATGAAGCCATGGCTGCTGGGGCCTGTACTGGGGCTGGAATCATGGCTGCTGGGGCCAGAACTGGGGCCGGAACCATCGCTGTGTGGGCCGGTTCTGTAGCCGGAACCATGGCTGCTGGGGCTCGGGCTAACCTGGCCTTGCGACGACTCCTCTTAGCAGCCGCCTGAATACTCCGTGGACCTCCATAAGCCAGACGAGTTCCGTAATACAACTCCTGGACAGGAGCAGGAACTGGGGCAGAAGCACGGGTTGACTTCAGGCGGAACCCACCAAGGCGTATGGTGCCAGGTTGGGAATTGGGAGACATGGAGTTAGCATGCCTGGGGCTAGCAGGTAGGGGATAACACACCGAGAGGAAATCCAAAATCCAGCCAGGTAAGAATTTCACCAAGCCTGGCTTCTCCTTAGCCATCTGGCGAGCCTCTGCCAGAGCTGCCTCTCGCTGCTGAACCCCGGACGCTCCCCTCCATTCACCATAGCTGCAAGCCAGCAAGTAGGTGAATGAAAGCAGCTCCCTTTCAAAAGGATCATCTGCTGGGTCCATATTTGGTTGGTGCTTTCTGTTACGCAGAGTGAAGCAGGTAGGACCCAAACGCAGATTACACTTGACGATACCTTTATTTCAAGGACTTTAACTAAACTTGGACAAACAAAACACTCTACGGTGAACTAGGTCACAAACAAAAGAAGCACCAACACTGAACACAGGACGAGACAAGACTAAATACAGGGAGGGATAATTACAAGACAAGACACAGCCGGGCAGGGGAGGAGAAACACAAGGGCCACAGGTGAACACAATCAGCTAACGAGACACAGGTGAGGAAACTAACGACAGGAGGAAAAACACAGGGAAAAGGACCAGACAATAACCCAGGAGGAAAACATGACATAGAGCAGTGAAAACACCCAAACCTAGACATAGACCCGTGACCTGACATGACAACCGTGACACTGCTGTCCACAAAAAGGACAATACATTATGACCTGCAACAAAACAAATAAAGTATCATTAGGTTGCTTTGCGCTTCAATTGCATGAACATCCATCTATCTATCTATCTATCTATCTATCTATCTATCTATCTATCTATAAAGCAAGAAATGTCTGTGTCTGTGGCTCGCATATCTCTCTGACTGTTTGTCAGATCGACCTAAGCTTTCGGATATGGCTTGCGGATTGCACGATGATGTGCATCCTTCATTTAGAATTGTTGTGTGTGTGTGTGTGTGTGTGAGTGTGTGTGTGTGTGTGTGTGGTAGTCTAGATTTAAAACGGTTCAAGCTGCACGGATAAATCGAGCAGAATCAAACAGTTTTCACAGACAAGCAAACAACTTGAAAATAGCTTTCTGCAGTTTTGATCAAAGCTATGTTCTACTAACATTATACACCACACACATAATCTGCTCCCACACACAAAATAACGTAATTTAAAGTCATAAATACGGCAGCGACAGATATTATCTACATCCTGTGTAACTTTAACATTATAAACTTACCCATGAGATGTTCCTGGAGATCCCCCAGCCTTCTTCTTCTCTCACATAAAAAACCGCATGTGCATCAGCAATAATAGTCCCCGGTAATTCACTTCCGTTGTGGCTTTTTTATTTGCATCGCGGCGTTTTTATTTGCGCGGCGTTTCTGTTTCTTTTTATTTGCAGCGGTTTTTTTTATTTGCTGCGTTCTTTTATTTGCAGCACCCTGGCCTCTCAGGGCCACCGTACAATTCAGTGAAAAGACGGACATTATAATGCCGCGGAGGGGAGGGAGGGGGGGGAAGGTCCAGTTGTGATAGCCACGGTTCGCCACTGATATATATATATACACTGAACAAAAATATAAATGCAACACTTTTGTTTTTGCTCCCATTTTTCATGACATGAACTCAAAGATCTAAAACATTTTCTATATACACAAAATAACCATTTCTCTCAAATATTGTTCACAAATCTGAAAAAAATATGTGATAGTGAGCACTTCTCCTTTGCCGAGATAATCCATCCCACCTCACAGGTGTAGCATATCAAGATGCTGATTAGACAGCATGATTATTGCACAGGTGTGCCTTAGGCTGGCCACAATAAAAGGCCACTCTAAAATGTTCAGTTTTATCACACAGCACAATGCCACAGATGTCGCAAGTTTTGAGGGAGCGTGCAATTGGCATGCTGACAGCAGGAATGTCCACCAGAGCTGTTGCCCGTGAATTGAATGTTAATTTCTCTACCATAAGCCGTCTCCAAAGGATTTTCAAAGAATTTGGCAGTACATCCAACTGGCCTCACAACCGCAGACCACACCAGCCCAGGACCTCCACATCCAGCATGTTCACCTCCAAGATCGTCTGAGACCAGCCACTCGGACAGCTGCTGCAACAATCGGTTTGCATAACCAAAGAATTTCTGCACAAACTGTCAGAAACCGTCTCAGGGAAGCTCTTCTGCATGCTCGTCGTCCTCATCGGGGTCTCGACCTGACTCCGGTTCATCGTCGTAACCGACTTGAGTGGGCAAATGCTCACATTCGATGGCATCTGGCACGTTGGAGAGGTGTTCTCTTCACGGATTAATCCCGGTTTTCACTGTTCAGGGCAGATGGCCGATAGCGTGTGTGGCGTTGTGTGGGTGAGCGGTTTTCTGATGTCAATGTTGTGAATCGAGTGGCCCATGGTGGTGGTGGGGTTATGGTATGGGCAGTAGGGCTGCGCATCTTCACTGGTCTCACGATTCGATTCGATTACGATTATCCTGTCAACGATTCGATTCAATTCGATATCCCGATGCATCCCGATGCATCACGGTTCATACCAATGCGTTGCATCCTCAATTTTCTATATTACTGCACATGGCTTATTTTTAAATACATACAATACAATGCAGTAAATACATATGAACTCTCTTTTTATTATTTAGAAAGTGCTTCAGAAATCAATAACATAAATGTCTTGACATTCATTTATAAACCAAAATAAATGAATTGTATAGGTCTAGCCTCCATATATCTGTGTGTGATACTGTGTGGACTTGAGTCTGAACACAGCAGACAACAGGAGTATTTACAATAGCATATACAAACTAAAATACTGCGGTTGCACACTTACATTCTCTGTCTTACTGTTACATAAATCCCATGAATGTATGAGATTAAATTAGCTTCATTATATCTCAGTGATTAAGTGAATAATAAAGTTTCAATCGGGTCACTATCAGCCTGTCACTCATTATTTTCAGGGAGGGGGCGGGGTTTGGAGGAACGGAGAGTAGACGTGATCGCGGAAGCTTTTTTCCTCCTGCCTTCACTAACTTTACACACGTATATATCGTCTGAAAATTGCTAGAGGACATTCATACTTTGCAATCCAAGACTTAATTAAATCCACCAAAAACCTGACATGATTGTAATGCGATTATTGTTGAAAAACATAAATCCCTGTGTCTCTGAGCCGCAGCGACATGGAGTGATTCAGAGCGGGTCCTTCTGCTGTTGGTTCTGGACTGGTGGTGTTGTGTTGGTGGGTAAAGCAGACTGCTCCGTGTTTGGTGTTGCTGTGCCGCTGTCACGTCTGTTCCGTGATCTCTGCGTCACCGACCGATTTGATATTAAAGTGACAGAAAAAAAAAACGTTATAGTAAAGCCGCGGCCGGAAAATCAGGAAGCAACGTTACTACGCTATAACCAATTATCTTCCGTCACTGCATCGGTACCGAATCGTCCGCATCGCAATGCATCGTAGAAACGATTATTTTCAACACCCCTAATGGGCAGGCGTATGTTATGGACGACGAACACAGGTGCATTTTATTGATGGCATTGTGAATGCACAGAGATACCGTGACGAGATCCTGAGGCCCGTTGTTGTGCCATTCATCCACGACCATCACCTCATGTTGCAGCATGATAATGCACAGCATGTTGCAAGGATCTGTACACAATTCCTGGAGGCTGAAAACATCCCAGTTCTTGCATGGCCAGCATACTCACCGGACATGTCACCCATTGAGCATGTTTGGGATGCTCTGGATCGGCGTATACGACAGCGTGTTCCAGTTCCTGCCAATATCCAGCAACTTCACACAGCCATTGAAGTGGAGTGGACCAACATTCCACTGGCCACAATCAACAACCTGATCAACTCTATGCGAAGGAGATGTGTTGCACTGCGTGAGGAAAATGGTGGTCACACCAGATACTGACTGGTTTTCGGATCCCCCCAATACAGCAAAACTGCACGTTTCAGAGTGGCCTTTTATTGTGGCCAGCCTAAGGCACACCTGTGCAATAATCATGCTGTCTAATCAGCGTCTTGATATGCCACACCTGTGAGGTGGGATGGATTATCTCAGCAAAGGAGAAGTGCTCACTATCACAGATTTTTTCAGATTTGTGAACAATGAGAGAAATGGTTATTGTGTGTATATAGAACATGTTTTAGATCTTTGATATACTACGCAGGATCCTATCCCTGGAACCCATTGGTCGATTTGGGTGATTGACACCTTTTTTGAAACTTTAGAGCCAATAGAATCGAGGGGGAGTTAGTAAATCCCGCTTTACACTTACGTCAAGGAGAGAGAGGCTTGCGTAAACAGCACATTAGACAGCCTGAGCCCCGGACTGCAAAACTTTATACCTACTCTGCGGCCATGAATGTAATGATGGATTATCAGCAACAATTCTAAAGTGACAAAGAGACGTTGGATTAACCTTGAGCAGCGTTCATATTCCCTTGAACACGACTTTTGATCACAAAACAGCAACTGTAAGACATAATTATTGTTATGGTTTAGAACACTGTTGTTGCTTTCTTGCTCTGTTCTGGCTGCTAGCTCAGTGAGTTTGTGTCCTACAGTGATGATACTTGTAAATTATATCAAAATAATCTGTGGAGTATCAGCTTTCAGATGATATGTAGTTTGTGCAGAACATATTAAGGCTCATATCGTCAGGTTGCTGAGTTTTTTTCCCGTTATTTGAGTACAAGACATAGGTTTTTAAATATTAAGAAGCTCCCAGACACTGTGGGGGGGGGGGGGGGGGGCCGGGTTTAAGAGGTTTAAAATATACTGAAACCAAAAGACAGATGAACATTTTTATTTAATCCCAACATGCTATGTAGGTTAGGTGTTTAACAGCTTTAAAAGCCTTTGAATTGATACTCTGAAACTCGGCAACTCTTGTGGAGAAAAGGGGCTTTATTCTTCCAAATCACTTCCTCTTTTGGTGTTGTGATGGTGTAGGAGTCCAACCTCTTTAATAGGTTTTCAACTGGGTCGAGATGTGGTGAGGGAGGCAAAGCATCTGTATGGAATCTTCTTAACTAAACTGTATGTTGAAGTTCGAAATTAATGATAGATATAAAAACACTAACCTTGGCTTCATCTATCATAGTCAATCTCCATATCAAGAACCATGTGTTTCCCCACTTGGTAGTAGGGATTATTGTAGTAGTGTAGTAGTGTAGTAGTGGCGGTCTGGGTGCATTTTCTACCAAAATGTAAGCAAACGTAGCCTATACACAAACTCAAAACACATATTATAACGCAGGGCTAGCTCAAAGGCACACAGCACTTGATACAGTCTATTATTTTAGTGCCTGTTTTTGTAAACCTCCTTATTAGGCTTACTGATCCCTATCCTGTAGCCCTCATTGGATAGCTGTGTTTACTTTCCTAAACATGGCTAGTTGAATAGCATCATCCATGTGGACTCTAGTTTGTTCATGCTTTTTAGTTTTTTTCTGATATGTGCTTTAAGTCACTCACATCTGTCTTGATCCATTGTTCTGCCCTCCAGGCAGTTTATCTTGTGTTTTGTGTTGTTTAGCACCCCTATGTTAAACGTGGTACTGCACCGTGGACCAGTATTTAAAGGGCCCATGTCATGCTTTTCCGGTTATTACCCGCCCCCTTGTGTGTTATGAAGGTTTTTATGCATGTAAACGGTCTGCAGAGTCAAAAACCCTCAAAATACACCCTGTAGCGAGTACAACTCTAACACAGTCTATGCTGACCCAAAACGCCTTGTTGGAGATTTCTCATTTTCCATTGTTTACTTCCTGGGTACTGTGACGTGTGAATACCCAGAGGCCACACCCTCTGCCAGCATTTCACGAAACAAAGCTTCCTAAACCTTTCAGCGATTCATGCCGGATATGTACATCGTAGGGCACTGAAGAACGATGCTGTTCCTACTTTTGGACAGCGGGAGATTCGGGTACACAACCTGTAAGTATTCATTGTTGTTTGTGTATTTATGATGTTTAAAACAAACAAGGTATCTACCACAACTGCTTAAATGGGTAAACGTTTTTCGGGCTGCTAAGTTGGGATCTTGGAGAAATGCTCTCCGCAGACCCATTCTCACAGCGTTATAAACCTTTTTCTTACTCAATATCAAACCACGCTTATTGTTTTTACTTCGGCTGTGAGTGTTTGTGTGTGCTCAGGATGACTTTAGCTTGTTCTCGCTGTATCGCCGACCCGGAAGCCTGTCCACTCCTCGCAGCAGATCGCAGCAACGAGCTTCTCAACGTCCCGACCAATCAGAGCACACTGGGCTCACAGGGAGGGGGGGGGGGGGGGGGGCAGGAGCTCCAACAAGCTGTTTAGGACAGAGAGTGAATACCGGTGAATAGGGATGGGTACCGAGCCCCGGTATTAAACGGGTCCCGGGGCTGAATTATTAAAGACCGTGGTACCGTTAAGGTCCGACGTTATTTGTCTTTTTATCGGTACTGGGGACATGAAAAAAATATATGTCATATGTATTATTGCTACACAAACATTATATTGCAGTTTTAGCGTCGCCAACTCTAAGTGGCGGCGCCAGGGTATGGCTGAGGTAGGCTACGCCACACCAAGAAATGGCTTAGCCCAACATGAAAAATGATATTAAAGTAAGCCAAATAAAGTCCGCCAACTCACGCAGAGTAAACTGCACAGACAGCAGTTAGTAAGATTGATTTCAGTAGCCACTTGTCTGGAAATACCGAAGACCAGAAACGGTTTTGAAAACTTTTGTCACGTAGTGATCGTCTTCTCAATAGAACATCTTTGATAATGTCTTCGTATACGGCCCGCGAGACCATTTGGTACGGCCCTCGAGGTAATTTATAAACACATGCAAAAAAGAAAAAACTTAAAGAAATCTAGACTGCAAAAGAATTAAACAAGCGAGTGCCTGTTTTTCCTGGCCAAGGTCAGGATCCTTGACACAATACGAGCCTAACGTGTCATGACGTGGTATATGTCTCGTCTGATATGAGGTGTGACTTGTGTCAAAGAACAGATAACTAAGCTAACTGAGCGGAGCACTCACGTGTCAACGTACGCCAACGCCTCCATCAATTTTGAATGGGTTGACGTAGAATACAGGCGACGTCACGAAGATGCCAGACGTCACGGCGACGTATCATAGGTGCATTTTACCACAGCAGTGGATGAACAATTGATATATGTGTTTGAACAAGAACAACAGGAAGAACAAAGTAAAAGGGACGAACACATGTGTGAACAAGTATTAAGAACAGTGTATGGAAAAAGTGATGTGTGTTAGAACAAAACAAAGTAAAATGAATGAGAAGGAGAACAAAGAGGGTTAGGGTTCAACAGAAAAAGATTAATTCAGCCAAAAAACACAATTTGATTAATCTAAAGTGTAAAACAATCTTCAACACAGACCAAATTAGTGCCCTTGGACAACAAAACATAGGGTGGGGCAAGGAAACGATCAATTAAATTGAGACAGAGTGGGAGACTGAAAATGATTACTATGATAAATATTCAAACTATTTACAGAAGCTCCTGTTAAACCATGGTTCAACAGAGCAACAAAAACAGGTTTGTCAACAATAAAAATAAAAATGATGAGGCCACTTTGCCAGGGCGAGGTGATCCAGTGACGAGACAATAAAAAAAAAGAGAAACTGAAAAAAGCAATTCATATTAGGTTCTGTTGTGGCACTACAGGATATAAAACCTTCCAAGCCATGACCTCTGCCTGAAACCAGGACCACTCAGAGGAGAGTGCAGCACATCAAACTGGAGTCAGGAGTGTGAATAACACATTTTGGCCAAAACAAATTGTTGCTTACAAATACAGTGGCTGAACAATAGACACCAAAAAGTGAAAAACAGAAGCATAATTGTGCGAACAACAATTGTGGGGGGGGGGGGCATTTTACAAATATTTACAAAAAAGCAACCATTTATAAAAAAGCAATACTATTTACAAAAAAGGGTTAGGGTAAGCAACTATTTACAAAAAAGCAATACTATTTACAAAAAAGCAATACAGAACTCTAGGGCATCCAGGAGCCTAACCATTTGAAAAAAACAAAAAGGTTCCTTTGTGAAAGGGAGATCCTCTTCATCTGTTTCCTGGGCCCTAAAAAGCAGAGCAAGAATAGGAACAGTGGTGAATAAGGGGAGGGAATACAGTTGGGAGCAGACTGAACAGAGGACATAGCGATATTCATGTTAAAATGTTTGCACAACAAATATTATGGCACTTTCGTTTATATTGCATTTTAATAGATCAGTTGTCATAACTTGGTTAGATGTGCAGCATGTTGATGCTCTAATCGATCCGAGAAGGGGTTCCAGATGTATGGCTTTCCTAAGGACGTAGAGCGAAGGAAGAGATGGATGGCAATGGTAAACAGACAAAACCTGTGTCTGACAGAGGACAACAACAGCAGAAAACTCTGTCATGTAAGTAATGTTCACAGAGGTGACATGACTTGTTAACATTTTAAAGGGCATCATATTTCCAAGTGTAGAGAATTATGACTCTTCAATGACATTTGAAGTGTGCAGTGGAAACTGATCAAACCTACCTACCTACAGGTACACTTTGAAGACGACCAATATATTGGCAACAAATCAGGAGGAAATTTGAGGTTGAGGCCAGATGCTGTTCCAACAGTATTTACATCGGCCTAAGCCGAAAAGGAGGAAATCCACGTCAAGGAATATGCCTTAATGTCAGGAATGATGACCACACCTATTATGGCACATCAAACATTGGTATGATATATGAAGCTAACAATGTTTCCCATGTTATATAATTCAAGGATATACTACACTCCTAATGCAACCTTCAGATTTCCAGCTTCAAAACTACCAGGGTTCAGGGGATGTAGATAATCTACAGATTTCTTCATACTTTAACATTGCCAATAGACGCACTTAGATGAATGTCACTATAGGGGTGTAGTGTACCCTTAAATGACAATAGGTGCACATGTAAAGGCAGCATACACATATAACAGCAAGATTGCCTTGTTATTGTTACAGAGATTCAGAGAGATATTGAGGTGGAGTTCCAAGGGAATGAAAGGGACATAACAGACAGAGAGAGTGAGACAGATGTCAGCAGACTGCCAGGGGCCAGTATGTCAGGGGCCGACAATCAAGAGGCCACCTTACCAGAGATCAGTGTGCCAGGAGCCAGTCAGTCAGCTATGAAGAGGCCAGTTTGCCAGGGTCAGGTGCTCCAGGGACCAGACTGCCAAGGGCCAGTTGTGACCAGGCTCACGTGGAGGATCTAATGAGGCAACTGAGAAGGGAGAGATTACTAAGAAAGAGAGCAGAGAGGGCTCTGGTAAACCAGAAAAGGATTAATTCGGCATTAATAAAAAACACAATTTGATTAATCTAAAGTTTAAAAAAATCTTCAACACAGACCAAATTAGAGCCAGATTACCGTCCATCTGATGAGGTTTTCACCCTTGTTCAGAACGTGGAGCAGCTGTTCCGTGTGAGGATGAGCGATTCCCTCATGGAGTCCTCAAATGCAGTGTCACAAAGTCCTCAAATGCAGTGTCACAGCTGGAACAAGAAGCCATGTTGCTGGACAGCAACCTTCCCTCATGCCATGACCTGAAGAAAAAAATCCTCTCAACATACATCAGGCTGAGGTTAAGGATTGTATCAAAGTGCATCAGGGCTTAGAGGAAGGATAAACATAAAGGGTATCTTGGCAGCAAGAGTCAGAGTAAGAAGGCAAAGAACACCCAACAGACCTCTGCACCGAAGGTCATAACATCTAGGCCACTGCCAAACACCTTACTCGTTGCCGTCGATGTACTTGGCATCTCCATTCCCGGTCCACCGTCAGCAGCCTCCAGCCTCCTCTTCTTTCAGCAGTCATCACCTGAAGCCGTTACCAGCACCAGCCTCCTTCAGCAGCAGCACCCTCCAGCAGCAGCACCCTCCTCCAGCAGCAGCACCCTCCGCCAGCAGCAGCAGCAGCAGCAGCAACAACCATGGCTGACATATGAGGCTGAATAAAAAAAAGTGCTAAATATTTTTTAAAAAGTGTTTAATTTGTTAAAATTAAACATTTTGGATGCATGACCATGTTTTAGGCTCATTCTTCATTCACTGCTGTAGAGTAGCCTGTTCAGTAGGCTATTATTTTTTTAAGACTGAATAATACCTTTGAAGAACAATCATTAACCTCTTAAGCCCTGAGCCTGTTTTTCAGGTTTCAGGCTCGAAAATGCCACTAACACAACAAAGACTATATCTTCACTTCTAAAAGGGGTACATTAATAATATTTTCTCTCAAAGCAAGGTTGCATATGTGAGTTGGATGTAGAAGTGTCAGAATCAATATAGATGTTTATATATTAAAAATAAATTCAGATGGAACATAGTAAAAACATGTAAATTCTAATGTCCGCCTAAACCCATTACTTATAGTGAAAACCACCCTTGAATGATGGGTTAGTAGACTAAAAGCTTTAGGAATCCAAACTATAACATATAATAAGTACCCTGTATCAAGATTGATGCAAAACAAGTGAAATTTGACCTTTTTAGACAGATTTAGAAAAATGAAGTCCAGGCGGACTCACCTCTGGTTAATTTGGGAACCATCAGTTCCATTTGAACTCACTGTAAAAATTATTTTATTACTTTGAATTATCACTATAGGTATTCATTCCATCCATTACAACTGTTGTGAAAAAATTAAATAAAATATATAAAAACATACTCTGTTATCCTAACGTCATTTGCAGGAAACAACGTCTAAGGAACCATAATATTTAATAAACTATGAATATTTTATATCCATATAATGGGAAAAAACTCATTTAACTGATCTTTTTCA
This sequence comes from Harpagifer antarcticus, assembly GCA_902827135.1. Taxonomy (NCBI): domain Eukaryota; kingdom Metazoa; phylum Chordata; class Actinopteri; order Perciformes; family Harpagiferidae; genus Harpagifer; species Harpagifer antarcticus. Next base: position 55,339 of record CADEHL010001093.1, on the reverse strand, counting down.
TTAATTTTTTCAAAAAAAACACACAATGCTAACAGTGAGGCTCTAAATTAGCCCAGAGCGAAAAATGCTAACCTATTACTGCACCGAAAATCACTCCTAGCTCCCTTATTACTTATCCTAGCTGCACATCCAACACATCATTTATGATCGCAAGGAGACACAGAATCTAACGGTGCCCACCTCAACACTGAAAGATACAAACTTGCGAGGTTATCAACAAAAACGTACATCAAAACAAGTGGCGCTAGGTACTAACATGCGCTAGGCTAATGGCTTACCTTCCTCTTTGTCTGGTCTAAACTGATCTTCAATGGCATTAAAACGATAAAAACGATGATGTAGTTAATCCATAGGTTAATATCCAATGGGGCTGTGTCCCCTTTGAAATGTTCTGATAATCCTTAAGCAATAACACTGCAATTCCGTTATCTGCTGTCCGCTCTGTGCTCCGTGTGCTCTGGGTCCTGGCAATTCCTGCTTCCTGCTTCCTGCTTCCTTCCGTAGTAAACAATAAATGAAGTCGGCTGCGTAATGTACTTCTTCTTCTCTTGCTTTTGGCGGATTGCAAACAACTTAAAAGGAGCATACCGCCACCTACTGTACATGAGTATGAATCATCACATAATTCCAACTCTTTAACTAATGCCCTAGTCAAAATTAAATTAAAATAAATCAATAAATCATGAAATAAATCAAACAAAAAACAAATCTATGTTCTTTCCTGACCTACTGTTAAATTCTTTTTCCTACCCCAGTTGCATTCAAGAATTTAAACAATGCCTTTCTGGTAGCTCTTACTCCCTCTCCTTTTGTTCCCAAAACACCAACCACACTCCATTCCCTCTCTGCCTCTAATACTTTATCCTTTAGTTGTTCTCTTTCTGCTTTATAGACGTCACAATGTAACAATATATGTTCTACATCTTCTTTTACTGCACAGTTCGCACACTTGTTACTGTCACTTTTCCCCATGATATACAGCGTACTATTCAAAGCCGTGTAATTTATTCTGAGTCTAGCCATCATGATTTCCTCCCTTCTGTTTCTTTCTTTATGAATATTAATTGTAATTGTCTTTTGTACTTTGTGATACTCTTTGCCTTTCTGGTCTTCCTCCCACCTCTTCTGCCAGATCTCCATTCCTTTTTTCTTAATGACTGCTTTTCCTTCTCCTTTACCAAGTTGAACTGGTAATGTTATTTGCTTTTGTAGTGCATTTTTTGCTACTTTATCAGCACACTCGTTCCCTTTCACCCCCTCATGTGCACTCGTTCCCTTTCACCCCCTCATGTGCAGGCACCCAGCAGAACTGTAGATCTATGCCGCTTCTGTGCAGTCTTAACAGGCTATGATTCAGTTCTATGAGAATGTCTTCTCTAGTAGTTGTTGTTGATTGTATGTTTTGTAATATGGACAATGAATCTGTACATATAACCACCCTATCTGGTCTGACCTCTTCAACCCACTGCAATCCTATTATTACAGCAAGCATTACTGCTGTATACACTGATAATTGATCAGATGCTCTTTTTAAAATAGATATTTTAAAGTCTGGGATGTATATGCCAACTCCAACACACTCTTCCTTGTTCTTAGAACCATCTGTATACATTTGTAGGAAATTGTAGTACTTTTCGTTCAGATACATACTTGTTTTAATTCCCACTTCATTTATTTGCCACTCTTTTTTCCTTTCTACAATACTCATATCTATTTTAGCTTCTGGGAACAACCATGGGGGAACACTGCTAAATGGGATTGCTTTGGCAAACGTGATATTCTCCACTCCATATGCCCTCGTTCTCTCCTTACTCGTCCAGCCAAACCCACGTCCCTGGAATTTTGTATATTCCCAGCAATCCTGTAATATTCTGTTTGTGATATGTTCCTCTCCACTTCCTTGTAGTCTGACCCAGTATGACAGAGCAAGTTTCTCTCTTCTGATCTCCAGTGGTGTCTCTCCTGCTTCTATCAGAATTGCATTGATAGGGGATGACTTTATCGCTCCAATACACAGCCGCAATGCTTTATATCGTATTCTATCTATTTTTAAAAGCGATGTTTTTGCTGCTGCTCCATACACTATACAACCATAGTCTATTGTGGACCTCATAATTGATCTATAAATGTCTATTAATGCTTGTTTATCTGCACCCCAGTTGCATCCAGCTACAGCTCGCAATACATTTAATACGTTTTTGCATTTAGTTTCCACTTGATTAATATGCATTTTCCATGTGTGTTTGCTATCAAACCACAGTCCTAGGTATTTGAACTCATTCACCTTTGTCATTGGACGATCATATAGTGTTAGCTGTTGGCCATCAATCTTGCGTTTGTTTGTAAATACCATGTAGCATGAATTGCTTTCTGACATTTTGAATCCCCAGTTATATGACCACCTCTCCACTTTTTAATCGCTCTAGCTATATTCTCCATTACGTATGGGGCATTTCTTCCTCTCATCCAAATAGCCCCATCATCTGCATACAGAGCCGATTGTATGCCTGTGTCTAAGCATGTACATATATCATTAATCATGACGTTAAATAATATTGGACTGACTGCACTCCCTTGGGGGATACCATTTCCTATTTCAAAATAATTGGAAATATCTGCTCCAACTTTTACTCTAAATGTCCTGTCTGTTAAAAAGGCCCTTACCCAATTGTACATTCTCCCTCCAATACCCATTCTACTCAATTTGATCAGTAACCCATCCCTCCACATAGAGTCATACGCCTTTTCAATGTTAAAGTACACTATTGCCATTATCTCTCTCATTTTCATTGTTTTTTCCACATCGTTACTCACTCTTACTATAGCATCTATTGTGGACCGCCCTTTACGAAATCCGCTCTGAAAACTACTCAGCAGCCCTTTCTGTTCCAGAACATGTGAGAGCCTACGGACAATGATCTTTTCCATCCATTTACATAGGTGTGATGTAAGAGCTATTGGTCTGTAGTTACTAGGGTTAGCTGTATCTTTCCCTGGCTTATTGAATGGTAGCACGATTGCCGTTTTCCACACACTTGGCATATCTCCTTCTCTACAGATTTTATTGAAAAGACTCAGCCCTATTTCCATAGTTTCCATAGGTAACTGTCTAAACATAGCATAACATAGCTGGTCTTGTCCTGAGGCTGTATATCCTGTACCTTGTAAGGCTATTTTGAGTTCTGACATTGTAAATTCCACATCCAGAGCTGACCTATTATCCTGTCTCTTCTCCTTCACGTTTTCATTCTCTGCTAGTAACTGCTGTTTTTGCTGCCTATGAATATCACTGAGATGCTCCCCACTATGTACTGCTGCAAGTGTCCTTCCTAACATATCTGCCTTCTCTTTATCTGTCACTGCCAGCCTCTCCCCATCAACTAAAGCTGGAATTTTAATGGATTTCCTTTTCCCAGTCATCTGCTTAAACATGGACCAGACACCACCTAATGTTACTCCTCTGCCAATGGTAGAACAAAATTCTCTCCATGTTCTCTTTTTTGTATATTTTATTGTCCTTCGAGCAGCTGCCCTTTTCCTTTGAAACTCTATAACATTATTTTGTGTCATGTTTTTCTTTAATTCTCTAAATGCATTATTTCGCTCTTTAATAGCCCTGCTGCATTCCTCATTCCACCATGGCACCACCTTCTTCCTACCCTTGGTTGTTGTTTTGGGTATACTGTTCTAGGCTGCATTTAGTATATGTTGTGTTATGTGGCTATAATGACCTCTATGCTTCCCTCTGATGTTAGCAGGTGTACCGACTCATCACACCATATCCTACATTTCCCCCAATCAGCTTTAGCAAAGCACCACCTGGTTATTACACCTCCTTCCTGTATATATATACACATTAGTATTCATTTTAGTAAGCACTGGATAATGGTCACTTCCTACAGTGGAGTTATTCAAAACAAACCATTCGCATGTATGAACCAAACAGTTTGATACTAATGTCAGATCCAGGCATGAGACTTTCCCCCTGTGTACATCTACTCTTGTTCCATGTCCATCATTAAGGCATACTAGTGTTCTTTTCTCCAGCATTTCTTACACTATATTTCCGTTACTGTCTGTATGGTTGCTGCCCCATAGACTGTTGTGTGCATTGAAATCACCACACCAAACTTCCTTCCTATGTTTATTGCCTGCTATTTCTTTAAATATATCAGTGGTTAGATTTTTACATGGGTTGTATAAATTGATTATCCTAATGTTATCTTGTTTCCTAGGGTTGCAAATGTCCACTATAATACACTCTATATCATCAGGAGATTGCACCTCCCTGTGTGCCACACCATCTTTGAGAAACGTGGCACACCCTCCACCATGTTGATTATTATCTCTATCACGCCTTATACAGCTAAATTCTGGAATGACAAGTCTAATTGAGGTCATAACCAGGTTTCTTGCACACATATTACCTCAGGGACTACCTCTAGCTCATATATATATATTTCTTGAATTCTTGACCATTAGCTATGAGGCTTCTTGCGTTCCACTGTAGTATGTGCAGAACCATGATTAAGGATCTAACCCTCATCCTGATTTTCATTTTCCCCAGCTCCATTTATAGCTAACATTGCATGTATCTGATCTGCTTTAATATCTTTCATGTCTAGGAATTTCCCGGCGCAGATTGAAAACTCATCTCTTTCGACTCCACTTCGAGCAATAGAACTATTAACAAAGCACTTATATACTAATAAAGGACTGGCTTATCTATAGCCAGTTGAGTAGCACTTGAAATGTTTTGGCTCTATAAAACCTGATGTGCTAGTCTGCGGGGCCTCCAACAGCACAGGACATAGGATTGGCAGGACCCCCGGCAGGAGAGTAGACGGCGGGACCTCCAACGGCACAGGACATAGGGTTGGCAGGACCCCCGGCAGGAGCGTAGTCGGCGGGACCTCCAACGGGACAGGACAAAGGGTTGGCAGGACCCCCGGCAGGAGACTAGTCTGCGGGACCTCCAACTGGACAAGACATGGGGTTGGCAGGACCCCCGGCAGAGGGCTAGTCTGCGGGACCTCCAACTGGACAAGACATGGGGTTGGCAGGACCCCCGACAGAGGGCTAGTCTGCGGGACCTCCAACTGGACAGGACATGGGGTTGGCAGGACCCCCGGCAGAGGGCTAGTCTGCGGGACCTCCAACTGGACAAGACATGGGGTTGGCAGGACCCCCGGCAGAGGGCTAGTCTGCGGGACCTCCAACTGGACCGGACATGGGGTTGGCAGGACCCCCGGCAGAGGGCTAGTCTGCGGGACCTCCAACTGGACAAGACATGGGGTTGGCAGGACCCCCGGCAGAGGGCTAGTCTGCGGGACCTCCAACTGGACAGGACATGGGGTTGGCAGGACCCCCGGCAGAAGACTAGTCTGCGGGACCTCCAACTGGACAGGACATGAGGTTGGCAGGACCCCCAGCGGAACCTCCAACGGTACAGGACATGGGGTTGGCAGGACCCCCGGCAGAAGACTAGTCTGCGGGACCTCCAACTGGACAAGACATGGGGTTGGCAGGACCCCCGGCAGAAGACTAGTCTGCGGGACCTCCAACTGGACAGGACATGGGGTTGGCAGGACCCCCAGCGGAACCTCCAACGGTACAGGACATGGGGTTGGCAGGACCCCCGGCAGAAGACTAGTCTGCGGGACCTCCAACTGGACATGAGTAGGGGCTTGAGTGGGGACTCGAGAGAGGGCTTGAGAGGGAACTTGAGAGGAAACTGGAGAGTGGACTCGAGAAGGAACTCGAGAGGTGAATCGAGAGGTAACTCGAGAGGGGACCTGAGAGGGGACTTGAGAGGGAACTCGAGAGGAGACCTGAGGGGAAACTTGAGAGGTGACTCGAGAGGACACTGGAGAGTTGACTTGGGAGGTGACTCGAGAGGACACTGGAGAGTTGACTTGAGAGGTGACTCGAGAGGACACTGGAGAGTTGACTTGAGAAGGAACTCGAGAGGTGACTCGAGAGGTAACTCGAGAGGGGACCTGAGAGGGGACTTGAGAGGGAACTCGAGAGGAGACCTGAGGGGAAACTTGAGAGGTGACTCGAGAGGACACTGGAGAGTTGACTTGAGAGGGGACACGAGAAAAGACTCGAGAGGGGACCTGAGAGGGGACTTGAGAGGGAACTCGAGAGTAGACCTGAGGGGAAACTTGAGAGGTGACTCGAGAGGACACTGGAGAGTTGACTTGGGAGGTGACTCGAGAGGACACTGGAGAGTTGACTCGAGAGATAACTCGAGAGGGGACCTGAGAAGAGTCTGGAGGGGAAACTTGAGAGAGTTGGTTTGCCAACAGAACACGGGGTGCTGGAGTCGGCCGGTATGCCGACAGGACACGAGGAGCTGGCGTCGGCCGGTACGCCGACAGGACACGGGGAGCTGGTGTTGGCTGGGGAGCCAACAAGAGACGAGGTGCTGGAGTCGGCCGGTACGCCGACAGGACACGGGGAGCTGGAGTTGGCTGGGGAGCCAACAGGACACGAGGAGCTGGTGTTGGCTGGGGAGCCAACAAGAGACGAGGTGCTGGAGTCGGCCGGTACGCCGACAGGACACGGGGAGCTGGTGTTGGCTGGGGAGCCAACAAGAGACGAGGTGCTGGAGTCGGTCGGTATGCCGACAGGACTCGGGGAGCTGGCGTTGGCCGGTAAGCCAGTCCTGGAGCCGAAACTGGAGTCGCGACCAGGGGTACTGGAGCCGGTACTGGAGCCAGAACCATGGCTGCTGGGGCCGGAACTGTAACCGGAACCATGGCTGCTAGGGCTCGGGCTAACCTGGCCTTGCGACGACTCCTTTTAGCAGCCGCCTGAATACTCCGTGGACCTCCATAAGCCAGACGAGTACCCGAGAACGGATCCTGGACAGGAGCAGGAAATGGGGAAGAAGCCGGGGCTGACTCCAGACGGAACCCACCAAGGCGTATGGTGCCAGGTTGGGAATCGGGAGGCAGGGAGCTAGCATGCCTGGGGCTAGCAGGCCGGGAATCACACACCGGGAGGATCTTTGAAATCCAGCCAGGTAAGAACTTCACCAAACCTGGTTTCTCTCTAGCCATCTGGCGCGCCTCCGACAACACAGCCTCTCGCTGCTGAACTCCGGGTGCTCTCTTCCATCGATCCGAGCAGTTAGCCAAAAAAAAGGAAAAATTCAATAATTCCAGCTCGAACGGATCTGCTGGGCCCATTTCTGGTCGGTTCGTAATGTTACGGTGTGTGTGGGAAGTAGGACCCAAATGCAGATTATAGTGACAAAAATGACTCCTTTATTTCAAGGCTACATAATCACAAAGACAGAACAGAACACTCACCGCAGACCAGGTCATGACACAAGACGAACCGACAAAGACAGACAGAAAAACCAGAACTTAAATACACACAAGACTAATCACACAAACAAGACACAGGTGAGGAGGGAGGAGAAAACACAGGGACACCAGGTGAACACAATCGGGTAAATTAGACACACCAGGGAAACTGACAGGGAATCACAGACAGATTACAACAGGCAGGAACGGGGGGTGAACACTTTACAAAATAACACAGGAAACCAAAGACAGAAAAAGACAAGACAAAACACAACACGGACAGATCGTGACATGATGTACTTATATGATTCTGTTTTCTTCAGGTTTGTATTTTGATGGTCGAACGCACTAATTGTAAGTCGCTTTGGATAAAAGCGTCAGCTAAATGCAATGTAATGTAATTCAGGATGTGAATAAGAGATTTTAATATGCATAGTAATATTTAAATTCTTATTTTAGATTATATACGGTATTATTTTGTAAAGTTGCAAAAAACTGTTTAAATAAATGTTTACCTGTACGTTATATGCATTGTCATGTGATGACTGTACTTAAGTAAACTGGCACTAAGAATGCAGAATATTGAGTAGATAAGACATATAATTATTGTGGTAACAAAGTGACAAATAATAGTATTGAATAGACTTAAAGTAATTTTTCATCAATTAACACTTGTATTTAAACAACTAATTTATGTTAAGGTAGATAATAATGGCACTGTAATTGTGTTGAATTAAGAACCAATGTGCTAAAATACGAGTAGTTATACCTTATTTGATCTCGTAAATCCAAATCATTTTCAGCCAGATATTCTAGTCGATCTAAATCAATTTCCCCCAGGGTAATTAGTAAATCTAAACAATTTGTACTATAAAAAATAGTAAATACAATTTCAACAGAGATTTAATAAATCTAACTTATTTTTGCTCAGATACTTGGTTAATAAAAATAAAATTTCCTTGTGAAATTGATTTGGATTAACTAAATATATGTTGCCTGTTTAACTAAACATTTGGCCCACTATTAGTTTATCCAACACATTTTAATTGTTTTTTAGTTGATTTGTACTTATTTTTCTTGTTTGAATTTAGTCCATTTATTCAATCATTTTTAATCAAAGTCGTTGAAATTAAATTCTACTAATTATATTAATTGTCTCTTTGTTACCCCATTTTTATTAAGTAACCAATGGTCTTATTTTTTAGGGTGAGTGTGTAGGTGTGTGTTGTACAGTGTGTAGGTGTGTGTTGTACAGTGCGTAGATGCAGCGGACAGACAGGTCTCAGTTGGTCCTCTGCTTACTTTTAATACTTGTAAATAAAAAGTTTGGCCCGTAATTTATTTCCCTCATTTTAGCGACCAGAGAGGGGGGGGGGGGGGGGGGGGGGATATATATCCAGTCTCTGATAGTGTTACTTTATTATGAGAGTGCTCTGTTTGATACTGAAATGGTATATATTTATATAAATATATATATGTGTGTGTGTGTATGTGTGTGTCCGCATCTGTAGCCTTTTATTGTCTCATTATACCGCACTGTGAATGAATTAAAAGTAAATATATAAGTCGTCATGAATACATCTGTCCATCAGACAGAGGGCTGCTGTGCCTCCTGTCATCATTAATGGACGTCTCTTTCAAATGACCGCTCAGACAGTGGCGTTTTCTCCTGGAGGCCAAGGGAAGCCAGGCTTCCCCTGTTTTTTCGGATTGTAGTTATCATTTTAATAAATAAATAAAAACGTTTCCCTCCACAAAAAAGCAATGGGATTTCTACATAGGATTTTGGAAAATAGCTCGAAATAAGGTCAGTGGAAAACTAACCTGTTAGATAAATGCACGTTGTGTTCAGTCGGATAATATCCACATGTCTACCCTACTTTTATAATTTTCAAATCATAAATCTAATCGATAGAAGATAGATAGCGTCACTGCACCACTCTCACCGCCGTTAGAAAGTAGCAAGCAACTGAAGCAAGTGCAATTATGGAAGGTGGAGATCAAAAATAATTGTACTAAACTTCCGCTACAGCAGCAACAACAAATACAATCTGATGACAGGCCGATGCCCAAACTGGAGCTGTGTACAGCGAGGAAAAAAGGAGCGAATCGGACGTAAAACGTTAAAGGTCTCCTGATTTAGTTTGTGAATGAATGCTTATTAGAGTTTGGGCTGGAGAGTGCGTGCAGACCTGTCGGTTAGATAACAGGCGTGTGTAAGTCCTGCATCTGTATGATGCAAATGTGTGTAAAATGATACCGGGTGCTGTAATCACTCATCTGGTTACGTTATTACATTGACCACCACACCCCCGACCCAAACGAAAGGACGTATTATTGGCTTCCTCTAATTTTTTCCCCACGCCACGCTACTGCGCTCAGAGGAGAGGAGTTCTCATTTCTCTAACCGCCTGCTGCTTCCCCTCCTCTCTCCTCGGCTCCCCTCCTCGAGTCCTCCGTTCGCATCTCCTGTGGGCGGGACTAAGTCTCGAGGATAGGAGTCGAGGAGGGGAGTTAGAGAAATGAGAAAGGGCCCGTGTGTTCGTGTGTATTTTCCCCATAAGGCAAGACCCGCCCAACTCTGTCTCTGATTGGCTTACCCTGAAATGTTACCCCGCATTAACCAATCATCACTCCTCTCTGGTTACGTTCAGTTTTCCATGGTGCTGTGAGAGGACATCGCTGTATTCGCCTGTAGGCTAAGTTACATCCGCAGGGAGATTTCGTTCAGTTCCATCACATAATGTAACGCAGTAACGCACCCATTTAAATCACAGTAACTATAACGGCGTTACTTAATGGGAATAGGTAACGAGTAACGCTATTAGTTACCGCAAAAAGTTACTTTGTAACGCGTTAGTCCCAACACTGCACATATAACCTACATATACTTCTGTTTCCAGTATTGTTCATGACGGATGTATTTTGTTATACATACATTCCTTTACATTTTAATTTACATTAAAGTATTTCGTTAGGCCTTCTAAAAAATAATAATAATAAAGTAGGGCTCTAGTTCCAGAGATTGTAAATGAACATGAACCCAAGCTCTTTGCTACCTTGTACTTCTTCTCTCTAATTTAGAGATAAATGGTGTACTTGTACTCCAGATCTGGATGAATGATGTGAAATATAACCAAGTGTTAAATCAGACTTTAGTTCCTCCTGGAGTAATTCACAAGCTACCCTGCAGTCTACAAAGTCATTCAAACTAGCTGCACCATGCAGCTTTGAGAACACTTCATGATCAATCATTATAAAACATATCATAGATATTATTCTGAAATCTGCATAATGACTACTTTTACTTTTGGCACTTTAACTATATTTTGATGCTAATACTTTTGTACTTTTACTTGAGTAACATTTAGAATGCAGGACTTTTACTGTAACAGAGTATTCCTACACTCGGGTACTTCTACTTTTACTCAAGTACAAGTACTTCTCCGACCTCTGCAGTTATAACTCAACATTAACTTAGTTAAAATGCCAAATAGGCACAGACTCTCAGTCTGGCTGAATACAATCTACACCATGCTGCCATCTAGCGGCCGAACAAAGAGGTGCAGATTGAAGGTTCAACTCGGCACTTCCACAACATAATTGACAAGCTGTGGTGTATAAAACTTTTCAGAAAAACTCTCAAAAATCCTCCTAAACTTGACAAATGAGTCCCAAAGTATTAGCTAAAAACATTATTGCAGCAAAACCAAATTGTAATACTTCTCTGTTACAAGTTAAAGTCCAGAATTCAAAATATTACTAAGTAAAAGTACAACATTATATCTCAATATTTAAATGTACCAAAAGTGATTGTATTTGTTTAGTGTTATGGCTAATTTCAGAATTATAAATAACTGCATGATTACAGATGCATTCATGTGTTAATATTCCATTCCATATGATTTAGCTGACACTTTTATCCAAATCAACTAATATCAGCTTGCAAAGACGGAGCTAATTTGAATTACTATCTATAATGCTGATGGATAACTTAATTATACATCATAGTTGATTTATTTGTTGATTTATATTCTGTCTAAGCTAATAATCAGAATCTGAAACATCTGAAGCTGTCAGATAATGTAATCAAGAAATAAGTAAGTACAATATTGGCCCTGAATTATATTGAAGTAGCATCAATTGAAAAGTAAAAATAATTGGAGTGCAACCATAGACTGTATATATAAATGGACGTAGGGTCCGTGACGTCACCCATAGGATTCTGCAGAGTTGCCGTGAAGCCCTAAGTAGGCGGAGTCGGCTACTAACGGCTCGACAGTGACGTCAGAGTCTAACTCCCGCCTTCTCCAGCCTGCTCCAAATAAGGGCGAAGAGACGGAGCCGAGGCGGAGCCGAGGCGGGACAGGGCGGGACCTGCTGCCAACGAGCGTGATGCTCCAGACCTAGCTCAGGCTAAGAAGCTAAGCTAACATGCTCTCAGTATTAAGCTAACAACCTATGCTAACAACACAGCAGGCGGGCTACAGGCGAACCAAGTCCGCGTTTCGATGCATTCCTTGACTCCGCCGCTGGCCGAAGCTAACGGAGCCCCAGGGGGCTAGCTACGGCCGCCGGGACCTATGGCCAGGACGCGCTAGCGAGCTAGCCCCCTGCAGCCCCGTTAGCTTCGGCGGCGTGGACTCCGGCGGCCCCACTGGGATAATTGGGTCCCCTTTTCACATTTGCTCCCGTTTAGCATTATGGGTGTCATAGCCATATAGTATAAAAGTCTTACCCAAGGCTGAATCATAAACTAAACTGTATATATGTATAAAGGGTTACGTCCTTAGCTGACTAATAAGCTACATAACAAGCTAAGCTAACAAGCACACAAACACCTGCTAACGGGGTTAACATGTATAATATTATCATTTTACTCACCGAAAAAAACTGAAAGTAGACTTCTTGGAAGTTCTGTTAGTACATTCAAGCTCACAGCACGACATTTTAATTGTCTGGTATTTGTAACAATATTCCCACAATCACCACGAACACGGCTAAAGCTAAAGGGTCAAGTACAGTACCATGACTAACTAACGTTGTAGCCTCTATGGTTGTAGCCTAGCAGAGTGGACAAGTTGCTGTTAGCTGACAGTGAGGCATGTACGTGTCCATCAAAGTGACCACGCCCTAATTTATGCAAAAATGTAAGACCTAATATAAATAAAAGGGTCGCGTTAGAAAACAATTCACTCACAGATCCATAATCATGAAGGTGGAATCTAACTATATCGATAATAAAAATGTATGGAGCCAGGGGTAGAAACATGTTTTTTTCTGCTGTAAAGTTGGGCATTTTAACATGGGGGTCTATGGAAATTGCTCCTTTCTGCAGCCATCGCCTATCGGCCAATATATGAACTGCAGTGTGTGGCACTTCCGTATTGGCTTCACGGCTCTTCCCCAGAGTTTGCCGCTTGAGTGCAACACTTGAATACATTTACTTTATGTGGCTTTATTTTTCATTTAATTTAATAGTTTATTTGGCAGGGACAATGCACAGTAATGAACACTTAAAACATTCAAATGTATCAAGCGTAACAGTGCCAGATTTAGCTTTGAGTTAATTTCCATCTGCAGTCCCTCACATAAAACATTTAAGAAGTTTACACGAGTATTTACCACATGGCAGTACAATGTAGCAGCTACGACATATAAAGTGCAAGAGGAGATACCCCTGTGTTAAAGTGCAGTTAGCGCTGATTGCACGTCTGTTTGTTTCTCAACCATTCTTTGAGTTGACCTTTGAAGCTATTGAGAGTGGGACAATCCCGTATCTCAGTTGGGAGGCTATTCCACAATGAGCTGCCTTTAACAGAGAGGACATTTTGTCCAAAAGTGGTCCGTCTGCGGTGGACCTCACAGTCTCCTCTGGTTTCTGACCTAGTGCAGCGTCCAGTGTGTTTTCTGTGGATGAATTCCCCTTATCGATCATAAACTCTCAACCTAGACATTTGCTTATTTTTTTCACACCACAATATTGTTTATAGATGTTTGTTTGCTCTGTTGAGAATAATGTTCACATTTTATTGTATTCATTCTGAGTCCTAATGGATCAGTGTATCCTTTCAGCACTGCAGCACACTGACTGACTGACAGTCAATCAATCAATCAATCAATCAATCAATCAATCAATTAAGCAATCATACACGAGAGGCCGTTCTTATACAGTACAGGCGTACGGACCTCGGCGCAAGCGCCTCGGTCCTGCCGCAGTACTGTCGTACCAATAATGACGTTCAAGAACGGCCTCAAGTGTATGATTGCGATTCTGTAATACAAACTATCATTGTAATCAACAATATCGTAAAATAATGTCTTAATGTGTGCTAATTTGCTCCCAAACCTACGCTTTCTGCTTGAGTTAATCTCCGTCAGAAAGAAGTTCCTGAAAGTAGTTCCCATGGTAACGATAGCCGATCGAACACTCCTGCTACCCCGATTACAGTAAATTATAGTAAATAATATATTATTAACCAATTTATTGAAAACAATTTATTGAAAACAATTTATTGAAAACAATTCTTGAATTAGGCTATTTAAATATCTGAGTAGTCACTGTGTGGGATTAGCGGAACAAATCAAATCAGGCTCCATGGTGCTGAAACATGTTGGGTTCAGAATGAAGGTGGATGTTCATGCTGCCATTAAAAGTGCACTTCTTGAAACAGCTCTCCATGAACTCCATGCCAGACTTTGTTGCAGGTGGTGCTGTGGTGTTCACGGGCAGGACTACGATATAGGAAGAGCTTTCCTCCAGTGGCCGTTTCATGGCGTGTCCCGGACCGGCAAAAAGCGCGTTGCTCCACATCTTTCTGTTGTCTAGAGATGGAGCCCAGTAGCTGCGAAGCGATGACTCGTTTTTATGTCCGCTAACAGACATGATTTCTCTGGCCTCCAACCCTGCCTCCGCCAGCCGCTGTATGCAGGTGCTTCTGACATTTTGTAGCTACCGATTTCCAACGAGAGACAATGTATACTGTAACAGTGTAACGGCTGTGTGTCGCTAAACGTCGCTATGGAAACCACACGATGTAGGCTCATGGAAGTAGTTTCGGTAGGCTAGTGGCGTGTGTAGGCCACTGGATACTTTGTGATTAGGCACGTTCTATTTGATCGTTGTTTGATCGTGGAATCAAACACGCCTATTGACCAATCAGAGAGCTTGCTCAAACCTATGTGTTATAGAATCAATCAATCAATCTATCAATCAATCAATCAATCAATCAATTAATCAATCAATCTATCAATCAATCAATCAATGTGTATTTATATAGCCCAATATCACAAATGTTACAGTGTGTGTGTGTGTGTGTGTGTGTGTGTGTGTGTGTGTGTGTGTGTGTGTGTGTGTGTGTGTGTGTGTGTGTGTGTGTGTTACCATGGTCACTGGCTCATAAACCCCCAGAACAGAAATCCTTTTGGAAACAGTTGAGACCATCATTTCACTCTGAGAGGCTTCAGGTGGAAATCAAGGTCAGAAATATTTGTGCTGCACAAATATTGCCTGATATGTAAGATGTATGTATTTGTATTGGATATCAAATGTCCATCCATTTGGATTACACAGTTCTTACATAAAGCACACACATTGATGCCATGTGTTTTGAATACACAATAACATCTGTATTCTTATCATCAATAAACCCAATGTGTTTTATAATCATAAGAACCAGGCTGTATTCAACATGAATACATATTAATAAAGCCTATTCATTCCAAATTCATAGGTTAATGTCTTTCAAATGAATAAAGCGTTTTTTTGTTTTGTATTATCAAATTAAAATAGCTTATAAAAATGTATTGCAATAATTCCAATCTACTAAAGTGCATCCAATTTATGCATTCTTTTATTAGTAAATATCATGTCTTTTTAATTTATATCCACATTTCGGGCCAATCAGCCCTCAGTACACAAAACAATGTAATGCTTAGAGCGGTTATTGAACAATCACTTTGTTAACAGATCATTGAAATGATGGCCTCTGTGTTTCACTTGATTCTTTCATCCGGACACGGCTAAATCCCTTCTGAGGGCAGGATTTATATACTAGACAGTACTTATCAACAGCTTTGTGTGAATATTAAAAACACTGTGGTGTGCATCAGGGAAACACTTAACCCTGCAGACAGAGTGATTTGTATATCGTTTTTCATTTTAAATATTTGTATTTAATTATTTGTTTAAGGCAAACATAACCCCTTATACATTACATAACAACCCACACACTAGAAAATGATTAAAAAAAACAAAAAACAAACAACAACAAAAAACAACTACTGATTGACAGTCATTTATAAGATATAGCTCACAAAGAATGCTCATTAATACTCATACATACATATTTGTCACATCTTGTAATTATTAATGTTTTGTTTTCTATAACTATGTTCCATCTTTCCTCAAAGATATGAACTTGGTTTCTGATTCTCATGGTTAGTTTGTCCATTCGGTACATTTAGTTTACTATATTCTTCCATTGTGAGTTCATTAAGTCATTATATTTTGACCAAGTATTGTATGTTTAATAATAATTAAAAAAAACAATACTTACTGCACAGTTTTGCAGTCCAGGACTCGTCCAACAATCCAACATACAATATGCATAAGACATCAAAATAAATAAAATAAATGTGTATCAATCTAATTTGGGATAAAACTGCTCCTGATGCTCTACAGCTGAAAGGTAATAACATGTTATCTTTGTTCATATTATTGAGGTACACCACAATGAAAGAAAACAATCCCAATAATGCATCCTCACGGGAATTCATATCAAAGACATTTTTCTAAACAACATGTATAATAAAATACAAATTACAATAATGAAAAATACAGGAATAAACAAACTAAATAAAATGTGTGTTGTTATTGTAATGTACTCCATTAAAGCTGATTGGGACAGGTATGATCACACTGTGGCTACAGTACTGCTCTGAACCAGGAGGGGGCGCCTGGGAGTCAGTTCACCTCCAGTGAGTGGTGACAGCAGGAGCATCCCAGCATCACTCACTGCACAGAGATCACTGCGAGACACCACCACCAGACCATAGACTCTTCTCGCACTATTTGATTTCTATTTGATTTCTATTTGATTTCTATTTACTTGCACATCTCAAAACATTCTCTTGCACTTGTCCATGCTTTTATCTTCAGTAGACTGGACTACTGCAATGGTGTCTTCACAGGTCTCACTAAAAAATCTATTAGAAAGCTGCAGCTGATTCAGAACGCCGCTGCTCGAGTCCTCACTAACACTAAGAAAGTGGATCACATCACTCCTGTTCTGAAGTCTTTACACTGGCTTCCTGTGTGTCAAAGAATAGATTTCAAAATACTGCTGCTGGTTTATAAAGCTTTGAATGGTTTAGGCCCAAAATACATTTCTGACCTCCTGCTAAATTATGAACCATCCAGATCTCTCAGGTCTTCAGGGACTGGTCAGCTTTCTGTCCCCAGAGTCAGAACTAAACATGGAGAAGCAGTGTTCAGTTATTATGCTCCAAATATCTGGAACAAACTCCCAGAGACCTGCAGGTCCGCTGCAACTCTGACTACTTTTAAATCCAGGCTGAAGACTTTTATTTTTGTCGCTGCTTTTAATTGAACTATTCATATCTTAGACTGCACTGTAACTTTTATCACTATAACTTTTATCCATGTATTTTTTCTTTTAATGTTTATTTTATTATCTTTTCTTTTTAATGACTGATTTTAAATGCCATTTTCTTAATGTCTTTCATTTTTTTTGTAAAGCACTTTGAATTGCCTTGTGTTGAAAAGTGCTATATAAATAAACTTGCCTTGCACTATTTAATCTCTTGTATTTTTTTTATGTCCTATATATATTCATGTTGTTCTGCTGGAGGAGCTTGTTACTTAATTTTTTCAATGACATCTACATTGTAGCTACTGCACATGCCAATAAAGCCTTGCATCTTGAAACTGTTATACATTTTATCGTACAATGTGCACATTTTTACGTTAACTTGTTATGTTTATATAAATATCTCTCTTTTATTTTATTTGATGTAATCTTTGTATTGACTTTAACTTCTTTTATATATATATATATATATATATATATATATATATATATATATATATATATATATATATATACGTTTGTATTTTATTCAATTCAATCTTTTTTTATTCCACATAATTACCTTAATTTATGTTTCAATCTAAATGGATGAATGATCATGAAACCCAGTAATGCCTTTATCTGAATGTCTTTCATTTTTGTATAGCACCTTGAATTGCCTTGTGTTGAAAGGTGCTATATAAATAAAATTGCCTTGCCTGGATAACATTTTCAAAATCTGATTCTGATTCACTATAGTTGCTCTTTAAATGCTGTGTAATGCATGCATTGTATTTTAGGGAAACATATGGAAAGTTAAAAGTATGAAGTATGTTTGTGTCTGGTGGACAGATTATATCCACCTTGCTCTGAATGTTATGTGTTAACTTAAAGCTCATGTTACTGCTGTAAACTGCACCTGCTCCCTCCTGCCAGCAGAGGGCGCAGCGGTGCAGTGACACATAGTCAACACGTGAACAAAGCAGGAACAAAGAGAGTACACTGAAGGCTGTCACGTGACCCTGTATTTCAATCTTATATCATGTTCACATTGGTCAGATAGTCCGTGGAAATGATTGGTATTATAAAAATCAAGAGTAATAACATAAATGAAATTGATATATATATAAGCCCTTACATATATGGTTCTATCTTAATGGCCAACGATAAAGAAAATACTCTCTGCTACAGTAGATCACATTTAACAACGTTTTTAATTTATGTAAAAATCCCAATTTCCTAATCCCATGTTTTCATTTATGTTTCTGATTTTAAAATGTTTTTCCAACTGATTTCATTAAATGAAGAACCTAATAAGCATTTTCACTTTTTTTTTTACTTTTAAAAATAAATAAGCAAAGGCCATGGGGTTTCAGGTTGAAAGAAATATCCTTGAATTATATTTCTTTAAGTCAAAAAAATACATGACAATATATTGTGATACAGAGGTTATGTTGTACTGTAGTACATTGTGCACACGTTTTTATTTAAATTATTATCTTTTTTATTAGACCTAATCTTTTATTGGACATTTTAATTTCACTTTTTACGTTTATATATATAACTAAATATATATCTTTATTTTATCTTTTTATTGCACATTCTTACTTTAACTTATTACTTTATTGAGATACGTTGGTCCATGTTTTGTTCAATTTATTTTTGTTTTATTACAAATGTACTCATCAAAGGAAGTTATTTGGAAATATAATGAGCTTATAATTTCTCAGAATGATTACCTTCCCTTGTCTTTCAGAGCAAACTTTCTCTCTTTGAGAAATGTTCTACTTTATGTCCAAAACTGAAACAGAAACTAAGATCTTTGGCGAAATCACGTTGATAAGTAACTGATGTTATGTTCAGCATGATCATCTCCACATATTAACACCACTTGATTAAGCTAACGTTAACATGGCGGTCACATGACTTCAAGTCATCAGTGCTAAGCCAAAGGTTGGCTAATGTTCAGTGTGATGATGTTTAGTAGACTTATTTAGACATATTTTTAAAAGACAGAAGCTTCAGACATTCACCAGTGATGTATTTACTGACGTATTTCATGTGGTATAACAGCAAGGGAAAATCTCTCCAGGTTGGGATCACCACAGACCTTATCACACGCCAAAAACACTTTCAAAAATCCCATTGACTTTGAGACAAGGGAACCAGGAAGTGATCAAATTCTAACTCCTTCCTTGGTGTAAGACTTGTTCCTGCACCACACCATGGTGACAGGTAAATAAAAAGGTTTATTAGTTACTGGCTGAAATCAAACCCCCCTAGTGTTACAAAGGTGCATGCTGGGTTATACATGATCACGGTGGACTGAAATGTTTGTGGTCCACAGTCACTGTTACACATGCCTTTAGTCATCTGTTACTTTTGACTTTAATAGTCAATTTAACCAATACTTTTATACTCTGAAAAAACTGATGCGTTGACTCTAATTAAATGTATTATGTCAACAGATTTCACATCAATGTATTAGGTTGGTTGAAAGCAATAATATTACGTTTAAAATATTAGGTTCAACTTGATATTATTGCTTTCAACCAACCTATTACAGTTAGTCAACGTCTCCGTTTTGTTGGTGGATATGACACTTTGTGGGCTTGTTAAAATTGGAAACCGTGAACCTCCTTAATGCATCTATCCACGTTGAACACATTCTTTGTTTTCCAATACCAATGACATATGCAAAACACTTAGGTCTGAAACAACTTTACGATCACACAAATGAGAGGGAGATTGGAAGAAACCTGGGAGATACAGTGGCCCGAACACACACTGAGAGAGAGGGATGAGAGACAGAGGGATGAGAGAGAGAGAGAGGGATGAGAGACAGAGGGATGAGAGAGACAGGAAGAGAGAGAGAGGGATGAGAGAGAGAGGGATGAGAGAGAGGGATGAGAGAGAGGGATGAGAGACAGAGGGATGAGAGAGACAGGAAGAGAGAGAGAGAGGGATGAGAGAGAGAGATGAGAGAGGGATGAGAGACAGAGGGATGAGAGGGACAGGAAGAGAGAGAGAGGGATGAGAGACAGAGGGATGAGAGAGAGAGGGATGAGAGACAGAGGGATGAGAGAGGGATGAGAGACAGAGGGATGAGAGAGAGAGGGATGAGAGACAGAGGGATGAGAGACAGAGGGATGAAAGAGAGAGAGGGAGAGAGAGGGATGAGAGACAGAGGGGAGAGAGAGAGAGGGAGAGAGATGAGAGGGAGAGAGAGAGAGGGAGAGAGATGAGAGGGAGGGAGGAGGGAGAGAGAGGGATGAGAGACAAAGGGATGAGAGAGAGGGATGAGAGAGGGAGAGAGAGGGATGAGAGAGAGAGGGATGCGAGACAGAGGGATGAGAGAGAGGGAGAGAGAGGGATGAGAGACAGAGGGATGAGAGAGAGGGAGAGAGAGGGATGAGAGACAGAGGGATGAGAGAGAGAGGGATGAGAGAGAGGGAGAGAGAGGGATGAGAGACAGAGGGATGAGAGAGAGGGAGAGAGAGGGATGAGAGAGAGAGGGATGAGAGAGAGAGGGATGAGAGACAGAGGGATGAGAGAGAGGGAGAGAGAGGGATGAGAGACAGAGGGATGAGAGACAGAAGGATGAGAGAGAGGGATGAGAGAGAGAGGGATGAGAGAGAGAGGGAGAGAGAGGGAGATTGTCATCAGTTGCAGAGGCGCCTCATTTTTCCTCCCGACCTCACAATGACCCGACAATGGATGGAGAGAAGGAGAGATAAGGACATAGAGAGATCAAGAACACACACACACACACACACACACACACACACACACACACACACACACACACACACACACACACACACACACACACACGTAGTTATTGTTTGTCATTTTTCTCTCAATTTCCCTCCTAATGAAGACACTGATTGGCTGGAGGATGTGAAAGAGAGAGTGAGAGCGAGGAAGTCTGTCAGGCCTCTCACAGGTTACCATGACAACACACTTGACGTCATGTGTTTGGCCGTGGGCAGAGGGAAACTGTGTGTTTGTGTGTGTCCATGAGTGTCAGTTTATTCTGTGCATGTGGGAACTTTTAGGACACATACACATTTCTACAAACTAGGATTTAGATTTATTTAGATGTAACTATTTATTTCTTCTATCCTTTAAACAACTCATATGTTTTTCCCCTCCTCTCTCTTCATCTTTTCTCTATATGTCAGTTAGCAATAATAGATTTTCATATACTGTATATATCTTTTGTAATATACCAGTTAAATATTGTCCAAAGAGCACAATTATAGTCTAACTCCTATATAAACATCTTTACATCTCACCCTCTTGATAGCGCAGAGTGAAGCAGGTAGGACCCAAACGCAGATAACACTTGATAATACCTTTATTGCAAGGGCTCTTATCTAATATATAAACTTTCAACAAACAAAACACTCTACGGTGAACCAGGTCACAAACAAAAGAAGCACCAACACTGAACACAGCACGAGACAAGACTAAATACAGGGAGGGATAATTACAAGACAAGAAACAGCCGGGCAGGGGAGGAGAAACACAAGGGCCACAGGTGAACACAATCAGCTAACGAGACACAGGTGAGGAAACTAACGACAGGAGGAAAAACACAGGGAAAAGGACCAGACAATAACCCAGGAGGAAAACATGGCATAGAGAACAGTGAAAACACCCAAACCTAGACATAGACCCGTGACCTGACATGACAACCGTGACAGAACCCCCCCCTCAAGGGATGGATTCCAGACGTCCCTAAACCCCAAAAACAAAAATCCAACACAGTCCAGCAGGGTGGGTGGAGGGGGTCCGGAGGAGGGACGTATCCCTAGGCCACCAGGGTGGGTGGAGGGGGTCCGGAGGACGGGACTAAGCTGACCGCCCAGGAGCCCAGTAGGGGGACCAGGAAGGGATCTCGGGCGGACGGCCCGGGGGCACGGCAGAAGCCGAGAAGGGGGACTCGGGCGGACGGCCCGGGGGCAAGGCAGAGTCTAAGGTGGGGAACTCGGGCGGACGGCCCGGGGGCAAGGCAGAGTCCAAGGTGGGGGTCTCGGGCGGACGGCCCGGGGGCAAGGCAGAGTCCGAGGTGGGGGTCTCGGGCGGACGGCCCGGGGGCAAGGCAGAGTCCAAGGTGGGGGTCTCGGGCGGACGGCCCGGGGGCAAGGCAGAGTCCATGGTGGGGCGAAGGCCACAGCGGGCGAACTCAGGGGGCCGAGCATGAGGGCGAAGACCAGACAGCTCCGGAGGCCGGGCAGGACCCGGTGTCGACCGGACAGGAACCGGAGCCGGCGGGACAGGCTTCGGCAGGATCCCCCACGGAAGAGGACCAGGAGTTGGCAGGACCTCCAGCAGGAGGGTGGACGACGGGACCTCCAACGAGACAGGACAAAGGGTTGGCAGGACCCCCGGCAGGAGAGTAGACGACGGGACCTCCAACGAGACAGGACAAAGGGTTGGCAGGACCCCCGGCAGGAGCGTAGTCGGCGGGGCCTCCAACGGGACAGGACACAGGGTTGGCAGGACCCCCGGCAGGAGAGTAGTCGGCGGGGCCTCCAACAGCACAGGACATAGGATTGGCAGGACCCCCGGCAGGAGAGTAGACGGCGGGACCTCCAACGGCACAGGACATAGGGTTGGCAGGACCCCCGGCAGGAGCGTAGTCGGCGGGACCTCCAACTGGACAGGACATGGGGTTGGCAGGACCCCCGGCAGAAGACTAGTCTGCGGGACCTCCAACTGGACAGGACATGGGGTTGGCAGGACCCCCGGCAGAAGACTAGTCTGCGGGACCTCCAACGGCACATGAGTAGGGGCTTGAGTGGGGACTCGAGAGGAAACTGGAGAGTGGACTCGAGAAGGAACTCGAGAGGTGACTCGAGAGGTAACTCGAGAGGGGACCTGAGAGGGGACTTGAGAGGGAACTCGAGAGGGCACTGGAGAGTTGACTTGAGAGGTGACTCGAGAAGGAACTCGAGAGGTGACTCGAGAGATAACTCGAGAGGGGACCTGAGAAGGGACTTGAGAGGGAACTCGAGAGGAAACTGGAGAGTGGACTCGAGAAGGAACTCGAGAGGTGACTCGAGAGGTAACTCGAGAGGGGACCTGAGAGGGGACTTGAGAGGGAACTCGAGAGGAGACCTGAGGGGAAACTTGAGAGGTGACTCGAGAGGACACTGGAGAGTTGACTTGAGAGGTGACTCGAGAGTTGACTTGAGAGGTGACTCGAGAAGGAACTCGAGAGGTGACTCGAGAGGTAACTCGAGAGGGGACCTGAGAGGGGACTTGAGAGGGGACTCGAGAGGAAACTGGAGAGTTGACTTGAGAAGGGACTGGAGAGGGGACTCGAGAAGGAACTCGAGAGGTGACTCGAGAGGTAACTCGAGAGGGGACCTGAGAGGGGACTTGAGAGGGAACTCGAGAGGGGACCTGAGAGGAAACTTGAGAGGGGACTCGGGTAGGAACTTGAGAGGTGACTTGAGAGGGAACTCGAGAAAAGACTCGAGAGGGGACCCGAGAGGGAACTCGAGAGGAGACTAGAGAGGGAATTCGAGAGGGGACTCCGGTAGGAACTTGAGAGGGGACTTGAGAAGTGTCTGGAGGGGAGACTTGAGAGAGTTGGTTCGCCAACAGAACACGGGGTGCTGGAGTCGGCCGGTACGCCGACAGGACACGGGGAGCTGGTGTTGGCTGGGGAGCCAGCAGCAGACGAGGTGCTGGAGTCGGCCGGTACGCCGACAGGACACGGGGAGCTGGTGTTGGCTGGGGAGCCAACAAGAGACGAGGTGCTGGAGTCGGCCGGTACGCCGACAGGACACGGGGTGCTGGCGTCGGCCGGTATGCCGACAGGACACGGGGAGCTGGCGTCGGCCGGTAAGCCAGTCCTGGAGCCGAAACTGGAGTCGGGACCAGGGGTACTGGAGCCGGTACTGGAGCCAGAACCATGGCTGCTGGGGCCGGAACAGGGGCTGGAGCCATGGCTCTTGGGGCTCGGGCTGCTAGCTTGGCCTTGCGACTCCTTTTAGCAGCCGCCTGAATACTCCGTGGACCTCCATAAGCCAGACGAGTACCCGAGAACGGATCCTGGACAGGAGCAGGAAATGGGGAAGAAGCAGGGGCTGACTCCAGACGGAACCCACCAAGGCGTATGGTGCCAGGTTGGGAATCGGGAGGCAGGGAGCTAGCATGCCTGGGGCTAGCAGGCCGGGAATCACACACCGGGAGGATCTTTGAAATCCAGCCAGGTAAGAACTTCACCAAACCTGGTTTCTCTCTAGCCATTTGGCGCGCCTCCGACAACACAGCCTCCCGCTGCTGAACTCCGGGTGCTCTCTTCCATCGATCCGAGCAGTTAGCCAAAAAAAAGGAAAAATTCAATAATTCCAGCTCGAACGGATCTGCTGGGCCCATTTCTTGGTTGGTGCTTTCTGATAGCGCAGAGTGAAGCAGGTAGGACCCAAACGCAGATAACACTTGATAATACCTTTATTGCAAGGGCTCTTATCTAATATATAAACTTTCAACAAACAAAACACTCTACGGTGAACCAGGTCACAAACAAAAGAAGCACCAACACTGAACACAGCACGAGACAAGACTAAATACAGGGAGGGATAATTACAAGACAAGAAACAGCCGGGCAGGGGAGGAGAAACACAAGGGCCACAGGTGAACACAATCAGCTAACGAGACACAGGTGAGGAAACTAACGACAGGAGGAAAAACACAGGGAAAAGGACCAGACAATAACCCAGGAGGAAAACATGGCATAGAGAACAGTGAAAACACCCAAACCTAGACATAGACCCGTGACCTGACATGACAACCGTGACACCTCTTACTTTAACTCCATTAAAGTACATTTGTATTCGTTTTATTTTGAAAATGTACTTTAACTTCTTATTTATATATAAATATATTTTAAATGTTATATTGTATTTTTGCTTTTTTATTGCACATGCTTACTTTAACTTGTTTTCATTGGACCTTTTATTGGACATTTTACTTGAACCTGTAATGGAAATGGAAATATCTTAATTGATCTTATTTTTTCTATTTTTATCAGAGATGCTTACTATAAATTATTGTGTTTATATAAATAATTAAAACTACGTTTTTCTGATTCTGATAACTATTCTTTTGGATTTAATATGCATGACTTTTTGGTTGAGTTCAGATGCAAAAACAATAATCATATACCAAGCGGCCGATCCCACATTCATATGGGATGTGACATCATCATCACGCTACAGGAAACAGGAGAGACATTGGGACTCCATGCACTGCAAATGATATCCGTCCCATTCTATCCCTAATTGTCCCAGTGCTGTCTCAGAGTCCTGCTTGTAAATGCATTGAGGCACCAGAACAACACTGCATTGAGGCACCAGAACAACAATACATTGAGGCACCAGAACAACACTGCATTGAGGCACCAGAACAACACTACATTGAGGCACCAGAACAACACTACATTGAGGCACCAGAACAACACTACATTGAGGCACCAGAACAACATTGCATTGAGGCACCAGAACAACACTGCATTGAGGCACCAGAACAACACTACATTGAGGCACCAGAACAACACTGCATTGAGGCACCAGAACAACACTGCATTGAGGCACCAGAACAACACTACATTGAGGCACCAGAACAACACTGCATTGAGGCACCAGAACAACACTGCATTGAGGCACCAGAACAACACTGCATTGAGGCACCAGAACAACACTACATTGAGGCACCAGAACAACACTGCATTAGAAAAACAATACATTGAGGCACCAGAACAACACTGCATTGCATTGAGGCACCAGAACAACACTGCATTGAGGCACCAGAACAACAATACATTGAGGCACCAGAACAACACTGCATTGAGGCACCAGAACAACACTGCATTGCATTGAGGCACCAGAACAACAATACATTGAGGCACCAGAACAACACTGCATTGAGGCACCAGAACAACACTGCATTGCATTGAGGCACCAGAACAACACTGCATTGAGGCACCAGAACAACACTACATTGAGGCACCAGAACAACACTACATTGAGGCACCAGAACAACACTACATTGAGGCACCAGAACAACACTACATTGAGGCACCAGAACAACATTGCATTGAGGCACCAGAACAACACTGCATTGAGGCACCAGAACAACACTGCATTGAGGCACCAGAACAACACTACATTGAGGCACCAGAACAACACTGCATTGAGGCACCAGAACAACACTGCATTGAGGCACCAGAACAACACTACATTGAGGCACCAGAACAACACTGCATTGAGGCACCAGAACAACACTGCATTGAGGCACCAGAACAACACTGCATTGAGGCACCAGAACAACACTACATTGAGGCACCAGAACAACACTGCATTAGAAAAACAATACATTGAGGCACCAGAACAACACTGCATTGCATTGAGGCACCAGAACAACACTGCATTGAGGCACCAGAACAACAATACATTGAGGCACCAGAACAACACTGCATTGAGGCACCAGAACAACACTGCATTGCATTGAGGCACCAGAACAACAATACATTGAGGCACCAGAACAACACTGCATTGAGGCACCAGAACAACACTGCATTGAGGCACCAGAACAACACTGCATTGCATTGAGGCACCAGAACAACAATACATTGAGGAACCAGAACAACACTGCATTGAAGCACCAGAGGCCTGTACTATGAAGCTGGTTCAACATAACCTGGATATGTTTGAGTTAGCCGGTTGGCCTAATCCAAAACATACGCGCTCTCGCTAAGCGGTCCTACGACGCGGGTTATCAAGTGCATCTACGTAACATTGCAAAAATCAGGCATATCTTGCCTCAAAACGATGCAGAGAAACTAGTCCATGCATTTGTTACTTCAAGGCTGGATTATTGTAACTCTTTATTATCAGGGTGTACCAAGAAGTCAGTCAAGTCGCTTCAGCTAATTCAAAATGCTGCAGCTCGTGTACTAACCAGAGTTAGGAAAAGGGACCACATTACTCCTGTTCTGGCTGCCTTACACTGGCTCCCTATAGAACACAGGATAGAATTTAAAATTCTTCTTCTCGCCTACAAAGCCCTTAATGGGCAGGCGCCATCTTACCTTAAAGAACTCATTATACCCTACTGTCCTACTAGGGCATTGCGTTCCAAGAATGCAGGGTTGTTGGTTATTCCTAGAGTCTCTAAAAGTACAATGGGAGCCAGAGCCTTTTCTTATCAATCTCCACATTTGTGGAATCAGCTTCCAGTTTGTGTTCGGGCGGCAGACACCCTATCCGTTTTTTAAGAGTGCGCTTAAGACCTTCCTTTTTGAAAAAAGCTTATAGTTAGGGCTGATTAGATTCAGCCCCTAGTTTTGCTGATATAGGCTTAGTTTGTCGGGGGACATCTTACTTCTTCCTTCTCTCTGTCTATACCTGTGTACTCTCATGTTCCGATTAACCCAGCTTCCCCAAATTTCTTTCTTTTTGGTGTCTATTTACGCTGGGATCCGGAGTCATGGATGATCCTGCGGTCCTGTGTCCTGCATCGCGAGCCCTGGATCTTGAGTCGTGGCTGTGGTCCTGGATCATAGGTCCTGGATGGATATCCTCGTGGATTCATCTTCCTATTATACACACATGCATTTCCAAACATTTGGACTACCTATGTTGCAAATGTATTATCTTTTCAATTTACACACGGCATCTATTGCACGTCTGTCCGTCTTGGGAGAGGGATCCCTCCTCTGTTGCTCTCCCTGAGGTTTCTCCCATTTTTCCCTTTAAACTGTGGGTTTTCTCCGGAAGTTTTTCCTTGTACGATGTGAGGGTCTAAGGACAGAGGGTCTAAGGACAGAGGGTGTCGTATTGTCATACTGATATTCTGTACAAACTGTGAAGTCCACTGAGACAAATGTAACATTTGTGATATTGGGCTATATAAATAAACATTGATTGATTGATTGATTGATCGCTCAAGCCAGCCGTGCCCTATCTAGTTAGGTGCGTGTTCACATGAAAGGAGTGGTATGTGGAGCATTCGACCAATCACAAACATGGAGAAGCATACTGACAGCGCAGCGTCATACTTCCTGAATGAAAAGTGAACTTTAATATTAGTCAAATATGAAGAAGTTCAACTGTAAACATCCATGACTTAAACACTTTATCCAGGATAAAAGCCACATAGCTGCACCTGCAAGGTGAATATAGCTGGTAACAGAAAAAGTGTTTGAATACGTACATTAACAGGTTTATGATTTCACTGCCCCGTTTAAGACACGATCTGACTTTAATTACATTTGACTCGAGTGTTTCATCAACTTAATGTGTTGCTTAAAATAATACTGCATACAGTATGTGACACTGTGAGTGTTGCACGACCAGATACGGCTCAGCTGACTCAGATAAGGAAATATATGATACATTATGATGTGATATGATGTGATATGAATGATAATGTGACACATCAACGTCTGCACTCACAGTGCCGTGGACTGTACGTAATGTTACTTTGATCCGGTTATGTTGTGGCAGATATTTAATTAAGCTTTCTTAACGCTAATGTTATATTAGTCAGATTGCTCTGAAGATGGGAGGTGATATTCTATTAATGTTCACGTTCACACAATCGGTGATCTTTTTCCTGCAACGGAGGTTTAAACTGTATTTCCTTTCTCCTGTAATATGACTTAACCTGTTAAACCCGAGCCTGTTTTTCAGGTTTCAGGCTCGAAAATGACATTCCCAGAACAAATTACTATAACTTCCCTTCTAAAAGGTTTATATGAATAATTGTTGTTATCAAAGCAAGTTTACATCTGTGAGTTGGATGTAGAAGTGTCAGAATCAATATAGATTTTTCGGTGTCAGAGTAAATTCAGATGGAACATAGCAAAAAAATGTAAATTCCTGTCTCCGCCTAAAGAAAACCCATTACTTATAGTGAAGACCAACAGTGAATGATGGGTTAGTAGCCTAAAAGCTTTAGGAATCCAAAGTATAACATGTAATAAGTACCCTGTATCAAGATTGAGGCAAAACAGGTGAAATTTGACCTTTTTAGAGAGGTTTATGAAAGTAAAGTCCAGGCGGAATAAGCTTTGGGCACATTTGGGCACATTTGATTCCATCAGTGCCATTTTACCTTTTTCAGGTACCAGACTATAAAAATCATTGTATCAGGTATTCATTCCACCCAAAACAACAACAACAAAATATTTTAAAAAAATGATAATATTTTTTCTTTAAATAATTTTTTTTTTTAAAGAAATGTTGTGTGTGAGTGTGTGTAAGTGTAGGTGTGTGTGTGGGTATGTGTAGGTGTGTAAGTGTAGCTGTGTGGGTATGTATGTAACTGTACCAACGCACTATACAATACAACTACACTGTAGGTCAGTGTGTGTAGGTGTACTTGCACAATAAAAAAAACTGGAAACATAGGTAACATTTGACTCCAACTGGGGCAGATTTATTTCAAACATTTTACCAACATTACATCATTACATTACATTGCATTTAGCTGACGCTTTTATCCAAAGCGACTTACAATAAGTACATTCGACCAGGAAGACACAACCTTGAAGAAAACAGAATCATATAAGTACATCAGGTATCATAGAGCCAAACATTTCAAGTGCTACTCAACTGGCTACAGATAAGCCAGTCCTTTATTAGTATATAAGTGCTTTGTTAGTAATTCTATCGCTCGAAGTGTGGTCGAAAGAGATGAGTTTTCAGTCTGCGCCGGAAGATGTGCAGGCTTTCTGCTGTCCTGATGTCAATGGGGAGCTCATTCCACCATTTTGGAGCCAGGATGGCAAACCCACGTGTTTTTGTTGATGGGAACTTGGGTCCCCCTCGCAGCGAGGGTGCAGGGAGTCGTTTGGCGGATGCAGAGCGTAGTGCACTCGCTGGGGTGTACAGTTTAACCATGTCCTTGATGTAGGAAGGGCCAGATCCATTCGCAGCATGGTATGCAAGTACCAGTGTCTTGAAGTGGATTCTAGCAGTTACCGGGAGCCAGTGAAGGGAGCGGAGGAGCAGAGTGGTGTGGGAACATTTTGGAAGGTTGAAGACCAGACGAGCCGCTGCATTCTGGATGAGCTGCAGAGGTCGGATGGCACATGCATGTAGACCAGCCAGGAGGGAGTTGCAGTAGTCGAGGCGTGAGGTGACGAGAGCCTGGACCAGAACCTGCGTGGCCTTCTGGGTCAGCTGGGGACGAATCTTCCTGATGTTGTAAAGCGTATATTTGCAGCAACGGGTTGTAGCAGCGATGTTTGCAGTGAAGGACAGGTTGTTATCTAGGATCACACCCAGATTCCTTGCAGTCTGAGTCGGGGAAACAACAGAGGTACTGATATTGATTGTTAGGTCAAGAGTGGGACAATCTTTTCCTGGAAGGAAAAGCAGTTCAGTCTTGTCAAGGTTGAGCTTGAGGTGATGAGCAGACATCCACTGAGAGATGTCAGCTAGACAAGCAGAGATGCGTGCGACGACCTGGGTCTCTGAGCGGGGAAAGGACAGAATTAATTGGGTGTCGTCAGCGTAGCAGTCGTATGAAAAACCATGCGGGCTAATGACTGATCCGAGCGAGTTTGTGTACAGGGAGAAGAGGAGGGGACCAAGAACAGAGCCCTGAGGGATCCCTGTAGTTAATTGACAAGTGTCGGACTTGGACCCTCTCCAAGTTACCCTGTAGGTACGGTCTTTGAGGTATGAGGTGAGGAGGGAAAGTGCAGAGCCTGAAACTCCAAGTTCTTGGAGAGTGCGAAGGAGGATCTGATGGTTCACCGTGTCGAATGCAGCTGACAGGTCCAACAGGATGATGACAGAGGAGAGGGATGGTGCTTTGGCAGTGTGCAGTTCCTCAGTGACAGCAATGAGAGCAGTTTCTGTGGAGTGACCTGCCTTGAAACCAGACTGGTGCGGATCCAGAAGGTTGTTCTGATGGAGATAACAGGAGAGTTGTTTAAAGACAGCGCGTTCAAGTGTTTTAGACAGGAACGGGAGGAGAGAGACAGGCCTGTAGTTTATAACATCTGACGGGTTGAGAGTGGGTTTCTTTAGGAGAGGGTTTACTCTTGCCTCCTTAAGACTATTTGGAAAGTGACCAGAAGTTAGAGAAGTGTTGATGAAATGGGTGAGAAACGGTAGAATATCAGGAGCGATAGTCTGAAGGAGGTTTGAAGGGATAGGGTCCATAGGACAGGTGGTAGGGCAGGCAGAGGTAATGAGGGTAAGAACCTCACTTGGAGAGAGAGGGGAAAAGGAGGTTAGTGTGTGGGTGAAAGGAGGGTCTGGTGACCCAGCGGTGAGTAAAGGTGAGTCAGAAAAAGAAGAGCGAATATCTTTTTTTCAAAATGGTTAGCAAAGTCGCTTGACAGAAGTGAGGAGGAGGGAGGGGCTTTGGGAGGGTCCAAGAGGGTGGAGAAGATGGAAAATAGTTTTTTGGGATTGGAATAGGAAGATTGGATCTTATCTTGAAAGAAAGTGCTTTTTGCCTGAGAGATGGAAGCAGAGAAAGAGGAGAGGAGAGCCTGATAGGTTAGGAGGTCGTCATGGTGTTTGGATTTCCACCGTTTCCGCTCTGCTGCCCGAAGGACGGTTCTATTTGCACGCAGTGCGTCATTTAGCCAGGGAGCAGGAGGGGACTGACGAGCCTGCCGAGATGTGAGAGGACAGAGAGAGTCCAGAGAGGATGAGAGAGTAGAGAGGAGAGTTTCTGCAGCAGAGTTTGGAGGCAGGAGTTGGAACGAGTCAGAGGAAGGGAGGGCTGAGAGCACCGATGAGGCAAAGGTAGAGGGGGAGAGGGAACGAAGGTTACGGCGGACAGGTGCAGGATGAGAAGAGATTAGTTTGTTATGTTTGGAAAGGGGTAGAGAGAATGGAATGAAGAAGTGATCGGATGTGTGGAGCGGGTTTACAGAGAGGTTAGAAGTAGTGCAGTTCCTTGAGAATATGAGATCAAGGACATGATGAGTTATGAGTTGGTGGGGATGGAGACAGTGAGAAAGCAAAGGCGGTTAACAGAGATGTTAGTTCGTCTATCTTCCCCGTCTGGAGGATCGAAGTCTCTGAGAAGTACAGCGGGAGGGCCAGTTTCAGGGATGTGTGAGAGGAGATTATCTAATTCCTCCAAAAAGTCCCCCAAGGCGCCTGGTGGACGGTAGAGAACAACAATGGTTAATTGTATAGGATGGGTTACTGTGACGGCATGGAATTCAAAGGTGGAAGGAGTGAAGTTAGGTAGCTTGAAGAGGGAAAAGCTCCATTTTGGAGAGAGCAGGAGACCAGTGCCACCTCCTCTGCCAGTGGGTCTGGGTGTATGGGAGAAGGAATATGCTGTGGAGAGAGCTGCTGGGGTGGATGTGTTGGGTGGAGTAATCCAGGTCTCAGTGAGAGCAAGGAAATCCAGGGACTGCAGGGAGGCGTAGCCAGAGATGAAGTCAGCCTTAGCTGACTGGCAGTTCAACAGGCCACCTGAAACTAGATGTTGGATGTCAGTGGAGCATGTGGGATAGACGAGAGCAGGCCGGTTATATCGATTACGAGATACACGGGGCCAGGGGTAATTGCGAGAGGACACATGAACAGGAATGGAGAAAATACACATGATTATAGCATGAGGGGCTAAACAACCAAATGAAATAAAAACACCAGCGATACTTAGCTCAATCAAAGTAGGATTTGCCTCCTCTTTGCCACCCTCGTGACTCCCGCAGGACTCTATTGTCTTTGTCGGTCTTTCTCCCGCAGGACTCTATTGTCTTTGTCAGTCTTACTCCAGCAGGACTCCAATGTCTTCGGCTGTCTGACGCTGAAGCTGACGCTCCAGGAAATAGCTACCTAAAATGGAGCCTGATTGCTGAGTTCTCACAGCTGTGGGGCCACGGTATTTGAGTGCTTTTTAGCTGGAAGATGACTAAGTCATCTAAGTACTTCACGCAATCAACAGAGTGGCCCTGCCTATATTGTAATGCAGGCTTGAGTGCCCGACTGAGACCTGTGTTACAGGATCACTTGAGCAGATCTGAGATTTAAAATCTCTCAAAAGCGCTGTTTTAGCTACAGTAACTACAGAACAATTATACAGAGTAGAATAAATGAAACAGAGAAGTCTAATTAAACAAGAATATAACTTATAGTGGTTACTGCTTCAACAGGTAGTATCGTCACCCGGTCGAGATACAAACATTTTACCAACGTACTATACAATAAAACCACACTGTAGGTTTGTAAAAACAACAAATATTTTACCAACACACTATACAATAAAATCACACTAAGTATTTTTTTTTAAATAAACACTCACAAAACGTTATACCTACCTGAACTTTATACCTACCTGAATGTTCCAGTCAACACTAGTGATGACTGGCTTCTTTTTCGTGTCCTCAGAAATAAATGTTCAGCCCTTATTAAAAAAGCTAAAGCTGATTACTATATATTTAACAATTCTGTGTTCTTTATTTATTGATTGTTCAATACCTGACAAGGCCGGAGATGAAATATCTACATACAGCTTATAAGAGTATAATACATTATGTATACTATCAGTTAAAATAAGTGCTTCAACATAGTTAACATTGCTGGAGGTATGCACAAATATTGATAGATGTCTTGTAATGCACTATTGAGGAACCTGCAACCCAAGTTTTTCATTCAATGCATAACTACACCATAGTTGTGTAGGCCTATATGATATGTCAATAAACCTTAGAAAATCTTGAAATGACATCAAAACGCATTTTAATGGCCAAACTAACTTTAAAATAGGCATTTTCCACCGAGAATAAAACGAAGTTCGGCCATGTTTTTTTTCCTGCAGGGACTAATTTGAAGATCACGTGACATAGACGCCAGCCATTGGAATGAATGGTGAAAAAAAACTGGGTTTGTAAAACAGAGCACATGGTGTAGTCCAAACGATAGCTGGGGATTCTGGGTAGTGTAGTGTCTTCTGCCATCCTTTACTCCGAAAAAATATTTGTTTCTCCGAATCAAAGGGGAAAAATACAAAAGCATTGCACACAATTTAAATCAATCAATGTTGTGTAATTAACAAGGATAATCTGGTGTTTTTTAGTCGATGAGTAGTGCAGATATCACCGTAAAATCAATCCACAGTAAGGGGAATACTTACTTCCGGGTGTACAATTCTCCGTTATCCAATGAGAATGGACTCTCACATTGCCTTTAAGGGCAGCCATTTAATTAGTAATTTAAATCTCTCTCCCAACGGGTTACAAAATAAAACGGCTGAGGTCAGGAATGCTGAAATGTGTGAAATCAGTTCTAAGTCAAATGAGCAAAACAGGAAAACCCTCATTAACCACTATAGATTCATCTTTTATCTACTTGCTTATTCTATTCTTTTTTCAAATTGTTTATCTAAGTTGTGTTACAAGCATGGTTAGATTTGTAAAAGAATACAAAACTAACTGTATTTAGCGCTATATTTGAAAAATAAGTAATCTGATTACAGTCAATGAATATATTTTTGGAACACTTAAAGGAATTATTGGTGGAAAAGTTTCCTCACGAAATGTAATCTCCATTACTGAAGCTAAAACCTAAAGAAATCATCATGGATCAGTTTTCTGTCCTTATCACTTAATTGTTTTAATAAAAACTAAAAAGCATTGTGAAAACTCCCACTCTTGAGAACATCTCAACACTTTATTCCATCTAAGCACTAATGTTTATGACAGACACGCCCTATTAATCCAAAACGGTCTTTAATGGTATCAATCGTGAACTTTCTTAATATGAATTGTAAATACAACGTATGTTCTCTTTAGAACACAGTAGATAGTAGCTGCTGAAACTGGTTAATAGCAGTTTTCTGTCAACCTAGATAAGCATGTTGTTCTTATATCTGTACTCACAAAACAATATGACATTTTCCAGACTAGTAGTTAACTTGTAACTATGCACAAAGGGTTACGTCCTTAGCTGGCTAATAAGTAACAAGCTAAGCTGAAGCACACAAACACCTGCGAACGGGGTTAACATGTATAATATTATCATTTTAGACTTCTTGGAAGTTCTGTTAGTACATTCAAGCGCACATTTTAATTGTCTGGTATTTGTAACAATATTCCCTAAAAGGCACAATCACCACGAACACGGCTAAAGGGTCAAGTACAGTAGGCTACTATGACTAACTAAGGTTGTAGCCTAGCAGAGTGGACAAGTTGCTGTTAGCTGACAGTGAGGCATGTACGTGTCCATCAAAGTGACCACGCCCTAATTTATGCAAAAACTTTAAGACCTAATATAAATAAAAGGGTCGTGTTAGAAAACAATTCACTCACAGATTCGTAATCATGAAGGTGGAATCTAACTATATCGATAATAATATGTATTGCATCCATGGGTAGAAACATGTTTTTTTCTGCTGTAAAGTTGGGCATTTTAACATGGGGGTCTATGGAAATTGCTCCTTTCTGCAGCCAGTCCCTAGCGGCCCATGTATGAACTGCAGTGTGTGGCACTTCCGTATTGGCGTCCCGGCTGTTCCCCAGAGTTTGCCGCTTGGTCTCAATTCAGGGGTTGTATCCTTCGGGGTACGCAGCCTACGCGGTCGACACAGGATGCGGCAGACGAGACCGCGTAGGCTGGAACGAGCGGCCTACGAAATGAGACGGTCTAGCCTACGGAGCGCTTCGTATTTACGTCACATGATACGTGCTGTTCGGTTGCGTTGCTCCAGCAGCCAGCCTGCTAGCAAATTAGCTAAAAAGGATCCAGAAACTTGCTACTTTTACATTTTTTGGAGATCACATTAAATAAAGAGAACCACGGCCAGGTAAATAAGATGAAGCTGTTCCTTTAGCCCCCAGTAATGTTACATTAGTAAGTTTACAAATGAATTAAATATTGCTGATGTAATTCAATCATATTATGTCATATTTAAAATAAGTCTTAATTTTTCCTGTACAAATAAAACAATATGTTTTTTAAATGAACAAAAGCATGTTGTATAGATTGATTGTTAACAATATTAGTGTTCTAATCTTAATAGCTGTGATTATAACATTTTATATTCTCCTTCTTACCCTAAACCTGCCCAGATGATGTCCCACTGACCCCAGGTCAGCTCCTCCAGGTCCAGCAGCACCGTGCCCCCCCCCGCTCTGCTGAAATACACAATTAATAATTTTCTATGACCTATTTTTTGTATTAATAAAATTAAACAGTTTAATGACCTAGAGATACTCTATTATTCCACTGCTTATGTACACATGTTGTAAATAATGGTTACAACCTCAGTAAATGAAATAAACAATGTGTTTAACAATTACAATGTAATATTGTATTTTCATCTAATCACAAAGTAGAGGTAAGAATATATCCATCCTCTCTCTGCAGCTTCATGTCTTCTATTATTATAACTTTCATCATTGAGACAGAGGAAATCAATCATGTTATTTAACATCACCAGCAGTAACACGAATATCAGCAAAAGTGTGTTTATGGAGTTGTTTATTTGTATTGTATGTGCAGCAAGTATATAGAAGCAGCTGTTTGGGGAATCAGACAGACTCAAGCTATAATCGTTAAATATCTATTAAAAGAAAGGACACGTACAAAATCAAATTCTGAAACTAAGACACAAGTCTGTAGGACGGCAGTAAGCAGAGGTCTGGGTGGAGGATGTTCCTGATCGCCGTTTTGCTTTCTCCAGCACCTCGGGGGGTCCAGGTGGAAGGCAGCTCTGTCCTGATGATCCGCTGTGCACTTTTCAGATTAGGGGTCCTTCTCCAGCAGATCAATTTCTCCAGAATTGTCCTAATTACAGAGAAAAAAGTGATTTAATCATATTAAACACAGGGTTGCAAAAGTATTATTGCAAAAAATGTAACTAAGAATTTCAGACAAACAATCCTTGAGGGATAATTTAAAATGATGTACTGTTCTGGTTTTTAAAAAACTAAAGAGATGAAGTGACTGTCACACGTGCATCCCTTAGACAGCACAAACTAACATCAAGCAAAAAGCTGCTGTC
Organism: Harpagifer antarcticus; assembly: GCA_902827135.1. Classification (NCBI taxonomy): domain Eukaryota; kingdom Metazoa; phylum Chordata; class Actinopteri; order Perciformes; family Harpagiferidae; genus Harpagifer; species Harpagifer antarcticus. The sequence continues at coordinate 18,429 of CADEHL010001093.1, read as the reverse complement.
TATTTTTGATTGTCTTATTATTATTATGGGATTAGGATAAATTAAGTCAACTTTAACCTAAATAAAAGATGATCAAATCTGGTGGAAATATTTAAAATAGGCTTTTCTTTTAGCCCTACCTCAAAGCAGAGCTGAATACAAAGGTTGTAATGTTGTCCCAAAGTTTAATAAACAGTAAAACATTGGAACATGTCAGAGAAATAAATAAAGCTAACAGTAGCTACACGACAGGGTAGCATTTTATAAATCCAACCGTAGCCTACTGTAGGCTATACCGGTCTAAATGTTTTCACTTTGGTCTATTTATGTAATATAAAGTATAACTTATCTATAACAAAGCCAGGATCTCTGAATGACTTTAGTAAACTTCTGAACTGAATTAAAAAATAAGTGTAAACAACAGTCCAGCTAGCTAGTTAGCGTCACATATTTATCCGTATTATTTAATGAAAATGTACGTTGTAATGCCGCTTGGGTTTGACGTGTGTGACGTTAATGTAAAGTAAGTTCAAACCCAATACTCACATTTATTAGTGATTCCTCCGCTTGCAGCTGCTTTTAAATCCATTCTGCTGGGGAGACCGGAAGCCATTTCATTTGAATAAAACTCCCTCTTCCCTGCACGCATTGCACCCTGGGATATGGTAGGCCGCGGAGTGTACATCAGATGTATCCTTCAAATTGGGGAAAAGTGACGTAAGCGGTCTACGAATGCACCCTTCTAAGGATACAACCCCTGATTTGAGACACAGCCAGTGTATCCTCGGTTATAGCTCCTCCAGAGAGCCTCCTCGACGCTCGATCTTCGGTCCTCGATGTGCATTTAGAGAAATGAGATGTCCTTCAAAATGGCGCGCTGAAATTCATTTCCGGGTCACTACCGGAGGACCGAGGAGTCGAGGAGTCGAGGAGGGGGATTTAGAGTATTGAGAAACCTCTAATGCATTGAGGCACCAGAACAACAATGCATTGACAGAAATACTTAAGTATTTTTAAAAGAAAGTGTTTCCAGTACTTTAAAATCAAGTAAGATACTGAACAACGTTTGTTTTTTGAGACTTCCTAAAGATATTAAAAATTCTCGTTCTCCTTGGCAATATGTTTCTGGACTTATATGCACAAACTTATTCATTCATTTCTCTGACTTTATGCTTTTTCCTCTTCTCTGTACTTCCTGTGAATATCATGTATACCCACTTTTCCCACAGGTTCACATGTGATGTTGAGGAGACACAATCTGACTTCATCCAATAATAGGTAGGACTAAATCTACGTCATTTAGTTGACCCAAAAAGAATAATGTGTATCTTTATTTTTTATTGTTAACGTGATTGTAACAGAGATGTTTGGATAAATATTATATTACGTTACTTTTAAAGTTGCGTACAATTATCAATTTTAATTATTACAATCCGACGAAATCTAGAGACATTCAAGAAACAGTAAACATAGTATTTATAAATTGGTGTAAATGGCAGTATATTTTCTTTCATCCGAGCAGATCATTTGTTGAATCATGCTGCCCACTTTTCCTCCTCCTTATATCGCCTCCTCTTCATCTTAATATGACATAGGTTGCTGTGTAAATGTAAATATATTGTACTCTACAAATGCCAGCAGTGCACATGTTTTCCTCTCTGCTGCCCTCCATTATTTCCTCTTCCTCATCTCATCGTTTTCTCTGCATGTTTCTCTTTGAGGTGGAGCGACCAGAAGGAGCTCATTTGGTGTATCTGCACACTCACACACACAGGTCGTAATGCATGGTGCATGCTGTGCTCTTGCCCCCAGGGTGCGTGTCTGTGTGTGATGGAGAATGGGAAGAGAGTCGTTGCCCTGCTGTTGAACCCACTACATTTCCGTTGTCCTCCTCCATCTCTCCCTCACGCCTGATGTATGCCGCTCAGTGCTCACAGCCCTGAGACCTTTCCCGTCTTCATTACTAAAACATCCAAATAAACTAAAGGGATTTATGGAATAAAGGGAAGATAAGCTCCTTCTCCTTAAACAATGCCAAGCTGTCCCCGTGCATTTGGAAAGGTTAATATATCCATCTGTGTTGTGGAGTATCATAAAACACAGAAAGCAGCTCATTGAGAGGATGGAGGCTCTCTCCATGCAGTCTGCTGCTGATAGGGATCAGTACCTGCGCTGGCTGACATTGCCAATAAAGTTGGTTCAAAGCAGTGACAGTTCACACCTATTTTCGATCATAAATCCAGTATGTAAATGGTTCTCAGTCTTCATGGTGATTCTGTTGTAATCTCCATGTTCAACCCAGTCTCACGGCATTTCGTGTTATAATCACAACATAAATGTAATCTATTGATTTGTGTTCACCAACACGATTTTCCCCTTTTTATCGTGTCACACAGAACGATTTTAAAAGCAATGTATTTCTATTGGTAGTATGTTTCGTGCCTGCAGCACGTCTTTTTGTCCGGTCGGGTCTTGGAAGACCGGAAGCTGTGTGGTTCATAAAAACATGTTCTTACTCAATATCAAGCCACGATTATTGTTTTTATTGTAAATCGTATAATGTCGGACCTTTTTTGACGTCCGCGAGGAAAAGAAATGGGGCTCAGAGCCTCAGAATACTGAAATCTGTATTTTTGTAATCTTTTTTTCCTTCGAAATTGTTATTATTTGGTGCAGGCACGAAACATACTACCAATAGACATACATTGCTTCTAAAATTGTTCTGTGTCAGAATACTGAAATCTGTATTTTTGTTAATCTTCTTTTCCTTCTAATTTGTTATTATTTACATTGCTTTTAAAATTGTTCTGTGACACGAAAAAAATGGGGAAATCGTGTTGGTGAACACGAATCAATAGATTCATTTCGTGAATATAACACGAAATGCCGTGAGACTGGGTTGCCATGCTAGCTTAAAGGTGAATTACAAACAGTTCTAACGAAAGCTAGCTCTGTGAGGCACACTGGTGCATTGAGCTAAATGCTAACATCAGCAAGCTAACATGCTCACAGTGACAAGAGTGGTGCAGCGATGACACATTTTTGTTGGCCAGGAAGTTAGCATCACAAGGGCTCCTTCAACAAAAAAGCACTGGGATTTTTTTATTGGATTTTATCATGTTACAAAAAATACGTTTGGTAGCAGACATACATGTATGATCCATACACGTTTTGTTCATATTATCACCACACCTATAATCTTTGAAGCTTAAATGCAATAGCCAGAAGTAAAAAGCTAAAGTCAGGCTACAAACAAACTACATCAAGGTAACATGATTACACGTCGCCACCGCTAAGCTAAAGGTGGCTAATGTTCAGCGTTATGATGTTATGTAGTCTCCTTTAAACCCTTTTTAAGACACAGGAGCTTCAGATGTCCACCAGTGGGGTATTTACTGACATAATTCATGTCGGAGAACATTGGACGGAAATCTCTAAAGCTTGTGTTAACCACAGATGCTATTTCCAACCCAGTCTCAAGGCATTTCATGTTATAGTCACAACATTTAATCTATTGATTCGTGTTCACCAACACGATTTTCCCCTTTTTTTCGTGTCACACAGAACGACACGATCATCTTTGTTTTACCCAGAACCGACCACGGAAAAAAGCGTTTGAAAAAATACCACCCGCGGGTACCCGACCCAATGCAGGACTCTGCCACGCAGTGCACGGTGCAGCAACCAGAGGAAGGGTTCCTTCCACAGGTTCACATGTGATGTTGAGGAGACACAATAGGCTTGTTTGAGACACGTTGCGAAAGTAGACGAGAATAGCCGATCGCAGCCGGGGGAGGTCTCAAAAAGCTCGCCTGAAGTCGGACAGCTCGGAGTCGGCTTCTTCTTCTTCTTCTTCTTCTTCTTCTTCTTCTTCTTCTTCTTCTTCTTCTTCTTCTTCTTCTTCTTCTTCTTCTTCTTCTTCTTCTTCTTCTTCTCTCGGTTTTTTGGCGGATTGCAAACAACTTTAAGGTGCATACCGCCACCTCCGGAGGCGGCTTGACTTGGTTTGCATTTATAAAGAATGCACACGTTTAATCGTTAATGTCAGATATGTACTAAGTAAATACATTTGTTCCTGCTCAAGATTAGATTCAACTTTATTGTTATTGCACATATTACAGGTACTGAGACAACAAAATGCAGTTTAGCTTCTAACCAGGTGCAACAAGCAGTAAAGTGAAAAGTAATGTACACAATAGACAGAATAAAATATAGAATGAATTGAATGATGAATAAACAGTGAGGGGGATGAATACACTAGATATCAGCCTGTGAGCAGTATGAACAGTGTGTATGAATATGCTAAGATATATAAAGTATGAAAACGGTAAACAGTGCAAGTATAGTATAGTATAAAATATATAGGTTAGATATTAATTTCATGATGATAAACATTGTGGAACAATGATGAAAAATGGGAATGGATGTGGCGACATAAAACTGACACAAAACAACAACAAACTTTTGCCGAGCCAATTGGAGAGTTTCATCAGCAGTACGGGGTAAAAACCACCAATGAGCGCTCGGCTCGAGATACCAGATTCCTCTACCCAAAAAGAGTAATATGTATCTTTATTTTTGATTGTTAACGTGATTGTAACAGAGATGTTTGGATAAATATTATTGTCAGGATTCTCATGTTATGTCACGGTTGTAGTTTTGTATGTCTGGTTATGGGTGTTTTCCTCCTGGTATATTATCTGGTCCTTTTCCCTGTGTTTTTCCTCCCGTCGTTAGTTTCCCTGGTGTGTCTAGATGTCTGATTGTGTTCACCTATGGCCCTTGTGTTTCTCCTCCCCTGCCCGGCTGTTTCTCGTCTTGTGATTACCCCTGTATTTAGTCTTGTCTCTTCCTGTGTTCAGTGTTGGTTCGTCTTTTGTTTGTGACTGAGTTCACCGGTGAGTGTTCTGTTTTGTCCAAGTTATTATTTTATCCTTGAAATAAAATAAATATCAGTGTATTCTGGATTTGGGTCCTGCTTACTTCACCCACCGCAACAATTATATTATTAAAGTTATGTTACTTTTAAAGTTGCGTACAATTATCAATTTAATTATTACAACCCGATGAAATCTAGAGACATTCAAGAAACAGTAAACATAGTATTTATAAATTGGTGTAAATCGCAGTATATTTTCTTTCATCCTAGCAGATCATTTGTTGAATCATGCTGTCTCTCCCCATTTTCAAATCACGTCTCAAATCACATCTCTTCACACTTGCATATCCTCCTGATCATTATCCATCACACATCCTCTGTTTTATTTATTTGATTGATTTATATACTGCATTGTCATGTTTATGTTTCTTATGCTGGTGTTATGTATTGTGTATCTTGTTTTTTATTATTATTATTACATGTTACTTTTTAGACGCTTTAATTCAAAGCGATTTACATACTCAATACTGTGGACAATCCCCACAGGAGCAATGTGGGGTGAAGTGTCTCAGGGACACAACGACATGCTGACTGCAGTGGGGTTTGAACCTGTGCCCCCCCCTGATCCGAACACCAACGGACCACTACGCCACACGCCTCCCTGATATCTTTTATCTTTTATGTGTTTGTGTGGAGAACCATAAAAAACCATCAAACTATTGTTCACTATTCTGTTTTCTTGACCTAGCCTTCATAATTGATCCAGTTTCTCAGGTCTTTCAGTCAATGCCTCACAGTTGCCATAATTGCTCTTAATATTAAGGGTTTGTTATAACTACCTCTAATAATGCCAGCATGTCTACTTATTCCTTTTTTGCCAATAGAGTTTATTGTGTTACAAGATGGCAGGGGAGATTTTTTTGTTTTCCATATGTCATGTGGACAGGACTCATGTCCTTAAACAGGCCTTTTATCAAATGAAGACATTATGTTGAATCAGCACCACCAAACAATAACCACAAATGAATATGAATGACCATTTAAGTAGTTCTGTACAAAAGAGGAGGACGAGACCTTTGACCAAAGTTTGCAGTGACCAGTGCCCAACCCCAGACCGACCCTGCCATGACCCTGCCATGACCCCGCCATGACCCTGCAGCAGGAAGTGACGGCGGGGTCTGATTAGAGCAGAGTCCATCAATAACAGCCCAAGTGAGATCAGTGGAGATGAAACGGCTGGAGCCTGAAATGGCTGCAAGAGCTTTTGTTTCGCCGACTCTAAGATGTCTGCCGTGTAATGAATGGGTCTACTGTGTGACATCAAATGCATCCTGTATATGCATCTATGTTTCCTCGTCTTCTATCTTTTTTTAATGTGCATTATAAATAACAGTCCTTATAATGGGTTGCACCCAGCGTGCGCGCCTCTGTACCCCACCTGCACAACCATGCTTTTCAGCAGGTCTCAACTGTGTCCATCTACAACAGGTTGGAGAGCAAATTCATGCAGCAAAGATGCAGGAAAACAAAACAATGTACTGGAAAATGTCCCAAAACTCTAACCAATATATTAAATATACACTATAAAACCTGATACTTAGCTAAAACAGTTCAAAATGAGGCAACAGTTTGTAAGACTTCTCAGGGGTCGGGTGAGCTTAAACTTACTGATGTGTTTTCCTGTAAGTGAAAAACAAAAGCTCTTCTCTGTTTTTGAAAAATAATGTCACACAACTCCAAAAAATGCTTGAACACTGTTGCCTCATTTTAAACGTTTTATTAAAGTAACACTTTTGCATATACAGTAACCAATGCATTGCATTCTTTTCCTATCTTTTTTCAAATAGATGCAAACATTATGTCCATCAAAATAAATAAAGTTCATCCTGTTCCTCCTAATTTTTGTCACATGTTAGGAAGCATATCCATTTTTGTAATGTTATATATTACATCTGGATAAGCTAAAATTGCTGACCGGACCCCAAAATATATTGAATATATTGATATTTTTTAAAGCTCTGAAACAGAAAACAATGATATCAAGTCATTGGGAAGAGATTGGTGTCACGAATTATTTGAATGATGTAATATAAAAGCAGCGCTCTGGGGCGGGACCAGGGTTCAGTGGAAGGGTCCGTTGATCAGAGCAGCCCAACAGACCCCTCTCTGAACCCGTGAGAGCCGACCCCAGGCTGAACCGGGCAGGGGTCAAAGGTCAGGGTTGAAGGCCGGGTCACTGTCCTGAGGAGGAAGCAGAAACTCCTGCCTTCAGACGGGGCCGAGATCAGTATCAGAATCCAGTTTATTGCCAGGTACGTTTACGAGAAGGTCAAAAATATAACGATTGTGAAAAGAAAATTATTTTAAATAACTATTTGGCATAAAAAAAAAGGATTCACACCACATTTAAAATGACAAAAGAAACAAAAAAAGTAGTACAATTAATACACGGCAATATATGACAAACTGCAGTGTGTTATATTCTATTATAGAGTGGAGGACTGCAGAAATGTACAACACATATTGAGAGAGATGAATATGGCTCACAGTTTAAAAAAATAACAACATGTTGTTCACATGGTGTGCATTATTACAATGCTAAATGTTGGTGGGGTGGGTTAGTGTCAGTGGGGGTCCCGGGCCTTGTTAATGAGGGCGGACGCAGATAGGGTTAGGGTTAGGGTTATATGTTACATGTCTACTGAAAAAGAAAATTCTCTCACATAGTACCAATGCCTTCAAACTGTGCAAGTGAGACAGCAACTAAATACACTTATTTAATTATCTTCCTGTGATGATATATACAACAATGTGTGTAAAGAACACATGGTAACCAGTGGAGGCTGTTTGTTCAGGACTGAGCTGGATTAGAACCAGAAAATTATGTATGGTGCAGGTGTTATTAAATAAAATAATAAATATCATGCATACTTATCAGTGAAGTACATAAAAGAAAATGTGACTTCAAAGCCATGTTTGCATCTTTCTCGGGCAAAGCTAAAAACCACCACTGTCAAACCCTACATAACATATTATATTTTATAAAGTTGGACCAACATCAGTCAAAATAAACACTAATCGAGAGAGACATTTTAAAAATGTAATTAAAATAGTCATCAATCAGTTGCCAGCAAATCAGAATTACATGCAGTGAAATGTGTCTACATACAAACAGATTTAGTGAACATAAATATTGGCAATAAGTCTCTAATAATATGTGAATTTATAATTGGCTAAATTGTACTGTTGCCGCTCCTTTTAATGTCAGTAGTTATAATCATCCCCTTTCAATCACATTAGTATGCATGACAAGTGACAGGTTATGCGATTATGCAAATGAGCAAAGTCCCGCCTCCCTTTGTTCGAGATCCTTTGATGTGAGGGGGTGAGGTGTTATAACAGGTAGGTGTGAAAAGCCCCCCTGTGTAGTGCCTTTGTTGTCTAATTCTTTGATGTGTTGATTAAGGCAGTCTCTTTGAAGTTATGTTGTCTGGCCCTGTCCCCTCACACCCCTTTGTAGTCTAATCTTTTGATGTGAGGTGTTATAACAGGTAGGTGTGATATAAGCCTCTGATGTTAATCTAGGTCTTGATTAAGGCAGTCTCTTTGAAGTTATGCTGTCTGGCCCCGGTCCCCTCAGAGTTGTCTAATCTAATTAGCCTTTGATGTTTGCCCTTTGATGTGAGGGTTGAGGTGTTATAACAGGCAGGTGTGATTTCACACCGGTGTGTTATCTCCCCTTTTTCTCCACCCCTTCCTTTGGCTATGAGGCCAGCAGATAGTGGGGGGTGGAATTAGGTGAAAATAGAAATACGCTCAAACTAAATAACAAGCCAGTCATTTACACTCACCAAGTCACCTTTCAAAAAAGAAAAATGGCCAAGAGACGCCTTGATATTGGTTTAATCAGCGAGACGCCTGTGAAAACTTACCGCCATCCGTCCGGAGCACCAATCAAGAAACGAATGCAGTATCTGTGCCGGGTTCAGACGCCTCCAGCCGAAGAACTTCATGAAGAATGGACTCTGAAAAATGGCGATGTTTGGGGTTATGTATTCAACTATATGGCGAAAGAACTGCATTTCTACAATCTGAAGAATGGAGAAACGTATGGAACCCGTAGTGTTAAAGCGACACTGACCTCAACAGATTGGGGCTGTGTTAACTCTGGTGTCTTCCAGAGATCTCCACGCAACCACTGTATTGGAAGAAGTAGTGCATCAAGAAACCATAGTGGAACCAGCGGTGTACAAGATATTTGCAAAGAAAAGCAAAGAAACACAGACAGCATGCGAGATCAAAGAAGAGTTTTCACCGCTGCCCCTCAATGTGGAGGAAGAAGAAGGAGATATCCCCCCGCCGCCAGAAGTGAGAAGAGTCCTGACAATCACCGTCTGGGAAACTAAAAGCGGACCATCGGTGGGATGGTATTACCGCGCAAGCCGTTTGGTGACGCTGGGGAAGGACCCCTCTGATGATTTTGTTTTGGAGTATTTCAACTCTACATGATGGGTTTTTCAGACATCCTTGCGGGTGCCTCTGACTGCTTGGCTGAAAATGATTGATGGAAAAGCTACAAAGCTTAAAGAACTTTTTAAACAGAGTCAGACATCGATGGACATTATACTGGTGAAAAAGACTCTCACTTTTGCAGAGGACTCCGTCTCCCACTCAACATAACAAGTCACACCCTCCTCACCAGATCATTTAAAACTAAGGACCCCTCAAAGAAAAGCATTGTGTTTTCTACCCATGTAAAAGGTCTTACGAAAATGTGTTATCTCTGTATCAAGATGATGTGTTTTAAAAATGAATTTTGTGAAAAATACCAACGGTGTGAGAGACGTCATAAAGACACTCATTTAACCACAGTGTTTGTTCTCTACAAATGTTTAAAGATTGTTACAAAATGTAAAAAATAAAAAAGGTATGGAGACAAAATGTATTCAGGTGACTCTGTCTTTTATTAGGAAAACAAAAATATAATACAAATGGTTTAGGGGGTAAAATGTAACCATCTTGGACTTAATATTCTAACAAAAATACTTTATCTGAATACATTTTCTTTTAAACGCACTTTTTTGAAATTATTTATTTATTATTTAAGTGGAACAATCCAGTTTTTGTTAACATCAATGCTTTTTTCTCTTTTCCTGTGTTACTAAGATACTTTTAGGCAAGGCAAGGCAAGGCAAGGCAAGTTTATTTATATAGCACTTTTCAACACAAGGCAATTCAAAGTGCTTTACAAAAAATGAAAGACATTAAGAAAATGGCATTTAAAATCAGTCATTAAAAAGAAAAGCTAATAAAATAAACATTAAAAGAAGAAATACATGGATAAACATTAAAAGAAAAAATACATGGATAAAAGTTACAGTGCAGTCTAAGATATGAATAGTTCAATTAAAAGCAGCGACAAAAAGAAAAGTCTTCAGCCTGGATTTAAAAGTAGTCAGAGTTGCTGCGGACCTGCAGGTTGTTCCAGATATTTGGAGCATAATAACTGAACGCTGCTTTACCATGTTTAGTTCTGACTCTGGGGACAGAAAGCTGACCAGTCCCTGAAGACCTGAGAGATCTGGATGGTTCATAATTTAGCAGTAGATCAGAAATGTATTTTGGGCCTAAACCATTCAAAGCTTTATAAACCAGCAGCAGTATTTTTGAAATATATTCTTTGACACACAGGAAGACAGTGTAAAGACTTCAGAACAGGAGTGATGTGATCCACTTTCTTAGTGTTAGTGAGGACTCGAGCAGCAGCGTTCTGAATCAGCTGCAGCTTCCTAATAGGTTTTTTAGTGAGACCTGTGAAGACACCATTGCAGTGGTCGAGTCTACTGAAGATAAAAGCATGGACAAGTTTTTCCAAATCCTGCTGCGACATTAGTCTTTTAATCCTAGATATGTTCTTTAGGTGATAGTAGGCTGATTTAGTAACTGTTTTAATGTGACTGTTGAAACTCAGGTCAGAGTCCATGACTACACCTAGATTTCTGGCTTTATCTGTTGTTTTGAACATTGCAGACTGAAGCTCAGTGCTAACTTTTATACGTTCTGCCTTGGCTCCAAAAACCATTACCTCAGTTTTATCTTTGTTTAATTGGAGAAAGTTCTGACACATCCAGTCATTGATTTGTTCAATGCACTTACTCAGTGTTTGAATTGGAGCATAGTCTCCTGGTGAAACTGTTACGTACATTTGTGTGTCATCTGCATAGCTATGGTAACTTATTTTGCTGTTTTTCATTATCTGAGCCAGTGGTAGCATGTAGATGTTAAATAGAAGAGGCCCCAAGATGGAGCCTTGAGGAACCCCACATGTCATATGTGTCAACTCAGATGTGTATTTACCTATAGAAACAAAGTTGTTTCTGTCCTTTAAGTAGGATTCAAACCAATTTAGGACTGTTTCCGAAAGTCCCACCCAGTTTTCGAGTCGGTCTAGTAATATGCTGTGGTCAACAGTGTCAAACGCAGCACTGAGATCTAATAATACTAACACAGTGGAGACTCCTCCATGTGTCTCCCATAATCAGAACATTCCTCAGGCGGGTGCAGTGATAATTCTTCAGGGTTTTCTGCGCGATGTGTTGTGTCTTTCTCCTGTTTTGATTCCTCTTGCCGCTTGTCCTTGGCAGATGGAACAGACTGATTACGCAGGCAGTTGAAAATGTTAGAGATAAACAATTTCACTCCTGACTTGTTCAGGCAAACTCCATTTGTCTTGAAAAGATGTCTGCGATCCCAGAAAAAGTTAAAATTGTCAATAAAATGGACAGAATGGTCAGTACAGGCATTGGAAAGCCAGGTGTTCAGTGCAAACAATCTGCTGAATCTCTCCACTCCTCTTCTGACTGGCGGTAGAGGGCCACTGATGAATACCTCCGCATTTAGAGAGCTGACAGTTTCCAACAAACATTTAAAGTCTTCTTTCAGCACTTCTGACTCTTGTTTCACAACATCATTTGTTCCAATGTGTAGTACCACATTCTTCACAGTTGGATGTTCAGCCCCAATATGCAGTATCTTCTCAGCCAAGTCAGAGACCACATCCTTGGGAAAACAGAGTACTTTGGTGTTGTTCTTATTACACAGACCTTTTACATCTCTTACAGCAGAGTCACCCACAATCAGAGTTTCAGGCCCAGTCGTTAGCTTTCCCTCTAGCCTTTTACTTTTGGAGTAGCTATTGGTCCTTACCCTGCTGTGTGAAGAGGACAGGTTATCCAGGTCATCAGAAAGACATCTCTGGTTCTCGGTCAGCGGAGCGTATCTGTTCTGGATTGGCACACTTGGTGGTTTAGGAGGATTGTTTGAAATTCTCCCTTTAGCAGCTCTCCACTGCGGTTTCCTAGGAAAAGGGGTTGAAGAGGCGCTCTTCCTGGGTGATAACAATGCAGGCCAGCCGGTCGCATCACAGATTTCAGAGCGCTGGGCTTTGCCTGTTATCCGTCCTCCCAAATCCCATGGAAATGATTTACTCTTCGGCTTTGCACCCAGAGAGTTCCAGGGAGGACTACCACTTGTAGATTTATTACCCAGTACACAGCCCTCCTGTTCATTGGAATCCTTGTAGCTGCTAACTAGCTGTGAGTTAGCATACCCTTCTCCATTATTTTGCAACACTGGTAAAGTGGTGTCATTCCCACGACATAGTCCATTCACTTCCACGTTAACTTCCAACCGTTGCATTTTCATTTCCAACACATCGATCTTCTGTATAAGTTTGTGGAAGTCATCTGTAGAGAACTGAGGCATTTTGCTACCAACTAGCATGCAGTAGCCTACCAGGCTTTAGTTGTTGCTAGGGCACGCTACTGTAAGACTGAGGTCGTCGTAAAAATGTTGAAATATGGCTGAAACCCTCCGTCTATTTACGAAGATGAACTGTCCCAGTGATAAGTTAATGTCCAGGAGCCGCTGCTCGAAGTTTTCAGAGAATAAGAATAGGAAAATCAGCATAAAAAGTAAGCAGAGGCAGGAGCAAGCAGAAAAGCGTCTGCACTGTAAGAAAGATAAGATAAGAGTAGACACACTTTGGCGTATGCAACACTTAACAACTGGTAGAATATGAAGTACTTTGTAAGGAATTTGGTTTCTTTTAATCGCAGTGTTTTTTTTTTTTAAAAACACTTGTTCAGTTGAACATGGTTTTTTTCTTTTCTGATAACCTTACATATTTTAGTTATTTTCTGCTACCAAGATATTAAGATACACCTTGATGTACGCAACACATAACAAAGGGTATAATATTAAGTACTTGGTAAGGAATGGGGTTTTCTTTAAGGGGTGCATAACTTTAGAACTGGGTAAAATATTCATTAATTTGTAATGAATTGAGTTTTCTTTCTTTTGATTTTCAACATACTATTTGTACACAATGACTTTTTCCATATTTCTGATAAACTATACTTTTTGGCTTTTTCCGTAAAATCTTGACAAAACTATTACTTATTCTTAAATTTGACCTATTGCTGCTTGGTTGGAAATGATAGATAAAAAAGCTACAACGCTTAAAGAACTTTTTTAAAAACTCTCAATTCTATAAATGACTCCCCCATTCAACGCAATAAGTCCCACCCTCCACTCGGCAAATCATCTAAAACGAAGGACCCCACTAAGACGACCGTTGTAAACTAGCCATCGATCTGAGAAAAATCAAGACTCCCCCACGAGTTGCAGCCAGGAACAGACTCCTGGACTCAACTCGGCATGGATCTTTCAAGTCTCTCCTTGAGGCGTCTGCAATTTTTGAGATTGTGAAGAAAAGCCTCCGAAGCGCCTTGGATCCTCCAATCATCCGTGAAAATGTCTTTATCAATAAGAGTCTGGTCGATCTCAGTAATGAAGTCGGTGAGCCAGAGTCTTTTCGTTCACGCGTTGTAATTGTTTCTGAAGAAAAAATCGGGCATGTCATTCAGAAAATCGTGTTGTCTCTGGCCGGGGTGATTGACTCTGCACCCGTTGCAGATTTCTTCTCTGTACCGATGTATCACCCTCTCCACAATATCAACCAACACCGATTTCACTGTGTTCATAAACAGAGACGTCTTGGACCCAAGGAGCAAAATCAGCAGCAGTAGTATTGCAAGATTCGGGTGTCCAAAATGGTGGTGATGATGGTAGTCCAGGAGTCTGCTCCTCCTTCGGCTGTAGGCGTCTGACCCCCGCACGGACGGATGGCGGTAAGTTGTCACAGGCGTCTCGCTGATTAAACCCATATCAAGGCGTCTCTTGGCCATTATTCTTTTTTGAAAGGTGACTTGGTGAGTGTAAATGACTGGCTTGTTATTTATTATTTCTATTTTCACCTAATTCCACCCCCCACTATCTGCTGGCCTCATAGCCAAAGGAAGGGGTGGAGAAAAGGGGGAGAGTCCTGGGCTGTCAGGGGGCGGGGGCTCACGCATAACTTCAAAGAGACACCTAGATTAACATCAGAGGCTTATAACACACCGGTGTGAAATCACACCTGCCTGTTATAACACCTCAACCCTCACATCAAAGGGCAAACATCAAAGGCTAATTAGATTAGACAACTCTGAGGGGACAGGGGCCAGACAGCATAACTTCAAAGAGACTGCCTTAATCAAGATCTAGATTAACATCAGAGGCTTTTATCACACCTACCTGTTATAACACCTCACATCAAAGGATTAGACTACAAAGGGGTGTGAGGGGACAGGGGCCAGACAACATAACTTCAAAGAGACTGCCTTAATCAACACATCAAAGAATTAGACAACAAAGGCACTACACAGGGGGGCTTTTCACACCTACCTGTTATAACACCTCACCCCCTCACTTTAAAGGATCTCGAACAAAGGGAGGCGGGACTTAGCTCATTAACATAATTGTACCCACTCACATCAAAGGATCTCGAACAATGGGAGGTGGGACTTAGTTCATTTGCATAATTGGGGGCGTGTTCACCTGTCACTTTTCATGCATACTAATTTGATTGAAAGGGGATAATTATAACTACTAATGTCATTCTTCCACGGATATAAGAAATGTATCAGTAAATCATCAGGAATTACATTGAAGGACATTCAAATAATATCATATATATAAATTGATATATCCATTATTTATCTTCACAATTGAGTGAAAGCCAGCTGGTTGCAAAAGTTCTCAGTTTTATGCCAAGGTTTTTACTATACAGTAAATATCAATATTGAAAACAAATGTGAGATTGAAACTAACACACTACAAGCACCCCGTGACTTTACACTCTTCCCCCATGCTTTATTCACCAGTTCCCTTCCATGGGTTCTCTGCTGTGGTGTCTGGAGTTTCTTTTTTCTTTTTAATCCAATATAGTCACATGACCTATAGGAGGGTAGTTTCTTTAAGGAGATGCAGATATCAGTAGCTCCTAGTGAGGGATGCTGGATGTTAAATTGGGCATTTTAAAACACAAGGTAAACGAGGAACTAAATAAATGGATGGATTTTATTTCCATATTTCTAAACTTATAGATTTTATTTGTCCATACTAACGATCACTGGGAAGCATGATAGACAGATTTTTGTTGTAGTAACATAAATGTAACACCCTTTTTTAGCCCTGTCTCCATCCACTGAACATTTTAATTAAATATATTATCTCAATGGTTCAACATAATTGTACTGAAAGCAACAATAGTAGCTTTGAATCAAAAAGATTAGGTTCAACTTAATATTATTGTTTTCAACTAACATAATACATTTGTGTGAAATCTGTTGACATAATACATTTAATTAAAGTCAACGTTTCAGATTTTTCAGTGCAGTCAAAAGATAAATGCGGAGTTTACTGTCAATTCTGAAAAACTGAGGTTAACGTTAACGTTTTTTGACCCTCTGAGAACATGAACGATTGTGTTTGGTTATTATGAAATCACAATAACCCCTCCCCCAGTAAATCCGTTTTCGATGTATATCACATTCCTCTGCATATTTTGCACAACTGTATTAGGTTATTTGAAAACAATAATATTAATAATAATAATATTGGGTTCATCTTATTATTATTGCTTTCAACTAACTTAACACAGTTATTTGAAATGTGTTGACATAATAGATTTAATTAGAGTCAACCTTTTAGTTTTTTTCTGTGTGATGAGGTCTTTACTTAAGGCAAGAGCTATCTGAATACATAAATGTTACTATTGTTTTGTACTTATTGATTTACTTTATTTTAATTTGTATTATGCCATTATTTATGCATCCAGTTTTCTATCAGTATTATATTTAATTGATTCTCCCCTTGAATGTGCATACTTAAAAAAAATATATATATATATTAGGACAATATTGCAAAGATAATAATACATAAAATGTGTTGATGGTAATCATACATATTGTTCCTGGATAGACATAATGTCCAGCGTATATATGGAGATCATTACAGTACGATGGGCAACACATTGACCCTCTGTGGCTGTGAGTTAAAGATAGGGGCGGGGGGACAACACTGACTTCCATTAAATGTATTAGGTTAACAGTGTACACATAACTGGTTGGTTGAAAGCTAAAATATTAAGTTGAAATAGAAAATATCAGGTTCAACATAATATTATTGTTTTCAATTGACACAACGGCAGCGCTGGTAACACTGATGTTAAAAGCAGGACACAGTGAAGTATAAAGTTCACGTAAAACCTAATGTAACATGTGTTGACTAAATATATATAATTAAAGTCAATGTTTGCGTTTTTCAGTGTAGAAAGAGGTGAGTACAACACGTTTAGGAAGGTAGGTCATTAGGAAACCACAAGAAAATCAAACTTAATACTGTCCACAGTGTTAAGGTCCAGCTGGGTGCTTCAGCTCTCAGTATTATCTGAGAGAAGAGCGCCCTCACTAGGACAAATATCACAACAACAACAATAATGTACATTCTCAAACTGCATTTGACCTCTCACTGACCCCGGCTGGGGTCTGACCGCTGAGTGACTCCTTCCTCTGTTGTCACGGTAACAAAACAACCACAGACTGACCCTTCCACTGGTCGCCGTGACCACCGGCTGACCCCTCCTCAGGCATAAGGCTCAACGTGAATGTGTGTGTGTGTCTCAGATGACCACAGAGTGACCACCACACGCTGGTCAAAGGGACTGTGTGTGTGTGTGTTTCTGTGTGTGTGTGTGTGTGTGTGTGTGTGTGTGTGTGTGTGTGTGTGTGTGTGTGTGTGTGTGGAGTTCAAAAGGTATTTTAAAATCTATTTAAACTAAAGCAAAATACATAAAGACAATAATAGGAAGGGCTGCACCATTGATCAAACATATTGAAATCACTATATGGACTAGAGTAATATCCAAATCCCAGTAAGCAAAACACTTAAAGGCTAAATATGTAAGTATTATGGAGTATTAATATGCAGAAAAAGTCCAGGCCTATTATCAATATCTTACAGATATATATAAAAAATATGCATTTATTCAATATTCAATACATCATTTTCATATATGGGAAATATGCGTATATGACATATACTGTATCACTACATTCAAATATCAACCGTTTATTTACATATTCTTCTTTTGCCAAAATGTCTTTCTGTCTGAGGGGAATAGGTACTAATGTATTACATGCAACACGATTACGTAATCAGGATACAAAAAAGGGAACTGTATTCTCAAAGATGCAATCAGATAACTTTACATTTCAAATCAAATAGGGATTATAAGCATGATTACAAGGTTACAATACATTTCAAAATAATGTATATATTATAGGTAGACGTATACTGCTTGATTATTTTTTTGGTTTCATTTAGTCTTTTACTAAACAAAAACACTGTGTTAAGTTAATGTATTAAACTAAATCTACATTTGTTAACTATACAATTCTATAGGCCTATCCTATCATTTAAGGATACATTTTTGATCCAAAATATCTTGGTTTCTTCTTCCCTGGCATGTGATATTGAAGGAATCCAAAAGTAACCTAAAGTAATCAGATTACATGTCTTTTGTTGTGATACTCAGATTAGGTAAGTGTTTACATTCCTCTACAGGTAGCCTACCTAGTAATTGTGACAAATTGACGATTCTGGTACAGATGAAGCTACACTGAAAAAACTGAAACGTTGACTTTAATTAAATGTATTATGTCAACAGGTTCCACACGCTTAAGGTTAGTTGAATATTTTCTTATTTAGTTATGTGACATCTGTTTACGTAATACACTATTTAAGTCACTGTTTAAATTAGTTTGCACCGTAAAAACTGAAACGTTGACTTTAATCAAACTTTATTCGACAAAATACATTTCATTTAAGTCAATGTTTCAGTTTTGTCAGTGGGGCTAGTTTAGTTTTGACAGGGGAGATTAAGGGGATGCGTAGAGGGTCCAGAGGCTGAATTCCAACCTGCGTCCTACGGGACTCTGCTCCATATGGGTCAACTAATTGAATCTGTACACATGCTGAGGGGGAATACAACAAGTTGTGGTTTGAAGGGGTTTGTATGCCGACTTCCTGGGGCCTCTGCTGGTTGCCTGGCAACTGCTCACAGCAACTATACTTATTAAGCAGAAAGTTAATGAGTGAGCTTTAAAGGTGCAGCTGAAGGTGGTGTT
>CADEHL010001092.1:621864-811240 GCA_902827135.1 Harpagifer antarcticus | reverse complement strand
GCGGAGGTGGGCGGGCTCTGGATCGGCTCCTCCACCTCGGAAATACCGCCAGGTGCTGCAGCTCTCCCTGCCCGGCTTCTCACTCTCCCCCCCGGGCTGTCCTCTCGGAGCCGCACAGCTCCCTCCGAGTCTCCGCGGGTCTAACCCTAACCCTAACAGCAGAGATGCCCAGCCGGTGAGCGACACCCATCCCGTGAGTCCCTTGCGCAGGCATTCTTTCGGTCGGACAGTAGTCCCCTCCTGACCGCAGCAGCTCCTCCTCCAGCCGGGGAGACTCGCTGCTCCTGGCCGGGATCCCTGCAGCTCTCCCCGCTTCACAATGGCTGGACACGAGTGGTTCGAGCGGGAGGAATTAATCGGACAGATCAGCGACATCCGAGTGCAGAACCTGCAAGGTAGGAGCATCCTGGGACGGAGGAGATATTAGAGTATAATATATTACTGTGTGATAATAAAACCTATAGTTGTAACGGGGTCTGTGCAGCAGCCACCATGCCCTGAACGCTGCGTTGCTCTCGGGATAGAGCCGTTCAGATGTGCGTAACTTCGGAGTGTGTGGGTGCTTTTCCAGAACACACAGTCCGTAACTCTTCTTACCAAGCTCCGCATATGACACAGTAACTCATCTGAGTGTGAGCCCATATCGAACTGCTGTGTCCCACACTGTAACTCTGCCTGCTCTGTGGTATTTCATTCACAAGTGCGCAGTGTGAATGGCAGCTGCTGGGTTTGATGGTAGTAAAGTTCATCTTACTGCAGGACACATTAGTTTCAGTAGTTTCAGATCTAACAAGAAAAGTGGTTTGGTTGTTGACTTAGAGAAAATCAACCTCATGTCTAATTTTGATTTAATTTGATTTTTCACTGGTTTGGACAGAGAGAGAATTTGAGCTGCGTATGAAACCCTGTCCATCATACTGCTCCTCTGTTAGCAATCCAATCATTCAGACAGATTTGGATTGCATGCACTAGTGTGGGTCTTTGCAAAAGGCATTCCTTTGCATTGTTTTTAGACTTTATTTAAGACAATATAATCGATAAATTGATACATTTTAGCAGCTTTAGTGTGTTTTATGTTCCTGTGAATACAGCTGTCAAATAAACAACAACTGAAAGTGAAAGTGCTTATGAAGGAGGGCTTTAGTACTTTTGTGTTGCTGTTTCTTAAAGCTGGACATTTTCAAGAGACAGCTTAATATGAATGATCAAAATCTAAATACTAGTCCCTACCAGTGGTGTAATTTAACTAAGTACATTTACTCAAGTACTGTACTAAAGTAAACAACCGAGGTACTTGTACTTCCTCACCTTTTCCAATACAACATTGACGTGATGAACATATACATGCACTATACATTTAATAAAATCATTTAAAATATGTGGTGCTTAAATGTGCCTTTCTGCATAATGAGTACTTTTACTTTTGGTACCTTAAGTAGTTTACACTGTAGTATTGCTACTTACACTTAAGTAAAAGAAGAGTACTTCTTCCCCCTCTGGTCCCTCTGGTTTCTTCCAGCCCTATAGGATCTGTCTCTGCTGAAAAGAGATATTCCACCTATTCTAATCTACTTTTATTTTCTTCTCTCCAATGTTCTGAATGCTCTCTCCCTGTGATATCAGAGCAGTGTGTGTTCCTGAGTGGGGGGGCTGCTTGTTTCTGAAGCATTACCAGAACCTGATGTTCGCTGTAGATGAGGTCAGCGAAACCCTTTTAGACATGAACCTCCACTAGCCACTGGGATGACGTCACGTGTTCTTTAGCTGGCAATTCACACAAATACAAGCCAAGAAACACAACAAAATGAACCCAGAGCCTTGAAGTGTACTTCTATACTTAGGTCCCCTCATTTTCAAGCTGCTTTTCTATTGTGTTTTACGGGGAGTTTATTATTGTATTCTGTATTTAGAAATGCACGGCTGTAAATGCACCATAGATACAAAGAGAACAGTGTGATTAAAAGCCTTCTGTTTGGCGTCCACATTCAGACAGGCTCATTAAAGTAATGAGCAACAAGTCGGGGGTGACTTGCTCAGCTGACCTGCAGACTACAGTACTCTGTGCCAGGCTGCACAGAGAGTAGAGGGGCACACTAACAACAGTTGCTCTCTAAAGTGGAAGAAATTGAGTTGATGAGAATGAGAGTTTTGTTCAGCTGTAACCTGGATCCTCCCAAAGCTAGAAAAGAGAACTAGAAATATACCGTACATTCAAACGTCTCTTCGTATCGTATGTTTTGGCACACATTACAAGTAAGAACAATGAGTAAGAATAGAAAAGATGGATTATTAAATACAAGGCCTGCATCACGATAAGAACTATATTGATAAGGCTTATTCTGTGGAATAACCAACGAGCTGATAACCTTTAGCAAACAGCTGCCTATTTCCACATCCAGAAGAAGCAGAGCAACATTATCTACAGTACAGTATTCTCTCAATTTAACTCTGAGAACACTGAGGAACTGACTTGGGTCATGTTGGTCTTTGAGAGCATGGTTACATGTTTACAAGACTAACATTTGCCTCCCTTTCACTTCCATTATTAAGAGGGGAAATATGTTTTCCGGTGCGATAGTAGATTTGCATCTTTGAATTTGCTTGGAGTTCGATTGGGTTAACTTTCAGAAGAACATAACGTCACCGGGACATATTCACTCACCTACATTCACACAATCAGAAATCACAGTCCAAAATAATAGTTCGGATTAGATTTTTGGGATTTATCAGAGATTCCTGGTCAGAATAAGTCAATAAATCAATAATACTGTATAATCTTCTATTACTAAGTTTTGGTTGTATTGCTGCTGTGATCCCAGACCTCAGAAATAATGTTCTCAGTACAACCAATGCATGTTCAGATCCCAAAGAAAAGAAAAAAAATAAATAAATAACCCATTATGATCCTAATACTTCTCCGTGAAGTGCTGTCATGCATCGTACACTTGCAATGATTCAACACTAATTGGGTATCCTATAGAGAGGTGCAGGAATAAGTCATAAGACCTGGAAATGAGTTAGCGTTTTAACACCAGCTGCCATGGGTTTTGGGTTAGATTCCTGAAATAAGGTTGGTGGCTCACCCACACTGAAGAGATTTAATGTTTTGTTCTACAAAGATCAAGAGACTATACGCCATCGTGCCGAATATATTATATATATATATATATATATATTAAGGTTGAGTCAAACCCTACAAAGGGTACATGTTACAGACAGGGAAACATAAAGCACATGCCCCTCTTAACCAGTTCAATATCTCTGTATTTTTAACCTAGTAAATCTTTACATTTGAACAAAAACACACAACATGTGCCTGCTGAACTAAACATGCCAGGGTCATAAACACGTGTTTGATCTGTTTCTCTGCAATATTCAGAAATCCAACGGTAAAATCCCTTTGGCTTTTTGCTGAGGGAGCCCTTAAGATCCCTTTCTCTTTTCTGACCATAACGTCATAACTGCATCACTGTGTTGTTCTGTCCATATAGGCCTTCCTGCCATATGACCAGTTCAAGGTGGCAGTCGCTCTTACATGTTCATGTGCATCTCTAACCTCTAAGCAGCACATTCTGTAGGTCAGACATGTCCCTTTACAACCAGCGTCTTGCATGTATCACATCTTTGCCCTGTGTGTGATTGGACAGAGGCAGTATGAGTGTGTACTCGGATGTGAATACGACTACACAGCGAGAGTACTCGTATTCTGTGTACTCTCAGAAGAACTCTCAGAGAGTACACAGAGTACTCGTATTCTGTGTACTCTCATCCCATTCTCCCATGAGAATGGGATGAGAGTACTCCCATGAGAATGGGATGAACTACTGATTGAAATGACTGAACTGAGCTCTCCGTGAACCTGGACCTTCATTCTCTTAAAGCTGCAGTGTTTTGGTCCATGTTCCCTGCAACACTTGCGCATTAGCCTGAGCCGTCTGATGAGTGGCTGTGAATCTCTGCATGAAGAGATGTGTTAAAACAACGGCCTGCAGGCTGTTGCATAACTCATGATGAGACGAGCGGAGAGGGAGAGCAGATCTCTGCATCAGTCTCTGAACATCACACCCCCAGCGCTCTCTGTGTCTCAGTTCAGTTGGGAGAAGGAACCATGGTGTGAGAACATGAGAGGGAACACAGGTGCTTTGATAACGGCTCGTGGTGTTCTTCCTGTACTTGACCCTTGGCTTCACAAACCTTCAGTGAACAGTACACTTTAAAAAGCATTCACCTGTTCAGCATCTCTGCTCGCGGCCCCGTCATGTTTGCAGCCATTGTGAAAAACAGATACTCCACAACACACTTATTCTTTTTAGAGTAACCCATACAAAAGGGGCATTTTTTGTAATATGGGTTATCTTCAGCTGTCTTCAAAAATACCACTTCTTATCTGGTGTTCATGTTTTCTCCTGGCTCGACATCGATCCTCTACGAGAAAATCAAATGTTTCATACGTTCCTGGAAATTGTATTTATAAAAAGAAAGATAGAAAAGGAGGAAGAAACATGTGTAAAGGCTGCTAGTTATCAGAGGTATCAACATGTCAGAGTATCCTTAATCCCAAACTCCGTCATGTCACGGTACAGAGGGTGCAGTGATGATGTCTTTTTCTAGACTGACCCAGAAGTTAGTATCACATGGGCTGCCTCAACAAAAAGCCAATGGGATTTTTCCATTGGCTTTTGGTATTTTACAGAAATGATCTCAGTGACAAACACACGTTAATGATTCTCACACATTTTGCTCAGCAGGATGATCTCCACCTATTAACACCACTTAAAGGTGGGGTAGGTATGTTTGAAAACCCGGCTCGAGATACACTTGTTGTTATATTCCATGGAATGCTCTTAACATCCCGATAGCAATGAATATCTGAAGTGCTTTGACAAAAAGTACTGTAAAACTGGATGGCCTACTTGCCTGTCAGCCTTCCATCAGGGCACAAACTTATCTCGTGCCCTCATTGGTCATGTGCGCGTTCGTGTGTGTTGGAGGAGGGGCTCTGTAAGGAAGTGGCAGATTTTTTCCGGTTGTGTATTTTCAAATTCTAGCGCACTCGAGCTGGTTTCTCCAAAATGACCTACCCCACCTTTAATGATTTTTGAAGCGTAAATGCAATCACCAAAAATAAAAAGCTAACGTCAAGTTATTAAGAAACTACATCCTGGTCGCATGGCTGCACAGCAACACCGCTGAGCTAAAGGTTAGCAACCGCCGTTTTTATGACACATAAAAGCTTCGGACAGTATTAACTCACGTATTTTGTGTCATAGAGCAAAAACTCTTTAGCTTGTGTTAACCACAGATCTTATTTCAGGCGTCTTATCACAAAAACATTTAAAATAAACGTTGACTTAGAGAACAGGGAACCAGAAGTGGCAAGAAGGCTGACTTATTTCTGGGATTTAGGACTCATTACTGTGCCATTCTGTTGTAGTGTCTGTAGGCTCATTGGATACAGGCGTTAGAATAATGACATGTAATGTAAAGGCTTCCTCCTGAGCTCTGTGCTGGACAGGGAGCTGCTGAGCGTCAGGGAAAGTTCAGACAATGCAAACAGAGTTTTCTCCCATCTGCTCAGAGTGGCGTTCCTGAACCCATGTCCAGTCCCCCTGCCTCCATCAGTCCTCAGCCTCCACACTGCTGAGCTCCATGGAGGTCAGAGAGGGGGACAACAAAGGCTTCTTCTCTTCACTTCATCCCCTCATTGTTTTTGAATTTCCTCCTACCAAAGCTTTTATAAACTGTCTCATGTGTCCACTTGATCCACAGCAAATACGTTTTCTCTGCTCTCACCCTCGGGCTGATATTACCTGAGTGAGAGCAGAATTCTTGACGAGGCGGCACATGTTACACACGACAAGATACTGCAGTGCTACAAATGATGTAGCATTTTGCTTTCAAAGACGATGCTGGATCACGTTCTGTGGCTGTAGTCAGTGTGTAATGAGTAATGAAGTGTTTCTGTTAGCAGGTATCTACCAGACCTTGACTACAGTCAAATAATCCGACACATTTAAATCTCTATCTTCATAATGTCCTGTGAAAATCATAAATACCTTAGCATAATTTAAAGTGTATTAAGAATATGCTGTCGGCACCAGCACTGTCATTGATGCCACAAGCGTGCTCTCTGCAGAACAGAATTAAAACAGCTTGATTAAAATGTTATGAGCCAGACAACCTACAATTCTTTCCTACAATTCCTCCTTTCAGATTTCAGAGCGTAAGATTCACTCTCACTTCTCAATGATAACGTGTGTATGTGAAAATTCCCCTTCCATTCTATTGGCTCTAACGGTTCAAAAGAGATGTCAATCATCAAAATCGACCAATGGGTTCCAGAGAAACGGCAAATACACCCATTTCCACCCAAATGACCCCAGAGGTGTTTTTTTTGTTGCTAAACCTCTCTAAAAAGGTCAAATGTCACTTGTTTTGCATCAATCTTGATACAGGGTACTTATTATATGTTATAGTTTGGATTCCTAAAGCTTTCAGTCTACCATCCCATCATTCAAGGGTGGTTTTCACTATAAGTAAGGTTTCATTTTTGGACGGACACTATAATTTACATTTCTTTACTATGTTCAATCTGAATTTACTTTAAAATAAAAAAATCTATATTGATTCTGACTTGTCAACATCCAACTCACAGGTTTATCATTGCTTTGAGAAGAAAGATTATTAATGTAACCCTTTTAGAAGGGAAGATATGGTCATTTGTTCTGGGAATGTCATCTTCGAGCCTGAGACCTGAAAAACAGGCTTGGGGCTTAACAGGTTAAGCAGTGCGTTCTGAAGATGCCCTGGTGTAGATTTGGTCTTTAACACTTATCACCAAAAAGAAAAATGTGTTCAGAAAGGTTTACAGGTGTTATTATCGGCTCAGTTGCCACAAAGCGGCACAAACAGACGTACACAGAAGAACCTGCAGCAGTCTGTGCAGGTGTTTGTGTTCCAGACTTTACATACTACTCTTCATTTGCCTAGACAAAGTAGCTGTTGGTGTTTTGGTAGAGAGACACAGAAGTCTGTCTCCCTTTGAAACTAATTACATGGCCTCCCAAGGTTGAGGTCCAAACAGCAGCAGAGCTCCATGGACTGCTGTAATCACAGGGTGGAATTGGGAAACCCTCAGTGGCAGGTCAAATACGGTCTGATTCATTGTCCTTTCATGATGACACGTTTCTGTTGTTGCTGTGCCTGAAGGCTACAGTACACTCCTGCATCATTGTCAGGATGTCTCTTTTTCTGTAATTATCTTCTCTTTCTTTCCATTCACTGGATCCATTCATTCTGAGAGAGTGATTCCCTCATCAGTCAGGCGGTCACCATTCACAGCAGTCTACTGACTCACAGTCACTTCCCCACAGATGGAGTTTTAATCTCAACTCATTTGAAACTATAAGGCTAGATAATCACCAGATTTATTTACAAAATATAATAATGCAGGAGTGGTTCCCCATTGCTCCCATCACTCTGCTAATCATTAGAACTATCCTTAGGTCAAAAATAATTAGTCCAACACCTTGTGTTGTAGCGACTATCATCATTAGAGGTCTCCTATTATGCAAAATCAAATGTTCAGGTCTTTTATACATACATATGTGTCCCCTATGTGTTAAGAGATTCAAAAGTTTCAGGAATAAAGATTCCTTCTCTTTTTGTCCTGATCCATGAAAATGAGCTGATCAGATTTTGTCACTTTATGATGTCATAACGATTTTTTGGCTTGTGTAACCATTAGCCAATAACCAACCAAGGTACCCCCCCGCCCACCTTATCACCTGAATCTCCTCCTATGCCCCTTTCACACCAACGCGTTTTCAGCTCCGGCTCGGAGCTGGAGCCTGAAAAGTGCCGGTTTTTCCTGTTCACACCGCAGCGGTGCCGCCTCTTAGCTCCGGAATCCGGTTCACTTCCAGCTCCAAAAAATTGTCTGTCTAGAGGCAAGAGCTTCGGAGCTAAGAGGTGGCGTCGCTTACGTCTCTCTTACGTCGAGGCGTGCAGGAAACTAAACCCACCTCCCCTGAACATGGGTCGACTGTCATGCCTGCCTACAAGCAGTAGTGCTTATAAACACACTTTATAAAGTCAGGCAACACTAACCAGGCTTCGTGTGATTCTGTTTATTTGTACCTTACTTTGACCATCCGTCCACTGTTATTGATCATTGTGGAGAGAGGCAGACGTGTTGTTTTGTATTATAGCAGCTATCGGATGGAATCAATACATGGGCTGCACAGGTTGTCGTGTCCGACTATCACAAGTAGAATCATAATACAAATACGCCGGTAAAATGTGCCTGTAGGAAACGGTTTATGCCACAATAGGATAACAATAGCAAGTAGTCAGTTTAGCTTCGGTTGCTATGCTAACATCACCCATTTTATACCAGAGAAACTTTCATAACAGCGTTGTGATGCCAAACAGCGTCAATTCAGACTGACACACATTCACTTAAGGGGAACTGGGGATATGTATCAGCTGCTTGTGTGAGTCGGACAGTGAGTACTTTAGAGCGGCCGCTGCAGTGTGAGCTAACCGGGAGCTAACGGGAGAATAAACTTCCGTGGAAGAGCAGCCAACACTGCAGCGGTCAGTAAATGCCGCAGAAACACATTAATAAACAATGAACCACGGCACTCTGGAGAAAAGCATAAGGTTGGAGAAGTCGTTATTTAATTTATTCTGGCTTCGTGTGATTAAAAGCAACACGATCATCGACCCGACGCAGTCCGCCGTTGTTGTTGTTGTTGTTGTGAGCGCCGTTGGGGAGAAAATCAGCGATGTAAACGGTGACGTCATGACGCAGCAACGGCAGCACCAGTCGGGCTCTGGGCGGTGTGAACAGAGCGGGAGCAGAAAAGGGAAACCGGAGCTGAACCAGAAAAGCTCTAGCTCGGAGCTAGAAAGGGAAAAGCGCTGGTGTGAAAGCCGCACTAGAGCAACTTTGTGTTTTGTTAAACCAATCATCTCTCAGAGGGGCGTGGCCAGCAGCAGCTCATTAGTATTTAAAGCTACAGACACAGAACCAGCACTTTTGCAACAGGGCTGAAACAGAGGGGTTTATGGGATGCTGCAATGATCTGTTTGGTATTTCGAGCCAAACACTTCAGAGATATTTTCTGTATATATCTGAGACCTATAATAGGTTGGTGAAAAGGAGTATACTAAGGGAGCTTTAACACTGTAGAGAGCTAATAAAGTGTGTGTGTCCTCAGTTGCATACTTTTCATGTATTGTGCATAATGCAAATTGTGGTCAAATTACATTCCGTATATGATGCTGTGTTATAACGAAACCAAAAATAAAAAGTTAGAAATGGCATTAAGTTGACATAAATGAAGACTCCCTACTGTTCCGCCTCTCTGTAACAAACATAACAAATGATTAACAGGTGCAGGTGATTTTGATTACCCAGTGACACACACACACACACACACACACACACACACACACACACACACCACACACGCACACACACACACACAGCACAGCACACACGCCCATAATAACCAATAGTAACAAAGTGACAACCCAAACACATTCCTTGCAAAGCTAACGCGTTCCCATCAGACTCAACTGTAATTTGTGTTTACTGCTAACTAGCAATATTAGCATGCTAACATGCTGATAAACATTATGGTAGAACCTGTCATGTTAGCATTGTCATTGGCAAGCTAATTCTGTATCTGTTTCATGAAGAATCCATAATACATTTCTTAATTTCTCTAATATATACACTTTGATCAAATCCCAGCTATAGCATATACTGTTGTGTGTGATTTTTCAAAAGACAATAACGCGTTTTTTTGTTGTACATCCAAACAAATCAGTTAGCAATGCACAAGGCACATGTATCCCTTTTATAAACTAGCTTATAGCTTTAGCTGTCAATCATTAGCGTTTCCAGCTGACTCGAATGTATTTCAGGCCACTTTATGATTTTGGAACACAGGGTTAAATGAATAAAAACCAATAGCTCCAATTTCAGCAAAAACACATTGAACATTCTAAAACCTTTACTGTTTTTCAAGACTTTAAACTTCTTACACTATATTCTGATTGTTTACCATCCTTTGTTTTACAGCGGTATGAAGTGGAAGTAGGAGTAAGGTATAAGCTCTGTCTCGGTGGAGGTGTGTGGCAGTGTGGGCTGACCATGGCTGACAGGCCATGATGAATCAGCACATTATGAATAAGCAGCTGGTTTCTGTGGAGGAGGTGATGAAAGATCACACAGCAGTAAGGCTTTGGAGGGACTGCTACAGAGACTCTGTTCAAGGTTTCCTTATCATAAAGTAAAACATGATCTTACAACATATCTCACCTAGTGGTTTGCCTCCTCCCTGCAGTGTTTGGATTGGTTTTAATGAGCTCACTGACGCATTCCTGAACAAGACTATTCTTCAGGTGTACTGGCTCTAAAGTAATGTAAAGCAGGGAGCAATCTAACAACTGAAGCTCTAACCTGTTTTTATATGAGCTACACACACTGAAAAAACTGAAGTGTTAACTTTAATTAAATATATTATTTCAACAGATTAGACATAATTGTATCAGGTTAGTTGAAAGCAATACTATTAAGTTGGAATAAAAAATAATAGTTTAAACTTAATATTATGGCTTTTAACTAACCTAACACAGTTATGTGTAATTTGTTGATATAATAAGTTTCATTAAAGTCAACGTTTCAGTTTTTTTAGTGCAGCGTTTCCGCCAGGGGGGCGTCTTGCCGTCATTTGACGCTTTTATTCAGCTCGGAACTCCCTGAACTCGAGCCGAGGGCATCCAAAAAAATTTATAATTTGAGAGAAGATCGAGAGATTTTATCGCTTGAAATGACCAAAAGGAAAAAGGACAAGGACATCCCTCGGTTGGAAGAGCAAAGGACTCTAGAGGGATTCTTTTCGCCTCCAGCAAAGCGCGTTCCTGTGACGCATCTTCCAAGGACCATGCCAGGAGGGGTGTCCCTGTCGGCAGGAAGACGTAAAGAGATAGTATAAGGGATGGCGCAATTCAAAATTGTGTGTGTGTGCATATGTAAAGAGATAGTATCTATAAGGGACGGCTCAATTCCAAATTCAAGTCACGTGACGTCACCCCCAACCGCTCTCTCGGCCCTGGTCTGGCAGAAACACTGGTGCAGTGTCTGTATTTGAGTTATGTCCTAATTCACTGATCAGGACACAGAATATCAAGTATTAACATACACCTGAATTATCTTTCAACATCGCTGAGAGCTCAACAAAGCTGGAGAAGATCCAAAACAAAGAGCACTTAATCCTGTTTACTAATGTAAGGTGTTAGCTAACACCCCAGAAGAGAACAACAACACCTAACCTTTAAGCTATTTACAGGGAACAATGGAGGGGATCTCAAGCTTTAGTTGAGATTGTACAGTTCTCAGTGAAAAAGATATACCTAGAAGCATTTCCCAGATTATGCATACATGATGGTTGCCCTTAGTCAAGTTAATCACAGCCCTTTACATTTGGTTAGGTACCAATAAAGATACCGTTTGCATATGTATCTAATAGTAACAGCTGCCCAGTGCACAGGTTATAAATTCATTCATTAAAACACCAGTGTTTAGGGCCGCCCCTCCCTACAGGCCAATCACGCAGACTGCGTGGGGCATCACCTCGCGGAGGGGGCCTCATCTTGCGGAGGGGGCCTCATCTTGCGGAGGGGGCCTCATCTTGCGGAGGGTTCTTCATTTCGCGGAGGGAGCCTCATCTGAAGCGCAAATGCGGCGCTCCTACAGTCTAAGCATGCCACAGTTTCGCCGCTGCGAGGCTCCACTAGCACTAGTCTATGTAGGTCTTTAACCTGTTAAGCCCCAAGGTCCCCGCCGGCGGGGACCCCGTTTTTTTTTTCACGACACTGTGTCTCAGGGCATTTTAATATTTAAAATCCTATTAATGTGTTATACCAGATTAACGAGAAGAATCTCAGCTAACTGACGATACGAACCATTTTTACTGAAACAAAACACAAGTCTCACAAGAAGCGTTAGCATTAGCCCTTAGCTAAAACGGGCAGATGCTACTTCCAGTGCTAACTAGCAAAAACGATCTTTAAAACTTAATATTTTCTGCACAAACTACATATCATCTGGAAAGCTGATACTCCACAGATTATTTTGTTATAAGTATCATCCCTGTAGGACACAAACTCACTGAGCTAGCAGCCAGAACAGAGAAGAAAAAAAACAACAATTTTTAAAAACATAACAATAATTATGTCTTACCGTTGCTGTTTTGTGATCAAAGCTCGTGTTCAAGGGAATAAAAACGCTCCTCAAGGTTAATCCAATGTCTCTTAGTCACTTTAGAATTGTTCCTGATAATCTATCATTACATTCATGGCAGCAGAGTAGGTATAAAGTTTCGCAGTCCCAAGCTAATGCTGTCTCACATGCTGTTTACGCAAACCTCTCTCTACTTGACGTAAGTGTTTAGCGGGACTTACTAACTGTCACTCGATTCTATTGGCTCTAACGGTTCAGAAAAGGTGTCAATCACCCAAATCGACCAATGGGTTCCAAAGATATGATCCTGCGTAGTATAAACTACGCCTGCTCCGCCTCCATTACGCATTACGCAGCAGGCTCCACAGAGCACTGCACCGCAGCAGGAGCCACAACAGAGCACACGCAGCAGGAGAGCACACGCAGCAGGACAGCACCACAGCACCACAGCACGCAGCGACGATAGCAGGTAACAGGTAACAGAGCACATTTCAAGGACGTTGATTTCTTTGCTTTTAGATATTTTTCTTGTGTATCCTCTTTCCATTTTAGCAAATAATGGCAGCCAGAAGGGAGAGCTTCACCACCGAGCTGGTGCTAGAGATGCTAGCTGACGATAGTGGAGCTATGATCATACCAGATGACTCTTCTTCGGATGATGAAGATCTCCTCCAGCCAGACCTGGATCCAGACAGTAGTGACTCGGATGTTGAACTTCCACCACGGGAAAGGTATGTAATCTCTCCGTTTTTATATATTACTTATGTGTTTGGTGGAACTGCGTCACAGTGCTAGCTTAGCCAAGAAGCTACAGGAATGATGCTAAATGCTAAATGATGCTAAATGCTAAATAGTGTTACTTGTCTTTTTGGAGTTACATTTTCTAAATGAATGGCCAGTGAATGAATATACATGGGTTTACTTATTTATTTGGTGTAATATTATTCATTTATAGTCCAATATTATCCTTTTTATATATTACTTTTGTGTTTGGTAAAACTGCATCACAGTGTTAGCTTAGCCAAGAAGCTACAAAAAATGATTAGGCAAAATGCTAAATAGTGTTACTTGTCTTTTTGGAGTTACATTTTCTAAATGAATGGCCAGTGAATGAATATACATGTGTTTACTTATTTATTTGGTGTAATATTATTCATTTATAGTCCAATATTATCCTATAAGTTTAAGCCAGTGAATTAATCTAATCTCTTTGTTTTTCCACATGTGTTAGATGAGGAGTGACCCCAGCAGGACAAAGACACACACCCAGAAGACTTTCAGGGAGCAGCTTGCTGCAGAATTGTTGGAGTTTGCTGAAGGGCCTGCACCACCACCCCCTCCTCCACCACCACTCACATGCATGCCCGAGTATTATGGGGAAGATGCCACCAAGGTCAGGAAGAACTGCAGGAGGTGCCTAGATGCTGGACTCAAAAGGGTGAAGACACCCGTGTACTGCAGGAAGTGCCAGGTCCCTCTGTGCTTCACTACCAAAAAGAACTGTTTCAGGGAGTGGCACGACCTAAATACTGGAACATTCAGGTAGGTATAAAGTTCAGGTAGGTATAACGTTTGCGAGTGTTTATTTAAAAAATGTTATATACCTAGTGTGATTTTATTGTATAGTACGTTGGTAAAATGTTTGTTTTTACATGCCTATAGTGTTGGTAAAATGTTTGAAATAAATCTGCCCCAGTTGGAGTCAAATGTTACCTATGTTTCCGTTTTTTTTTATTGTGCAAGTACACCTACACACACTGACCTACAGTGTAGTTTTATTGTATAGTGTGTTGGTACAGTTACATACACACACACACAGCTACACTTACACATACCCACACAGCTACACTTGCACACCTACACACACCCACACACCTACACTTACACATACATACCCACACACACATCTACACACACTCCCACACAAACAAATATTTAAAAAAATATATATTTAAAAAAAATATGTATTTATTTTTTAAATATTTTTTTGTTTTGTTTTGGGTGGAATGAATACCTATAGTGATGATTGAATGTAATACAATGATTTTTATAGTCTGGTACCTGAAAAAGGTCAAATGGCACTGATGGAACCAAATGTGCCCAAATGTGCCCAAAGCTTATTCCGCCTGGACTTTATTTTCATAAACCTCTCTAAAAAGGTCAAATGTCACTTGTTTTGCCTCAATCTTGATACAGGGTACTTATTATATGTTATACTTTGGATTCCTAAAGCTTTTAGGCTACTAACCCATCATTCAAGGGTGGTCTTCACTATATGTAATGGGTTTTCTTTAGGCGGAGACAGGAATTTACATTTTTTTGCTATGTTCCATCTGAATTTACTCTGACACAGAAAAATCTATATTGATTCTGACACTTCTATATCCAACTCACAGATGTAACCTTGCTTTGATATCAAATTTTATTCATATAAACCTTTTAGAAGTGAAGTTATAGTCATTTATTCTGGGAATGTCATTTTCGAGCCTGAAACCTGAAAAACAGGCTCGGGGTTTAACAGGTTAAATAATAGCATTAGCAAAAATTACATGAAAAGTGATGTTAGAACTACAAAAGCATTGTGATTGGTGGAGTCTCTTTACTCTCAAATGTGTTTTGCTGATGTAAAAACACAAACCTGACAACAGCCAAGTAACATTTGTCATCAAGTCACAGAAAATGACCGCTATTAGCCACAGCTGATACGACCTGCTGCCGCTTGAGTTAGTCATGTTTATTGCTGTTGATGTCTAACTGTTAAAGTGTTTTCTGGCATTCATTTTGCCTCGAGCAGCTTCCCCCCCCCCCTCACACACTGTCTTTACCAAGCTTCTCGTTTGGTGCTCAACAAGCCTGAACAGTGCCCCTTTTACAAAGTGATGCGTTTCCCCTCTTAAAATACCGTGGGACTTTTGAAAAGGTCAGTGGTTGTATTGTGGGATAAAGCTCCACTGGTGGGTGATGTAATCCTGTTAGCCCACTCTTACTCTCCTGTGTGTGATTGGGGTGGAAGGCTGGCTTTTTATGAGATGCAGGTGGTTTCACTGCTGGCTCAGAGAAACAGTATACTAATGCTGCGTTCCATATACTGTACATTGGAACTGGGAGTGATGTCACATGCGAGTTGACTGTGGTTCAGTAGCACAAGTGGAAAAAGATGGACGCCCGCAAGAAAGTTGTTTGATTTGTTCACAGCTTTAGCATCCTTGGGTTAGCCATTGTTAGCAATAACGGTTAATAACTACACTTTATTTTGTATTTTGTGAATACAAACATCGTAGCATTATATCCGCAGATAGAAGATGAACAGTACCATATTTACAGTTAATTTAATGTGACATAAATAATACAGAAGAGGAAAGCAACATACACCAGTTAGAATTGGTAATAATTATGAACAGTTTTATTGTATAGCAGGACAACAAAATGGCAGGCAAGCAGCCTGGGACAAACAAAAGGTCACAAAAGCACCGATTTAAATAACAAACAAAGGTGGCCACAAGGGCGCAAGTTTAAATGGGAAACCAAACAAAGGGAGGACTCTAAAAAGTGAGCCTACTTAAATACAAAGGTATATAAATAACTAAACAAAAGAACCCTCACTATTGCAGTGGTACAAACTAAAGAAAAGGAGGCTGTAAGAAAACACAGCTAAACTAAACAACTACAGTCAACATAGAGGCTAAGTTACTCTAGTCACATCTAATCATATCAACAATACCAAACACAGACCACACAAGTTAACCACTGAACGAAGAGCAAGTGGCGGGAGGCGCCTGTTCACTCAACAGAGCCTCCAGAGTGATAATTGTCCCCAGGCTTTGTAGTCGTCTCCAGCAGGTGCGCGCCGGCTGTGCGCTGCGATTGGAGTGCGTCGGCCCCGGCGTGCTCCAATCACAATCTTCGGGAGGCGGACCAGGAGATGGCAGCCAATGACGTCAGGGCACCCGCACAGCTCATTTACATATAAGACGACCAGAAAGGCAGCAGCCGTAACAATGTTATATTATCAAATGTTCTCTTAATGTTCATATGCGGAGATCCCATTAGCACATGTATGATGATCTCGGGTATGGCGAGGTATCTCCAAATTTCAAGTATGAAGTCCGACCTCAGGGGGCGTTCCAGTTAGATATTCCCACTTCCTAGTACAACTGGAACGCACCATGACTTTATGCTGAAGCAGAACTGCCTTCAAAGGGTTAACGGTAAAGTTTCAGAGACCCATTTGCCTCACCACGCAGTGTTTCTAAGAGACGATGCTCTCAGGTTGCCCTGCGACCCCCGGGGCCTTCACTGAGCAGCTATAAGCTGTACAGAAAAACACCCACCCACCAGGGATTGCTTTTCAATATTGAACTGATTCAACCTGAGCGGCTGGTTTCTCTCTCTCCGGATGTTTCACCTTGTTTCCCCTAGCAGTCAGAAAACGTTCACGCCTTCATGTTTTCTCTTATTCTTTCAAAATGCAGCAGTAAGTAATGCTCAGTTTACCTTGAAGATCCTGTTAAGAACTCATTTATTTAATGTTCCTCAGGTAAGGCTTATCAGTGAAATCGTACCCTTTTAGAAGCTGCTGCTGCTTTGAGTAATCTGCTGGAATGTGGTGACGTTTGATGCAGGATGACATCATAGTGTGTGTTGTGTTGAACTCTCTTTTCAGTCAGGTAAATATTCAGAAAGGAGCTTTCTCAAAGGAGGTCTCTGTGAATTCATGTGAGGGATCATTACCACTTTGTTTTGTCTGTTAAGTGTGCCGTGTGCAGTCAAATAGAACTCTACCCTCAGTTTAAGCACACACATCATCCTTCTGATGATAAAATGACACTTTATTTTCTTTGCCTTGTATCATAGGCTGTAGAAAAACATGGATGTAGAGTCAATGACATCATCCATGGGTACCAGAAATCTTATTTTGGTAAGGACAGTGGGAGTTAGTAGGGCTGGCAAAAGAAGAAGCACCACCATTGTGAAATATCTGAGCTCTTCAGAAATGAGAAATGTTTTAGCTGTTTTGAATGGCCTTGTTTATGGAAAACTGACCATCATAGAGTGATTCAGTGATGATGTATTTTTGTAATTCGACCCAAGTTAGCATCCAAGAGCTCCCTCGACAATAGCAATGAGATTTTTTATAAAATGTCAGTATATTGTCACAAATAGGACATATGATACTTAATGTTTTGTCCAGAAAGTTAAAAGTTAACGTCGAAGCAAACTTCATCACGGTCACCTGACTTCATGTCACCACCGCGAAGCTAAAGGTCGCTGAAGTTGGGCGTGATGGCGTTTAGTAGTCTCATTTAGACACTTGTTAGCAGCCACCAATTTTATGACACTTATAAGCTTTAGACATTCACCAGTGGGGTTATTTACTGACATATTTTATGTCATAGAACAAAACATAAAAATCTCATCAGCTCTCTTAAAAACAGACATTATTTTGGCAATCTAACAAAAACAACCGACTTTGGGACACAGAATGATGTCTAAAGACTGAAAACAGATCTAGAGAAGTTTAAACCCCCTTAATGTCTGACCTCGGGGAGGTACACACCCCCTAATCCGACCTCAGAACGGTGTGTAGGGGGATGGAGTGTTTCAAAAAGCTATTACACCATCTGACAAGCATTTGAGCCTTGAGGCTTTCAGGTGGTCACCTGAGAGCCACAAGAAATGCAATGTGGACTCCTGTGTTACTGTAGCTACACAGTACGATGCTCCCCAAACAAGTCCACACAGCATTAACTATTAACCATATCCAATATACAGTTAGCTGCTGGTCCCTTTATAGCACACAAGTGTATTGCACTCAGAGAGTGGACGCTAGTTTGCTTAGCTTTCTAACAGTTTTTCAAACATCAGCACTACATTTACTAAACATCAACGTAATGTATTTCAACACTGGTGTA
Source organism: Harpagifer antarcticus (assembly GCA_902827135.1). Taxonomy (NCBI): domain Eukaryota; kingdom Metazoa; phylum Chordata; class Actinopteri; order Perciformes; family Harpagiferidae; genus Harpagifer; species Harpagifer antarcticus. Next base: position 793,072 of record CADEHL010001092.1, on the reverse strand, counting down.
CCAATAAAATAGCATTACATTTCTCATATTTTGTCACCAAATTAAGGAAAAAACATGTATATGTATATAAGCACATAGAAGAGCTTGATTTCTAGGCAAAAATACAATTTGGTTTAGTTGGCGTTTCATTTTGACTTGGCTTGCTCACACATGCACTGCAACACGTGAAGAAGCGAGTGCTTTATGTTTTGTGGGAGAATTGGGTCTTTGTATTTTGAGAGGGAAGTTGAGAGGACTATATTAGTCGGCCAAACACTGCAGCTTTAGCCACGTCTCTTGCTGTTTGGTAAAAAAACAGTTTTTAAACTGTTACAGAGGCTTAAGCCCGCGTCACACTGTCCCAAAATTGACACCAGATGGACACACGATAAAGGAAATGTTCAAATTCGGCTCTGATCGTAACAATATCGGGCCATTCGTGAGGGATAAAAGCGTCAGCTAAATGCAATGTAATGTAATGTATGACCGCCGGTGGAGTTTCTCAGGCTCCGGCAGCAACTTTGTGAGCGGTGGCAAAATCTTTGGCATGCCAAAAAATTGCCGAAAAGACCTTGCGAAGGTTCGTTTTCCTGTTGAATTGTCCATTTTGCTCTTCGTAAGGCCATCTCGAGGGCATCTTGTCAAATCGTGTCATCTACGTCTTTACTTCGTGAGATCATCGCTGCCATCGGGCATTTTTCGCCTCACGAAGACAATACGAAGGAAACAAGAAGCTGCCCGATTGTCTTAGGAAGGCAACACGACTACGTGAAGCCCTCGCAATGCCGTCGTGTAGCCATCGTATTATAGTACAATTTGTGTCTGTGAAACTGAAAAGGATATTACATTGTTTGTGTTACTTTCGTTGCATTTGTATGTCTTAAATGTAATTTAGGTTAACTTCCTGTTTTATTCTATGCTTTTATTTTGAAGGTGAGTTTACGCTGTTGACAGGAAGTTGTTGTTGCTATGGAAACAACATGACGGGAGTGTGTGGTTCGGGTGCCATCGTGTGGCCTTCGGTAGGCATCGTACTTGCTTCGGCTGTTGTTTTGGTTGTTGACCAAGTTCTGGGCCATTTTTGTGCGAAATTCACAATTCCATATTCGTGTGTCCATCTGGTGTCCATTTCGGGACAGTGTGACACCAGCCTTAGGGTTTATAAATGTTGCCATTAAACCATAAATCACCTCCTTTGGGGTCATATCCTATTATTAATTTGTTATTACAGCCTTGCCTTTCATGAGCCCACAATAGAATTGAGAAGTCCCCTTTTTTACCTGTCACATACAGACAAGTACATGCACTGTGACTGTCAATGCACACATGAGGAATATAAATTGTCTTTTTCCCACAGCATTACCTGCTATTGGAACTATTCTGAAGGGCTTTCAGCACACCCACTCTAATAAAATGCAATACCATGATTCTCTCGTCAACTCACCCTGACAGATTGCTGTGATGTAACAAAGGCTTTTATGTAATACTCATCATTTAATCAACCTCGTGCACCTGCTGATCTGCTAAACAATGAAGGGATCATATTTCTTTGTGCGAAAGAGCACTTAGTGTTATTTGACGCTCATACAGGTTAATGTTTTTGAAATATTAAAAACAAGACATCGAGTTTTAGAGTTGACAGTGTGAGGTTGACCAGCGCTAAAATTTAGGCAAGGCAAGGCAAGGCAAGTTTATTTATAGAGCACTTTTCAACACAAGGCAATTCAAAGTGCTTTACAACAAATGAAAGACATTAAGAAAATGGCATTTAAAATCAGTCATTAAAAAGAAAAGCTAATAAAATAAACATTAAAAGAAGAAATACATGGATAAACATTAAAAGAAAAAATACATGGATAAAAGTTACAGTGCAGTCTAAGATATGAATAGTTCAATTAAAAGCAGAGACAAAAAGAAAAGTCTTCAGCCTGGATTTAAAAGTAGTCAGGGTTGCAGCGGACCTGCAGGTTTCTGGGAGTTTGTTCCAGATATTTGGAGCATAGTAACTGAACGCTGCTTTACCATGTTTAGTTCTGACTCTGGGGACAGAAAGCTGACCAGTCCCTGAAGACCTGAGAGATCTGGATGGTTCATCATTTAGCAGTAGATCAGAAATGTATTTTGGGCCTAAACCATTCAAAGCTTTATAAACCAGCAGCAGTATTTTGAAATCTATTCTTTGACACACAGGAAGCCAGTGTAAAGACTTCAGAACAGGAGTGATGTGATCCACTTTCTTAGTGTTAGTGAGGATTCGAGCAGCGGCGTTCTGAATCAGCTGCAGCTTCCTAATAGATTTCCTAGTGAGACCTGTGAAGACACCATTGCAGTAGTCGAGTCTACTGAAGATAAAAGCATGGACAAGTTTTTCCAAATCCTGCTGCGACATTAGTCTTTTAATCCTAGATATGTTCTTTAGGTGATAGTAGGCTGATTTAGTAACTGTTTTAATGTGACTGTTGAAACTCAGGTCAGAGTCCATGACTACACCTAGATTTCTGGCTTTATCTGTTGTTTTGAACATTGCAGACTGAAGCTCAGCGCTAACTTTTATGCGTTCTGCCTTGGCTCTAAAAACCATTACCTCAGTTTTATCTTTGTTTAATTGGAGAAAGTTCTGACACATCCAGTCATTGATTTGTTCAATGCACTTACTCAGTGTTTGAATTGGAGCATAGTCTCCTGTTGCAACTGTTACGTAAATTTGTGTGTCATCTGCATAGCTATGGTAACTTATTTTGTTGTTTTTCATTATCTGAGCCAGTGGTAGCATGTAGATGTTAAAGAGAAGAGGCCCCAAGATGGAGCCTTGAGGAACCCCACATGTCATATTTGTCAACTCAGATGTGTATTTACCTATAGAAACAAAGTTGTTTCTGTCCTTTAAGTAGGATTCAAACCAATTTAATTAACTGATAATGTTAAAGGGAAATACCATGTTGCATTTCATCCTTGGTTTACGCTGCATTACTTTACGCCACAATTCCTTAAGGCTAATGTTAGTCTGCACCTTGAGCCTTGGGGGGGGGGGGGAGTATTGTTTTCTATCAAACTTGGGTCTTTGAGTAAAATACAGTAGGCAGTGGCACTAAGTTGAGAGCTGAGATCTAGGAATACGGTAGGGATGAACCAATACTGATATTAGTATCAGGTATGGGTCCAATACTGTCCTCATGTTCTCGTACTTGTAATCGCAAATTTGCTCCGATAACCGCATTATGCTTAGCAGTGGTGTGATCAATAGTATAAATAATCCCTGACATTTCCAAATTGACCAATTGGAATCAATTATTCAACTAAGCCGTTTAATAAGCTCTGCTAAATTGAGGAATGGTGAAGAGTCAAATTATATTGATTCAAGTACTCATATTGGTACTCGGTATCGGCAAGTACTCACATGTAAGTATTTGTACTTCGTCTGAAAAATAGTGGTATTGGTACATCCCTAGAATACTGCAACATTGCTAAAGAAGTCAGAAGGTGACAGGAACAAGATGAGGAGGAGCCGGATGATTAAACATCAAGCAAACTATCAAGAGTTTCCCATTTTTGTTGTTACATTTTCTAAACCAATTATGGGGTTCTGATAACCTGGATCAAATGTTAGTTTGTGCTTCAAGGACAACTATTTAACACGAAGCTAGACAAATCAGAGTTATTTGACATGTCTAAGATTCTCATACTTGGTTTCAAACTAAACCTTTGTTTATCTTTTTCCTGTAGTCCAATTACTTTTTATCAGGGCTGCTTTCGCTCAAGGCTTACATGTTTGTTTACCAAGTGGAGGGTCAGTGGATCCATCCCCAACCCTGCAGTTAAAGTGTCCTCAGGCAACACTGAACCACAGATAACCAACAGTGTGTGATTGGCCTCTGCAGAGGTACTCTGTTAATGGCTCTGCATAGAAGCGTCAGCTGGATGTAATGTGATGTCAGCAGATGAGTAACCTGAGATACACAGATGGTGATTGGCTGTCATCTTATCTTTCAGTTTCATTCCATCCATTGATTTGTAAACTTTGGCCACTAAGATGTTGTCTTTATAACGTTGTATATATTGTTATATCATAGATAAAAACTACAGTCTTTGTAGTACATGTATTATCAGAGCCGCCCCTGGCCAACTTGGGGCCCCAAGCGACATTGTGAGGTGAGGCCCCCCCCCCCCCCAACCGACAGTTGTTTTTGGAAACAAAGTATGCTACTTTGCAAATATAATTCCTGTTTATTATTATTATCAACACAGTTACTTTTGTATACAGTGAGGTAAATGGTAAATGTGCATGTATGTCGTTCAGTGTGTGTTTACAGGTGTCTGCCAAATACTAGCCTCAAAAAGATTAAAATATAATGAATGCAAATAAACTACTTCTACTAATAATCATAATCAATTCAATAATATAAATACTATATTATTTTATTATAATATAGTTGTAATATAGTCAAGACAAAACATGCTTATGACATGCTCAAACACTGATATTTCTTAAATCTGTATTCAAATGTAGTTCCCTCTGTCAGCAATGTATCAACAACTACACACACATTTCTATCAGTATTTCTCGGTGTTGTGGTTGACATGACGATGACTGTTAGGAGTTAAGGGGAGAGGCTGAGCATCACCATGAAATGTGCAAATTGACATAAGAATGAATAAAAGGGGAAACAATGCTCCATGTGTTTTAGGCTGTAAACTTTAACTGTTATGTAAGACAACTAGACAGACAGTGTATCTCTCTTCCTCCTGTACATCAGCAGATCAAAGGCATAAGACTTGAATGAATGGTAAATAAAGAATGCTGGAAATAACTGCATCTCCATTAGCCTATATGCTCTGCAGAGACTGCCTTCTTCATGTCGTGAATTGCAGCTGATGTTTTAATATGGCAATTTGACTTATACAACATTCGCAAGTTGTACATTTGACTCGTACAATAACTCACCTTCGAGTGATGCTCTAGTTTCTTCATGTTTTGTTTTTTTCCCCTTTTGCTTGCGCCGGACTGAAACTGTCTTTTCACCGACATCTCTTCACCTGCACTAGGGGCCGTATCAAAGCCGTGATTGGTCAGATGTCGATTCATTGCAACGGTGTCGGGTTACAGACGTGCTCCCATTGTCACCTCTCACTCTCGCGGGGGGTGCACGGAGAACTGAGCGGAGAACTGCGTACAGCAGCTGAGGCCCTCTGGGCGGGGGCCCCCTGCGCAAGGCAGGGCCCCATGCAGCCTGCGTGATTGGCCTGTAGGGAGGGGCGGCCCTGTGTATTATTTATTACATTAAACAAAAATGTTTACCTCTAATAATAAACAAAGAACTCTTATAAGGAGAATAAAAAAAAAAATACTCAGGCCAACTTTAAAATAAATCAACACAGCACTTGGGGAGTCCTCTGCACATTTAAAGAAAATGAATATAATTCAAATGGGCCCACTTTTAAATAAATAAAACATATATCGTCAGCTGTCTTCCTCTTCCGTGTGTTTCCTCCAATACGTAAAGGCTGCAGCACCTTTAACCACTTCTCTCCACATATCAAACATACCGGTAAGCCAGCATCGTTTGCTGTGAAAGCAGATAACTCTCTCCACGCAGAATTAAATCCTGTGTTCCTTTTCTTTGATTTATCCATAGTTCGCTCATCGAGCCGGGGGTCAGGTTATTCGCCTGCAGGAAAAGGCGCTGGTGCGGGACCGTAGCAGGATGTGACGCATATTTTAATTGACCTAATTAAAATAGTTTATTTTTATTTTTGTATGTGTCACAGTATCACCTCAAAATACAAGATACGAAACATTTTCAACGGTGCAACAAAATATAAATAGTCCTACAAATATTTGTATTTTATTTCATGCTTATTTTTGTCTAAGCTCAAGGGAGCCAGAGCAGAGGGCTTAAAGAGCCGCATGCGGCTCCGGAGCCAGAGCAGACTCCTGGGTTACATTACATTCCATTGCATTTAGCTGACGCTTTTATCCAAAGCGACTTACAATAAGTGCGTTCCACCAACAAGATACAAACTTGAAGAAAACAGAATCATATAAGTACATCAGGTTTCATAGAGCTAAAACATTTCAAGTGCTACTCAACTGGCTTTAGATAAGCCAGTCCTTTGTTAGTATATAAGTGCTCTGTTAGCAGTTCTTTGTTTGTAATTCTATCGCTCGATGTGAAGTCGAAAGAGATGAGTTTTCAGTCTGCGCCGGAAGATGTGCAAGCTTGCTGCTGGCCTGATGTCAATGGGGAGCTCATTCCACCATTTTGGAGCCAGGATAGCAAACCCACGTGTTTTTGCTGATGGGAACTTGGGTCCCCCTCGCAGTGCTGGTGCAGCGAGCTGTTTGGCTGATGCAGAGTGGAGTGCACGTGCTGGGGTGTACAGTTTAACCATGTCTTGGATGTAGGAATGGCCAGATCCATTCACAGCATGGTACGCAAGTACCATTGTCTTGAAGTGGATTCTAGCAGTTACTGGAAGCCAGTGAAGCGAGCGGAGGAGCGGAGTGGTGTGGGAACATTTAGGAAGGTTGAAGACCAGACGAGCCGCTGCATTCTGGATGAGCTGCAGAGGTCGGATGGCACATGCAGGTATACCAGCCAGGAGGGAGTTGCAGTAGTCTAGGCGTGAGATGACGAGAGCCTGGACCAGAACCTGCATCGCTTTCTGGGTCAGCTGGGGATGTATCCTCCTGATGTTGTAAAGCGTGTATCTGCAGCAGCGGGTTGTAGCAGCGATGTTTGCAGTGAAGGACAGTTTGTTATCCAGGGTCACACCCAGATTCCTTGCAGTCTGAGTCGGGAAAACAACAGAGGTGCCGATGTTGATTGTCAGGTCAAGAGTGGGACAATCTTTTCCCGGAAGGAAAAGCAGTTCAGTCTTGTCAAGGTTGAGCTTGAGGTGATGAGCAGACATCCACTGAGAGATATCAGCTAGACAAGCAGAGATGCGTGCGACGACCTGGGTCTCTGAGCGGGGAAAGGACAGAATTAATTGGGTGTCGTCAGCGTAGCAGTGGTATGAAAAACCATGCGGGCTAATGACAGATCCGAGCGAGTTTGTGTACAGGGAGAAGTGGAGGGGACCAAGAACAGAGCCCTGAGGGACCCCTGTAGTTAATTGACAAGGGTCGGACTCGGACCCTCTCCAAGTTACCCTGTAGGTACGGTCTTTGAGGTATGAGGTGAGGAGGGAAAGTGCAGAGCCTGAAACTTCAAGTTCTTGGAGACTGCGAAGGAGGATCTGATGGTTCACCGTGTCGAATGCAGCAGACAGGTCCAACAGGATGATGACAGAGGAGAGGGAGGCTGCTTTAGCCGTGTGCAGTTCATCAGAGACAGCAAGGAGGGCAGTTTCTGTGGAGTGACCTTCCTTGAAACCAGACTGGTGCGGATCCAGAAGGTTGTTCTGATGGAGATAACAGGAGAGTTGTTTAAAGACGGTGCGTTCAAGTGTTTTAGACAGGAACGGGAGGAGAGAGACAGGCCTGTAGTTTATAACATCAGACGGGTTGAGAGTGGGTTTCTTTTGGAGAGGGTTTACTCTTGCCTCCTTGAGACTGTTTGGAAAGTGGCCAGAAGTTAGAGAAGTGTTGATGAAATGGGTGAGAAACGGTAGAATATCAGGAGCGATAGTCTGAAGGAGGTTTGAGGGGATAGGGTCCAGAGGACAGGTGGTAGGGCGGGCAGAGGTAATGAGGGTAAGAAGCTCACTTGGGGAGAGAGGGGAAAAGGAGGTTAGTGTGTGGGTGGAAGGAGGGTCTGGTGACCCAGCGGTGAGTAAAGGTGAGTCAGAAAAAGAAGAGCGAATATCATCAACCTTTTTTTCAAAGTGGTTAACAAAGTCAAGGAGGGAGGAGAAGATGGAAAATAGTTTTTTGGGATTGGAAGTGCTTTTTGCCTGAGAGATCGAAGCAGAGAAAGAGGAGAGGAGAGCCTGATAGGTTAGAAGGTCGTCATGGTGTTTGGATTTCCACCGTTTCCGCTCTGCTGCCCTAAGGACGGTTCTATTAGCACGCAGTGCGTCATTTAGCCAGGGAGCAGGAGGGGACTGACGAGCCTGCCGAGATGTGAGAGGACAGAGAGAGTCCAGAGAGGATGAGAGAGTAGAGAGGAGAGTTTCTGCAGCAGAGTTTGGAGGTAGGAGTTGGAACGAGTCAGAGGAAGGGAGGGCTGAGAGCACCGATGAGGCAAGGGTAGAGGGGGAGAGGGAACGAAGGTTGCGGCGGACAGGTACAGAGTTAGAAGAGATGAGTTTGTTATGTTTGGAAAGGGGTAGAGAGAATGAAATGAAGAAGTGATCGGATGTGTGGAGCGGGTTTACAGAGAGGTTAGAAGTAGAGCAGTTCCTTGAGAATATGAGATCAAGGACATTACCAGCTTTATGAGTTGGTGGGGATGGAGACAATGAGAAAGCAAAGGTGGTTAAAAGAGATGTTAGTTCAGATATCTTCCCTGTCTGGAGGTTGAAGTCTCCGAGAAGTACAGCGGGAGGGCCAGTTTCAGGGATGTGTGAGAGGAGATTAGGAGGGTCAGGGTTAGGGTTAGATCAAACCACCAACACTCTTAGGGTTAGGGATTGGTAAACGCTTATTAACCCCCTGAGCCACAGTTGCCTTTTTTCCAATCATGTCCATTTCAGGAGTTTCTTGGGAAGTATCTTGCACATATACACTTTGACACTTTGACTGATGGAGCTGGGGGTCAAACCACTATCCCTCCAATTGTTGGATACCCGTTTACACCCTAAGTCGTCCTAAATAGTCTAATCGATAGAATACGGCATATGAAGATATTGCATTTTACATTTATATTCACATGCAAAAATCTACATTTATGAAGAAAAAAATGCCCTCAATAGAATGTTACACTTAATTCAATCTGATACCAATGGGTTTAGTACAAAATAATTGATAATAGTGTGATAACAGAAGCTGAAGCATTTCCACTTTCTTACATAGCTCTGATATAACATGTTAAGATATGATGTGGCCAAGAGCCTGAACGGTGATGTAACAGCAGCACTGCAGTCTGAAGGGATCCCCCCGTCACAGCCCCGCATGAATATTTCAGATCCTAACTGCTACCGGGGGCTACATCCAGACACAAACCTACCGTCATACTCCCAGTCTGATTATGAAACCTTCAGAAAACCTCGATCGCTTGGTTTCCTCTCATCTCTTTTTTCAAAGTGAGCCGGGGGCTTGTGTGGGTGGTTCCAGAACATGTGCAGGAGTTCTGCTTTACTCTTTTATCAGAGAGGAAGAAGACTTCTTCATACCACTGATTAGCACCATGGAGACAGATCCCAGGGTCCCTGTCAGCTGAACACTGCGGTACAAACAAGAGTTCTCTACTTCCTGTCGTTACACACTAGACTGGAAGCATTAGCAAAGAACCTAAGTGTTATGGATTTCAGGCTGATAGTGTGGCTATGTTATGGAATTAAATCAACTGATCTCCTTTTAAATATGAAATCAAAGTTGTTGCTACATAAAATACTGTTGCAGTAAACTGTCATTTTTCAATGTTCAATGTTAGTCAATAAAGTTGCATCATTGAATCAAGCATATTTTTTAGAAACATGTAAACATTCTTTGTGCAAAGCCTTTCACTGCTTGATTAACATAACATAGGAATGATGTGATTGGTCCACCAATGCCACCTGCTGATGTGACTCACACGACCATGACTCATCATGTCTTGTTGTTCATTGATTTACAGAGGGAAATCAATAAATGCACTCTGTGTGAATTGGAGCTACCTGCAGTCTAGCATTGTATTCATGTAAGTAACACCATGCTAGCAAAAGGTTTGAATGGATGCTGGTCACAGTGATGCTTCTTAAGATGCCTTGAGGTCACTATGTGAAAATATGGAGGGGGGTTGTCCTTGCATGTCCTCTGCAGCCGTAAGGGGGGGCCGAGGTCAACAGAGCCCTTCAACAACAGCTCAGATGAGAAGTTTGTCAGAAACACTGAGTTTCACAGACTGCTGACTTGTCTTTAGAAAACTGGTCTGCTTTATGATTTTCCCACTTTGACTTTGGTTTATATCAGATCAGCATTTAAACTGCCCCCTCATGCCTTCAGCTGCTAAATCTGTATCAGAGTGCATTACACTTGATCACTGATGACACATTATATACTGACTACTGATGTCTGTATCACAGTTATGATGACTTATAAACGGAGAAAAATGTAAAGCTGTACTGTTGAAGCTTACACTACCTCATATAATTTTTCCTGAAATGAGAAGTGGAGGAGTGTAGACCCAAATGGAGTAGGCAGGCTCTTTTAACCAACACGTTTTATTGTTACGCAGAATCCAGGAAGGGCCAGGTAAAGCAAAGTAGGACGAACAGAACAGAACTTCATGGAAAACGACATACAAGTTGGAGGCGGGGCCTGATGTATTCCTGTGAAAGTTGCTCAGTGGCATGGACTGACTGAAGGTACAAAAAGTACGCGGATCATCCGAGGTCTTGGGCCATTAGAGAATGCACACTTGAGTTTCCTTAAGCCCCGCCTTCGATCTGCCCGTCTTGGCTCAGCAAAGTGAACGTAGACGGCAAATAACTCTGGATTCAGCTTTTAACACATTTACAACTTTTAGACACTAATGATTTAAATAATAATAATAAAAGTTTCCGCACTGGGCAGTTGATCGGCGTTGATGTAAAATGTAAAAAAGATGTCTTTTTGGGACACGGACTAGACCGAAAGTGTAGTACCAATGCTTGGACACTTCGGGAACAGCGGGCAGACTTCAAGAGGGCTTTTGAAAAACTAACAAAGAAAGGAAGTAAAAACAAACATGACACAGATAGAGAAAACTTCCAAATAAAACAAGAAACAGACCAACTTAAAAGTAGGATCAGGAAACTCATTTAAATCTCAACTACAGTAACCCATTCAGTTGAATGGTTTTCAAATGTTATAGCCTTCGCATTTGTTTTTTTTATTTGACACTTAAATAGTTTTTGACTAGTTCTTAGTTGATTGTGGTTGTCCGGCATTATTTGTCTATATTGTCTTTTTCACTGGATGTCTGATTAGGAATGTGTCTTGTTCTCGGCTCTCAATAAGATCCCTAGCTCAACAAGTCTATTTGATTAAATAAAGTTTATGATAAAAGCTGGAAACATGTGCCTGTGCAAATATGATCTCAAGGAGTGATGCTGAACAACATGCATGCCCCCCCCCCCCCCCCCCCCCCCTCTGAGGCAATGCAAGACGTTTACTTTGTGTTTCTTGGTTGGATTCACAAAGCAAATACACTGACACCACCAGATCCCACCAATGAGTCATTCATTGCCTGTCTAGCGTTTTATTATAGATGTGTGTTCATTTATAGCCTCCAGATCTAATAGCCCCTTAATTATATTTGCTCACTCCCTTTGTGCCTCTCCTCCACCCAGGAATGTAATAAAAGAGTTGTCATGCTGAACGTGTCCATTTGGTTCGTAGACTCAGCCGCTCCTCCTCTGTTTGCATGGCAAGCAAATGAAGGCCCGGACATCGTTGGGTCTTTTCAGCCGGGCCGACGCCTTTTGGGCCGAAAGCCGCATGTTCATATCATTGTAGTAATTTGTTGACTCTAAGTACAGTTATTCATTAGTCAGAATGGCTTTGGTGGCTAGGCTAACATCATCCATGTAATACAAGAAACATCTCGTAGTCTGCCATTGTTGTTATTTTGATGGATATTCACTAGAAACCAAACCAGTTCTAATAAAGATCTAGAACTGATCTCATGTCAGTGGAAAAGTGTTATCAGATTTGCGAGGGGGTGTGTAAGCTGGCAAACAAAGAACAGTGTTTCAGATTGCTGCTTTGGAAATACGCCAAGTACAAGAGGTACAGCTCAATGAACTTCCAGTATTAACTAAAAGTACTCCTCCAGTCAAATGTGCCAGTCAGTTATTAATGATTGTATAATACTTGATTGATAAATGTATGTGTAAGCAGCATTTTACTGTTGAGTTGGTTTACAATAGATTCAGTAGTTCAGTTCCACACCATGGCAGTTGTGTCATTTCAAAGGGTGATGCTTTCATACAAGAATCTACTGTTATAATCCCTGAACACAACTAGGGGGAAAACAGGGATGCATGTATATATTCACAGTGGCACAGACATTTGTAAAAAGCACCAAACTAGGCAGTATCAGAGCCTCAGAATGCTAACACCATCCTTTTCTTACTGTACTGCAGCACATACACATTTCTTTTTTGAAAGCTGACATTTTCCATATTACAATAAAAACACCCAATTGAGTACCTACGTAATTACTCACCTCGCAGAGTCAGACTTGTAAAATGAAATATCCGTAGCTCCAACAGAGTCCTCTATGTGCAGTAGGTAATGTCGTTAGCTGATGTCATCTCTCCAGGTGTACGCTCCACCGGCAGCTCTGGTTTCTAGCCAGTGTTTTATGAAAGATTAGGTCACCGTATACCTCATACTCCATCCTTATGAATGTGCAATATTGTTAGCTCTGGTGATTTATTTCCTGCAAGAGAGAAGTCACACACTCTCAGGCGCCTGATCTGGTCCCAGAGAGCGTGTGCTGTTCAAGCTGTAAAAACTATTTCTACTTCATTATTATAGTCTTTTTTCATATCATATCGTTGTTGTCTGATGACCACCACCATTACAACTTGCCTAGTATAGTTCTTCTTGACCTTTTGTCGTCCACCATCATCAGGTACATTGGGTTCTGAGCATTCATGCTATCCAGGGGATTCATCCTCGATGATTACTTGAGTACCATCATTAAGAAACATCTGACAATTGTAACATCAAATATAAAAACATTGAATTGATTGCCATGCCAAGCTTTTAGTGGTAGTAAGGATCCCAACATAGCTTAACCCTTATGCTGTTTTTGGGTCTCCCGTGACCCACTTCAAGTTCAAATTATATAATAACTACGCTCTAGTTTTTTGTATCGGAACTAGGCTTCATGATGTCCTCCACAACGGCTATATAAACACTACAAAACTGATTTTCTCAATTTTAGCCAAGTCTTAAGGTCTCTAAAAAAAGAAAAGTGTATAATTTGGTGTTCGGGTCTGGGAATACCCAGCAGCATTGTTTTGGGTGACTCGGGGTCATCTTTAGACACCCCACCCCCACCCCCTTCATTCACTGTAACAATATTTTTTTCGCAACATGCACCTGGCCCCCCTCCCCCCACGGGAACTCCACCTTTCACAAAGAATATGTACACTAACACTTGAACCTGAACACACCTTTTTCTCATGCAGTACAGTTTGGGGGTTTAATAGCATTATAGTCAAGGCCGGTTTTAAATCCTTTTGTTTCAAAACGTTAAACCTGTGTGATTGTGCAGAACTGTTTTTCAACAGGGAGTCAGGACAAAAACCAAGCAGCTCATAAACGTTACATTTAAAAATGATAAAAAGGGTTTACAAAAAAAGTTTCATTAGAGTTTTTTCATTTATATTAATTATTTTCTACCACGAGATAATAATGCAGAGCTATGTTCTTGCTGACGTGGAGAGGGGAGTTGGCTTTCTCACTGTATTTACATCCTTTAAAGAAGGACCCTTATTCAGACTGATAGTGTAACTACAGACAGAGTTTACTTTGTATAGGGGCCAGATTGGACTTGGGCCACTGTCTTTGATAACCTCCCCCTCTGAGTCTGTACAGTGGTTGCTGCGTGTGGCTCTGCGGTCACGTCCTGACAACTTGTCATATTCATTAGCTTTGTCTGATAGTGTGTCTTAACAGAACCCCGGAGCCACGGCACCACTATTTATCGGGGTTGTTTTGTTGCACTCTGCTCTATTGAAGCTGCATCACACTCTGCTCTATTGAAGCTGCATCACACTCTGCTCTATTGAAGCTGCATCACACTCTGCTCTATTGAAGCTGCATCACACTCTGCTCTATTGAAGCTGCATCACACTCTGCTCTATTGAAGCTGCATCACACTCTGCTCTATTGAAGCTGCATCACACTCTGCTCTATTGAAGCTGCATCACACTCTGCTCTATTGAAGCTGTATCACACTCTGCTCTATTGAAGCTGTATCACACTCTGCTCTATTGAAGCTGCATCACACTCTGCTCTATTGAAGCTGCATCACACTCTGCTCTATTGAAGCTGTATCACACTCTGCTCTATTGAAGCTGCATCACACTCTGCTCTATTGAAGCTGCATCACACTCTGCTCTATTGAAGCTGCATCACACTCTGCTCTATTGAAGCTGCATCACACTCTGCTCTATTGAAGCTGCATCAATGGATACTGAAGCCAATAATTGGTTACATTATTCCTTCATTGATTCACTTATGTTCGAGAGAACATGCTCTTCTCCCTTCAGTCTCTCTCTCACCTCCCTCCTTCCTCCCCCTCCCCCCTCCCCCCTCCCTCTGTCTGCTCCGACAAAGATCCATGCAATAAAGACTCTGCGACGCCTTTTGAATACCAAATAAACTCCAGCATTGTCTGAGATCAGGGGGGGGATTCTCTGCATTTGGGGCGTTCCCCTCCTCATGCCACTGCTCTACAGCTAAGAGGCCAATTGGACCGCAACCCTAAACCCCCCAGGATGAAGAGCAATAACTCCCCTCCTTTATCTGTGTTTTCCACTGTGTTGCCCACCATGCTCAGTGGAGGAAGAAGGGATCAATATGAGTACGGCAGCCACAGCTCAATAGTGTGTATGTGTGTGTGTGTGTGTGTGTGTGTGAGTGTGTGTGAGTGTGTGTGTGTGTGTGTGTGTGTGTGTGTGTGTGTGTGTGTGTGTGTGTGTGTGTGTGTGTGTGTGTGTGTGTTGCCTAGCATTACTATATTTGTGGGGACCTAAATCTGTCTACACAGTCACGTGTGGGGATTCGCCTCCCTTATGGGGACAAATTGGAGGTCCCCTTAAGGGGAATCATTAATTTTAGGGTGAAGACTTGGTTAGGGTTAGGGTTAGGGTTAGGCATGTGTTGGTTATGGTTAAGGTTAGGATAAGTCTCCAGGAAATGCAATGTAATGTCCCCTGAAGTGATGTATACATGGTGTGTGTGTGTGTGTGTGTGTGTGTGTGTGTGTGTGTGTGTGTGTGTGTGTGTGTGTGTGTGTGTGTGTGTGTGTGTGTGTGTGTGTGTGTGTGTGTGTGTGTGGGTGGGTGTGTGTGTGTGTGTGTGGCCCCAGTGAGACATACTGGACATAAAGATGAATAACAGCTGACTTTGCTACCATGGTAACCCCTCCAGAGGTCCTCCCACCCTCCCTGGTTGCCCCCCCACATGTCTGCAGCACAGGGAGTGTGGGAGGAGGAAGTCAACAGTAAACATGCTGCAGTGCCCTCCCTAGCCTGGAGATGTTATTAATATAGTAACTCAGGATCAATACATTTGTACTAATCCTTTCATATGTATGCGATACACTTTATTGTCCTCGTAAGAACATTTGTTTTGGATTCCGTCCTGCAGTTCCACAAAATATACAAATCATAAATAGTGCATAGTAAAAGACAACAGCATATTCACACATGACTTACAGTACATGTACACAGTTTGACATACACAGACAACATAGTGTCACGATTAGTCTGTATTGTATTTTGTCTTGTCTTTTTCTGTCTTTTGTTTTATTTTGATAGGTCTTCACCTCCTGTCTTGCCTGTTTCTGTCTGCGTTGTGTCTTGTTCAAATCTGTCTGTGGTTCCCTGTCAGTTTCCCTGGTGTGTCTAATTTACCCGATTGTGTTCACCTGGTGTCCCTGTGTTTTCTCCTCCCTCCTCACCTGTGTCTTGTTTGTGTGATTAGTCTGTGTGTATTTAGGTTCTGTGTTTTCTGTTAGTCTTTGTGAGTTCCTTGTTGTAGTTTGACATTGTTCACGGGGAAGAGTTCTGTTTTGCTCTGTCTGTAGCCTTGAAATAAAGGTATTTTCAGTTAATCTGCATTTGGGTCCTGCTTGCCTCTCTCAACCCTGACACATAGTGACACTCTACTGCACTAACCCCATGGCCACCCTTTAAACTATATGTCACATGTGTTTGTTGAGAAGTTCAATGCACGTAGGAGGAATGAGTGTTTGTTTAGCCTGACTTGATTACTTGAATCAAAGTGACTTTGTGACGCGTCATGCTGACAGGTGGTGACTGTGATGCTGATGTTGGCTTTATCTTTATGAGGCTCTCCATTAGCACTAGCATGAACATTCGCTATTCTTCCTGGGTTACACACACTCACACACTTATTTAAGTATTTAGCCACATAGACACAACAAACATAAACAAAGAAAAACAGCTTAACAGTCATTAAGTTAGGAAGTGAAAACTAAATGGTCATTCTTTAAACCAACATTCAAAAAAAATAAATCAACTGTTCATACACAAGTAGTTCATGTATATGTCCAAAATAAAGATGTGTTTTTAAAGAGGCCCTATTCTTTAAAGGGCTCTTCCCTTTGCTGTCTGTCTGCATGTACATGCTCTCCAAAGGCTAAAGAGTGCAGGAATAACCATAATATCATTGGTGAGCGTGTCACTGTCACATTTCTGACTAACGATACTAAAGCATAGTGTCTCTGTCCGACAGTAAACCAGCTGAGAGTGCCATGCATGTCTCTCACACTTATTCTGTGTGCTGGGATGCACATCCTGCCGCTTTATTTGAAACTTCTTGTAATTGTTTTTATCCTTATAGCACCAAATAACAAAACTGTAATCAAGCAGAGACAGACCTAATGCATTTAAAACATGTCTAATGACATCTGGTGCCATCACTTTTACAGCTGACACACCCCTAGCTAGATGCTAACATCAACTTGCTGACATGCAGGGTGATGCTAATAGGGTATACTACCTTTAGCCTTTTAGGTTCGCATATTAGCTAATTGGCATTATCTCAAAGTTCACAGCAAAAGGATTTAAAAACATACGTGTTGTGTTATTCACATCATCTCTTGGTTTAATTGGTCAATGGCAAAAACAGAAAAATGGTCCTTGGGAGAGTTTAAACTGTAAATGGACTTTTTCCCCTCATACATTTGAATTTGACAACACTTCCTGTTTTAGTGCAGGCTTGCACCTCATCATGTGGATCGTTTGTGGAATACTGCGGCTTTAGTGTGTCTTTAAATTTCATAATTATAATCTCAAATAGGTCATGTCGCATTTCTTTAGATGTCCTGAAAATCAACACTTAAACACGTCTATTGGTGTGTGTGTGTGTGTGTGTGTGTGTGTGTGTGTGTGTGTGTGTGTGTGTGTGTGTGTGTGTGTGTGTGTGTGAAATTGTAATGTATTAGGGTTTGTCCAATTCTTTTGCAGGGTGTGTGTGTATAGTTAAAACAAATGTAAATAAAAAATCAAATCATCTTTTTCTTCACAATCTGTATACTGTTGACCTTATTTGGACCTTTGTGTGTGTGTGTGTGTGTGTGTGTGTGTGTGTGTGTGTGTGTGTGTTTTTCTTGCATTTAGTAATATCTGACTTCTTCCTCAGACTCTAATGTTACTGTGGCTTCCTACAGACTGCAATGTGTTTCTGTTTGTATTGCAGTTGAGAGGGAGCTGGTTCAGAAGAGGACCTTCACCCGATGGATGAACCTGCATCTGGAGAAGGTTTGTGTATATCTTTGTTGAATGGTGTCTGCAGAAACACCCAAAGAGCAGACATGGTAATCCTGTTATTACCGCACGGCTCACTGAGCGTTATTTACCAGCTGGGTGGAACCAGAGAGCTGTTTATGGCCCCCGCGCTCTCTGTGTGTGCTTCACACTGCGGCTGAGGGGGGGCTGTACATCAACTACAGTCTCTCTGTCTCTGTGAATTATACATGTGTTTGTGTGGAGCTGCCTGTGTGCAGCATTACACTTTCATTAGGCTGTAAAGAGTTCATCTGAGAGAATGTGGCCGTGTTACAGGTCTAGCTAGACCAAGGTGGTCCTTTACCCCCCCCACCCCCCTTAACCAATGAGAAGCCTGTCCATTAAAGGGTTGTACAACAAGGGTTGTATGGAGGCCCAAAGAAAACACAAATGTGTTTTAATGCAATATCATAAACACATTATTATTATTATTATTATTATCAGAATAATAGATGTATCATTCATTAATATTCATTCATGTTCACATGTATTGAGTTGTGTAATAGCCTCTGTTATCAGGGTTAGGGTTAGAGAAATGTCAAAGGTGTGTGTTTATATAACAGAATAGGATTTGGCCACTCGTCCTTGGTCATTCAAAGAAACAACAAGATGGATCCAGATGTGCAAGAATACATGTGTTTTAAATGGGGGGATTCATCAATTGTTTTTAGGCTCAACAAGAAACACTAATCTCCTATTTGTCCTGTACATTGAAATCTTCTTGAAATGAAAGTAGTGATTGTGCTGCCTGCATTAGTTTCAGTACACGCAGCAAAGCTCACGTCACTGTGTTTACTCTGTGGAAGCTTGTCCCCTTCCTCTCTGTCCTCTGGCTGTGAGAGTTGTTTCCTCTCACAATGAGCCTCTCTTCTCAACTCTCGCTCTGGCCCTGCTTCAAATGTCTGACCCACTAATGAACAACCCCACCCCCACTACTGTCAGACAAGTGCTTTAGTTAGTAATGACTTGTTGTGATAACAGGAATAACTGTTGGCTCAGACTGGCTGATTTGACAGAGAAGATGATAGATCACTGGTTACCTCAAATGTCACGGTGTAAACATGTGCCACCAGTATAAGCTATTACTGAGTGACAGACATACATGTTCTCCTATGTTTAAATCTAAAGTTCCTGTCATGTATTGTGTTCCAAGTGTCATATTGAATACCTCTTTGTTGGTTTTACAGTTTTTGGGTTGCATTTTTTGATAAAGTGTAAATGGAGATAAAACTTTGAACAGACAGTAGCTTACACCTGTCAGATTATCAATTTGTATATTATTTATACATCCTATATTCTCACTCAGGCTGCAATCTACAATTATTTTAATTATTGGCTTATTTGCCAAAAAAAGCTAAAGATATTCAATTGACTGTTGTCACGATCACAGGTACAGATCAGAACCCAATAGCACGACTCAGATACAACCAGTGTATAGCAATGTTCAATTTATTCAGGTCAGGGACAGGCAGGGTCAAAACCAGGAAATCTGTCAGACAGGCAACCAAAACCAGACAGGGAGCAGGCAGGAACTCGAGATCCGTATACAGGCAGGCAGGGATCAAAAACCGGGCAGGACAGAAATCTAGGCTAGAGAATAACACTCACTGGAGAGCTTGGCGGAAACGACAAGACAATCTGGCAAAGGACAAGTGATAGTGAGGTGGTATAAATACTGTGGGGTGATGAGGGAATGAGTAACAGGTGAGGGGAAGGGCTGAGGAGACCAGGTGAGGGAAATGAGCTGATTACAAGGGCCTGGAGGAAGGCGGGATCTGAAATGACAGGAGAGTTTAGATGAACCAAACAAACAACAATAGAAGTGTCTAACTTGTGACAACTGTCATGTACGATGAATTCTAAAAATGATCAAAATAGAATCCGATTCATTTATTGATGATCTACTTATCACATTACTGTCTTCCTATTTTCTTTCCCTCTCAGTGTGACCCCCCCGTCGAGGTCAACGACCTGTTCAGGGACATTCAGGATGGACACATCCTCATGGCCCTGCTGGAGGAGATCTCCGGCTGCAAGCTGGTCAGAATCTCTCACCTTGTTTTAACGTGTTTGACTGCACAGTGTGTAATACTCATAATGCTGTATGGAAAATCTGATTAACACATTTAAACCTTTTTTCCTACGACATAAAATACGTCAGTAAATACCCCACTGGTGAATTTGAAAACGGCTTAGCGAGGGTGATGGGCAGTGATCTTTCAGTGACTTCTGGTAAATCATAGTGGTGTTATACTATTCAGTAATATGTTGTCTCTTTCTCAATGATCCTCCAGCTTCACGGGTTCAAGAAGTCCTCACATCGCATTTTCAGACTCAACAACATCGCCAAGGTCCTGTCCTTCCTGGAGGAGAGGAACGTGAGTACCACAAGAGAAGCAAGAACATATGTCTGCATCATGCCTTGTGATTGGCTGTCACTACATATGTACGTGTGTCCGCAGGTGAAGCTGGTCAGTATCGACGCAGCGGATGTTGCTGATGGAAACTCCTCCATCATCTTGGGACTCATCTGGAACATCATCCTCTTCTTCCAGGTAATCTCATTTTCTAAACCTTGTCCTCCTCTTCTCTGTCCTCTGAGTTTCCATTTCCCCTCCTTTCCCTTGCCTCTCTTTTTAGAATTAGGCCAACGGGAAGAAGAATCAAGTGTCTACTTCACAGCCTTTGCACTTTCCATTCACAATAGCCCTTCAAAGTGCAGCTCTGTGGGTAGTTTATGTAATCACTCTGCACTTCAATGCCTTGGACCGGCACCATGAGGAACAAATGACCTCAAACAGACTGTCAGCTCATTCTGGAGCAGAGCAACTGTATGAGGCTCCATACACTCCTGAGCGGGATGTATGGCAATAACGTACAAGATACACTGATCTCTTCAATGAATTACAGAGGTAAATAGACAGCATTTCTCCAGTCATTGAGAGCCCTAAATCACTTTCACATATACAAGTCAGGATTCACACGCTTTCATACAGAGGCTACCATAGGCTACATACAGTAACATTCTACAGGTAACTTGACATTCCACATTTGTAATTCAACGTTATACAATCTGTGAGAATTCTAGTTTTGTAACCTAAAATTCTACAATTGTATTTTAGATGGAAGCCCCACCCATTTTCTGGTGAAAACCAATAATCGTCACCAGACTAAAAAAAGGCTGCTGTGTCATGTATTGCACGTCAAACAACAAAAAGATCCAAAGTTTTACTTCGAACAAAGGACGATGAAAGAAAATATCTGTGGCTTCGAGCCTCCATAGAGAGGACGGAGATGTACGTCTGTGGGAAACACTTCCTCACAGCTAAATGATGGTGCTAAGAAGGTTAACATCACTCATCAAAGAAGACATTTGTGATGTTAAAAGTCGAAGTAGTGACTGTAGTCGCGGCATTAGAGTGTAAAATACTGACAAGCCAAGGAAGTTTCAGTTTTAGCTGCTGCCTGCCTGCCACTCGTCCAGCATTAGACTGAGAGGACATCGATCCTCATAGCTTCTAATTTAACTACACTGAACAAAAATATAAACGCAACACTTTTGTTTCTGCTCCCATTTTTCATGAGATGAACATTTTCTATATACACAAAATAACCATTTCTCTCAAATATTGTTCACAAATCTGAACAAATCTGTGATAGTGAGCACTTCTCCTTTGCCGAGATAATCCATCCCACATCACAGGTGTGGCATTTCAAGATGCTGATTAGACAGCATGATTATTGCACAGGTGTGCCTTAGGCTGGCCACAATAAAAGGCCACTCTGAAACGTGCAGTTTTGCTTTATTGGGGGGGTCTGGGGGGGTCCGAAAACCAAGCAGTATCTGGTGTGAGGGGTAGGGGTAGGGTTAGGGGTAGGGTTAGGGTAATGTTGTGAATCGAGTGGCCTGTGTTCATCGTCCATTACATACGCCTGCCCATACCATAACCCCATCACCACCATGGGACACTCGATTTTTTCAGATTTGTGAACAATATTTGAGAGAAATGGTTATTTTGTGTTTATAGAAACATTTTTAGATCTTTGAGTTCATCTCATGAAAAATGGGAGCAAAAACAAAAGTGTTGCATTTATATTTTTGTTCAGTGTATATATCAACCAGGGGCGGACTGGCCATCGGGACGTTCGGGACGAATCCCGCTGGCCCGGACGCACTATTTATGGCGCGTTTCCACTGCAGGCCTCGCTCGGCCTCGCTCGGTTTGGTTAGGCCTTATTAGGCCCGGCTCACTTTAATGCTGCGCTTCCATTACAGTTTAGGAACTGGGGTAGTTACTATAGTAACGCAGTGTAGGCGGAGCCGTGACGTCATCTTCAATGAGCGCCCCAAAAAACAACACAGCCGTTAGCTCTTAGCACTCAGAGCTCACAGCTCTTCATATCTGTTCAGAAACTAGACAAAAGTTAAACAACTACAAACCACAGACTGCCTGTGTCATGGCGAATACAGTCGCTGGTTTATTTATGTCTGTAGGCCGTTGTTGTGAGTGTGGACGGTCGGAGCATATATAACGTTAGCTTAGCCAAGCTCCATTTAGAAAACACGCATTTTAAAAGGGTTTTTCGCCTGCCGTCTGTCTGCAGACTTGTCAAAGCATTAATTTATGTTTTTTTTTTAAAACATCTCGGGAGTAATGTGCAGTACCGGAGTCCACCAGAGAGGCATCCGCTGCGGGACATTAGCCTGCGTACTGCGTAGCCTGCCCTGAAGTAGAAGTGATCCTTCCTAGTGCCTGACGAGTTTTAAGCTAATAGCCTATACAGTTATGGATATTAGAAAGTTATTGTCATTGAAGCAGGCGCAACAAGCTGCAGCAGCAGCAGTATTAGCAGCTGACAACAATGTCATCACCAGCAGGGAAGAAATGGATGATGTTTCAGGTTTGTGAATCTAATGGTGATATCTGCACTCTGGCTGACTGAGTAAGAAGTGAAAAAGAGTGATGTAACGTTAATGTTATAGTTAGTAAACATGGAGTAACTACACTAAGTATATACATATATATATGTTAGTATGTATACAGAACATGACTAAAAATTAACCATTCATACCTCAGTCTACTTTTAAGACACTAAAATAACGTATTCCATTTTTTATTTTGTTTTCGCACATGGAATTATACCGGCTCTCGTTTCAGTACACATAACAACGGAACTGACAGGCAACCCTCTGAATCAGACTCCGATTGGCTGTGACTGCATCAGACTGTCCAATTCAGAAACGTGACTCTTACACATTTTTTACGTCACAAACAAAGATGGTGAATGAGAATAGATCTATAAAACGATAAGCAATGCGCCAGAATCAAGGTGAGACTATCCGCATCCTTTAAAACTCTACGCACATTCGTTTCACCTTAATAAGTAAACGACTGTTTGAGTGAGTTAAGGCATTAGTTTGCTTCATTAAAGGGTGTTAATGAGTGTTCTCCAGTGCCTTTTGTCCGCTTTAAGGTGTTATTAAGGTAGGGTTACTGTTGCTCTCAAAGTGCACCAGATTGATGCGTTCAACTTCAACAACTCCTGGGCTAAGCCCCGGATCTCCTACAATCCTAAATCCGCCACTGCACCCCTGGCCAGCATAACGTACTTTCCACTTTCCCGCTCGGGCCACTAAAAATATTGCTTTAATTGACTAGAAATGTAGTTAAATTGTTTAGTTTCTCAACGCTACAACATAGCGTTTCGTGAGTCGGTTGTCGTTGTTGGGTGAAAAGCAAACAGCTGTTTGCTGCAGAGCACAGAGCGAGCAGGCTCCCGTGAGCGCGCTCCTTCACTACAGACTATCGCGCCACCTAACCATTGCCAAAATGTTTTAATACCAGCGGTAACCGGCCAAGCGCCGAGCAAAAAACAATCTTCAAATAAAAGAAAGTCACCGTAGGAGTTAAAGGAGAGTGACAGGGAGCATGAGAAGAAGAGGGAGAGAACGTTTCAGCTTGATCGATGGAGTTGGCTTCTAGTGGTGCAGTGACGCGTTCTAAAACCCTTTTATAATCTATCGATTAGATTTATGATTCGAAAATGATAAAAGTAGGGTAGACATGTGGAGATTATCCGGTTTAACACAACGTGCATTTATCCAGCAGTTTACTTCCTGGTTTTAGGACGCGTCACTGGCTGCACCTCTCAATATGATGCCAATATAAACAAGGTCTTCTGTCGGCTCTGTACATTAATGCCGACCTATGCTGACAGGAAGTGAAGAGCAGAACATATAAAGGTATTGGCTCTAGGGAAATGTCCCAGCAGTTTAGGAGAATGAAGGATCTAATCTAATCTATAGCCATTACATCTCTAACTCCTAATGACAGGAAGGCAGAAAGTGCATTATACAAATAATAATACTCATAATAGCAGACATTTTTTAACAATGACCACAATATCATTATTTTAATAAACCAAATATGAACAATTGAGGAAAATCAGGAAGAACTGATTATTCAAATGTTGTAGTTCAAGTAGCAATGTAGTTAGTGCATTAATTACTATTGCAAAAAATGTGTTAATTTTCTTCATTATTAGTCGATTTGTTTTGGACGAATGCTCCGGGCCAGTGGTTACAATGGTGGGGCCAGTGGTTCCAATGGTGGGGCCAGTGGTTACAATGGTGGGGCCAGTGGTTCCAATGGTGGGGCCAGTGGTTACAATGGTGGGGAGAGTGACAATACAAGTCCATTTATCCTTAATGTCTACCTCTGCGGTAAGTCACTAGCACCCCCCTAGCTTTCATTTGCAGTGCTTTCAATAGCTCAGAAGTTTCCCTCAAATCTCTCTTCACAGTTCTGTTTAATTTCCTCCGACAGTTTAATCTAATTTAAATCACACATTTAACACCACTTAGTTCAATAAAAAGTAACTGAAGAAGAAAAATTAAGCTCTCTATGCTAATTAGTTAGCAAGATAAATATTGTTGCAAACAGTTTATGAGCTACTATATCTTCCTTAAACTTTTGATCTCTCCATCCCCTTAAAGATTAGTGTTGTCAAAATGCCTCCTTAAGGCGATTTAAATGGTTGCCGTTGTGGTGTGTCCAGGCCTGAAGACAGATAAATATCATCCAATACTTTGCATAACTCTTTTACAGCTACATAATCACTTAGAATTAGAAAAGAAACCTTGGATTTTGCTACTAATTTCAAAATGTTTCAGGTCCTCCCTCTTGTCTTTACAACCTGCTGCACATCAACTGAGACAAATCATTGTTTTGTGTACTATCTTCATTTGTATTAGCTAGCCAAGTTATTGCTTTCTAACTGCTGTAATATATGTACTACATACTGTCACGGTTGAGTGAAGGAAGCAGGACCCAAGCGCAGATAACTTTGATAAACCTTTATTTCAAGGCTAAAATGGAACGAATACAGAAAACACAGAACACTCACCGGTGGAGTCCGTCACCAACAAAAGAAGCACCGACACTGAACACAGCACGAGACAAGACTAAATACAGGGAGGGCTAATTACCAGACACAGGTGAACACAATCGGTAAACGAGACACAGGTGAGGAGGGAGGAGAAAACACAAGAGCCACAGGTGAACACAATTAGCTAAACGAGACACAGGTGAGGAGGGAGGAGAACACACAGGGACACTAACGACAGGAGGAAAACATGACAGAGAACAGTGAAAACACCCAAACTTAGACAGAACTGTGACAGAACCCCCCCCTCAAGGGACGGATTCCAGACGTCCCTAAACCCCAACACAAAAATCCAAAAAAAATCCAGCAGGGTGGGTGGAGGGGGCCCGGAGGAGGGACGTATCCCTAGGCCACCAGGGTGGTGGAGGGGGTCCGGAGGACGGGACTAAGCTGACCGCCCAGGAGCCCAGTAGGGGACCAGGAAGGGATCTCGGGCGGACGGCCCGGGGGGCACGGCAGAAGCCGAGAAGGGGGACTCGGGCGGACGGCCTAGTGGCAAGGCAGAGTCCATGGTGGGCGTAGGCCACAGCGGGCGAACTCAGGGGGCCGAGCATGAGGGCCGAAGGCAGCGGCAGGAAGAGTCAGGGGGCCGGGCTCGAGGACGAGGGCAGGAAGAGTCAGGGGGCCGGGCCCGCGGACGAAGACCGCGGCTCACAGAGGGTCGGGATCGAGGCGAAGACCACGGCAGGAAAAGTCAGGGGGCCGGGCCCGAGGACGAGGGCAGCGGCAGGAAGAGTCAGGAGGCCGGGCCCGCGGACGAAGACCGCGGCTCACAGAGGGTCGGGATCGAGGGCGAAGACCAGACAGCTCCGGAGGCCGGGCAGGACCCGGTGTCGGCCGGACAGGAACCGGAGCCGGCGGACAGGCTTCGGCAGGATCCCCCACGGAAGAGGACCAGGAGTTGGCAGGACCCCCAGCAGGAGAGCGGTTGGCGGGACCTCCGACGAGACAGGGACAAAAGGTTGGCAGTACCCCCGGCAGGAGAGTAGACGGCGGGACCTCCAACGGCACAGGACACAGGGTTGGCAGTACCCCCGGCAGGTGAGTAGACGGCGGGACCTCCAACGGAACAGGACATAGGGTTGGCAGGACCCCCGGCAGGAGAGTAGTCGGCGGGACCTCCAACGGGACAGGACATGGGTTGGCAGGAACCCCGGCAGGAGAGTAGTCGGCGGGGCCTCCAACGGGACAGGACATGGGGTTGGCAGGACCCCCGGCAGGAGAGTAGTCGGCGGGGCCTCCAACGGGACAGGACACAGGGTTGGCAGGGACCCCCGGCAGGAGAGTAGTCGGCGGGGCCTCCAACGGAACAGGACATAGGGTTGGCAGGACCCCCGGCAGGAGAGTAGTCGGCGGGGCCTCCAACGGGACAGGACACAGGGTTGGCAGGACCCCCGGCAGGAGAGTAGTCGGCGGGGCCTCCAACGAGACCGGACAAAGGGTTGGCAGGAACCCGGCAGGAGAGTAGTCGGCGGGGCCTCCAACGGGACAAGATATGGGGTTGGCAGGACCCCCGGCAGAGGGCTAGTCTGCGGGACCTCCAACTGGACAGGACATGGGGTTGGCAGGACCCCCGGCAGAGGGCTAGTCTGCGGGACCTCCAACTGGACGGGACATGGGGTTGGCAGGACCCCCGGCAGAAGGCTAGTCTGCGGGACCTCCAACTGGACATGAGTAGGGCTTGAGTGGGGACTCGAGAGAGGGCTGGAGAGGGAACTTGAGAGGAAACTGGAGAGTGGACTCGAGAAGGAACTCGAGAGGTAACTCGAGAGGGGACCTGAGAGGGGACTTGAGAGGGGACCTGAGAGGGGACTTGAGAGGGAACTCGAGAGGAGACCTGAGGGGAAACTTGAGAGGTGACTCGAGAGGGAACTCGAGAGGAGACCTGAGGGGAAACTTGAGAGGTGACTCGAGAGGGAACTCGAGAGGGGACTAGAGAGGGGACTTGAGAGGGAACTCGAGAAAAGACTCGAGAGGGAACTCGAGAGGGGACCTGAGAGGGGACTTGAGAAAAGACTCGAGAGGGAACTTGAGATGGGATGAGGGAAGGGACTAGAGAGTGACTCGAGGAGGGACTTGAGAAGTGACTAGAGGTGGGACTGGAGAAGGGACTAGAGAAGGGACTAGGACAGCTGGGGCCAGAGCTAAGGCTGGAACCATGGCTGCTGGGGCCAGAACTGGGGCTGGAACCATGGCTGCTGGGGCCTGTACTGGGGCCGGAACTATGGCTGTGTGGGCCGGTTCTGTAGCCGGAACCATGACTCTTGGGGCTCGGATTGCTAGCCTGGACTTGCGACTCCTTCTCCTAGAAGCCGCCTGAAGGCTCCGTGGACCTCCAAAAGCCAGCCGAGTTCCAGAAAACGCCTCTTGGACAGGAGCAGGAACTGGGGCGGAAAGCACTGGTTGACTCCAGACGGAACACACCGAGACGTTTATAGTCCGCAGGCTGGAAATCACACGCCCAGATGAAGTTCAACATCCAGTCAGGTAAGAACTTCACCAAGTCCGGTTTCTCCATAGCCAACCGGTGCGCCTCTACCAGAGCGGCCTCCTTCTGCCGAACACTGGACGCTCCCCTCCACCAATCATAGCAGCAAGCCAAAGCAAATGAAAAATGCTGTAATTCCAACTCAAATGGGTCATCTGCTGGTCCATCTCTGGTCGGTGCTTTCTGTCACGGTTGAGTGAAGGAAGCAGGACCCAAGCGCAGATAACTTTGATAAACCTTTATTTCAAGGCTAAAATGGAACGAATACAGAAAAACACAGAACACTCACCGGTGGAGTCCGTCACCAACAAAAGAAGCACCGACACTGAACACAGCACGAGACAAGACTAAATACAGGGAGGGCTAATTACCAGACACAGGTGAACACAATCGGTAAACGAGACACAGGTGAGGAGGGAGGAGAAAAACACAAGAGCCACAGGTGAACACAATTAGCTAAACGAGACACAGGTGAGGAGGGAGGAGAACACACAGGGACACTAACGACAGGAGGAAAACATGACAGAGAACAGTGAAAACACCCAAACTTAGACAGAACTGTGACACATACATAATCAAATATTGTTAACTGTTGATAAAACTTCTTACATATTCAATTATATATATATTTTACAGGAGCTACATATGTTGTTGGTATTCAATTGATGCTTACATATAATTGGATGGCAATGCCAGGCCAACACTGTTTGAATATAAACTTTGACCCATACCTTCACTGTGGTCGTGAGTGGTCATATGACTTTAATTTGGCTGATTGCACTATTGCATAACTATGTTCCTGTATCTCATGTTTTTCTTTATCAATGTTCAAGTTTGACATCAACACGTTATTCTCTCAGACTTTAGAAAGCTACCTGAGACATTACATGACTGTAAACTGATCAAACTAACACCAGAATCAGCACGGAACAGACCCTCTTTGTTTTAAGAGATTCCTGTGTAACTCTGTTGGTCATCTGTCCAAATGATTACATGTGCCATGCATGGTAACTGTAATAAATCCAGATTCTACTTCAAACCTAAGATTGTTTTTGTCAGTCTTGGCTAATCCCACCCTTTCAGTAGACAATTGTGTAAAACACAGTGTCAGCATGAAACACTTGAGTATCCAATTCAGCCAAATCTCTGCAGCAGATTATTAACCCAACAGCTGAATTGACTGATAAAACAGCTGACTAATGGGAATATACTCCAACTCTGTCTCCTCCCAGATTAAGGAGCTCACAGGGAACATCAGGAGCCAGTTCCCCTCCTCCTCCAGCCTGTCGTCCATCCCCACCAGCTCTGACTCCGACACGTCCTGCAGCGCTCCGTCAGGCGAGAGGCAGGCGGCGGCGGCGGCCATGCGCGAACACAGCAAGGCCATCAAAACACTGCTGCAGTGGGTCCAGAAGCGAACACGCAAGTGAGTGTGGCCTTCCATTTAAAAAAAATAAATGTGTGAAATAAATCTTTGAAGTGTGGAAGAAATATAACAATGTTTACAAAATGGTGCAAGAATGAGTCTTAAACATGGAGATAAGTTAAGATTTTCAACACTCAAAGTCATTGATTTTTTTGAACATGTTTTTGGTTAGATGCCTTAAATAAGGTCTGTGGTTAGCTTTAGAGATGTTTACGTTTTGACCTGCAACATAACATACGTCAGTAAATAATTCTCTGGTGAATGTAGCTTCTACACTACAGTATGTCATAAAAGCGGTGATTGCTAACAAGTGACTAAATGAGACTACTGAATGTCATCATGCCGAACATTAGCCTCCTTTAGCTTAGCAGTGGTGGTGCGCATCCAAGTGGACGTGATGTAGTTATTTTATAGCCTAAC
This sequence comes from Harpagifer antarcticus, assembly GCA_902827135.1. Taxonomy (NCBI): domain Eukaryota; kingdom Metazoa; phylum Chordata; class Actinopteri; order Perciformes; family Harpagiferidae; genus Harpagifer; species Harpagifer antarcticus. Next base: position 763,694 of record CADEHL010001092.1, on the reverse strand, counting down.
GTTAGCTTTTTACTCCTAGCGTTAGCCTTTACGTTTCAACAATTATAAAAGTGATGATGATCTGTGAAGATTATCCAGGCGCGCCCCTCCCTACACGCAGATCGTGCAGACTGCGTGGGGCCTCATCTTGCGGAGAGAGCCTCATCTGATGCACTTCAGCTTATGAGCAAATGCTGCGCAATTAAGCACGCCACAGTTTCGCCGCTGCAAGGCTCCGGCGCAGTTCACGCGCGTGCTCCACTAGCACCCCCCCCCCATCCATTGTTATACATTGTATAACAATGGATTTCAAGTAGGAGGGGCATCAATGATTGACTTGCTCCATTAGTGTGTTATTTCATTGTCTCTCTCATAGTTAGTTTTGTTGTCTCTCTGGACTGACCCTGTCCTCTGAATGTGTGTGTTTTGTCTCAGGTACGGTGTGGCTGTGCATGACTTTGGGAAGAGCTGGACAAGTGGTCTGGCCTTCCTGGCTGTCATTAAGTCCATTGACCCCAGCCTGGTGGACATGAGGAAGGCCCATCTGAGGACCACCAAGGAGAATCTGGAGGACAGCTTCAGGATAGCCCACTTCAGCCTGGGTATCCATCGCCTTCTGGAACCTGAGGGTAACAAAGAAAAACCTAACCCTGCATGAAAATAATGTTCAATGCACAAAAGTGTAGGTTTTCTCACGCCATGGTAACCTGTTCAACAATGCTGTGTAGGCTAGACCTCTTCAACAGGTTTCTCACAATAACATAATTAGCCTAAAGCGGAAACAGACAACTTTTCACCCTCTCCCGAGCGTTTCCACATGTGCTATTGTTGGCACAGCTGTCTCAAAGAGAACTAGATCATTCTCAGTTTTTCTCAGAGCTTAGCAAAAACCAGAAACTCAGGACAGACTGCATAATGTTTCCAACGTTTAGTTCCTAGGTAACTGGGGATAGCTACAAAAAAACATAAGCACAACGGTTGACGCTCTTACATTTTACACGAAGATTGTACCTAGTGAAAGCAAGGCTTATAGGGAACCAATTGTATACTGTCAATATGCCATAGCCATTATATTTCTCAATCAATGTTTTATCATAAGATCAGTTTAGCCCTGTAAGTCATGACTAGGAGGGAACCTCATTTACATGGGAGTCTATTTTTGAAATGCCAACGTGGTATTTTCTTTGTCTGCCCATGCCCAGATTTGACTATCAATGCACCAGATGAACAATCCATCATGACATATGTGTCTCAGTTCCTGCAGCACTTCCCTGGCATAGAGGAGGTAGGAATCCCTTTTTCCTTTTTAATAATATATGTCTGACAAAACATTAGCGTCTCAATGAGAGCACAGATAAATTCTGCCAACTTGTTTGTTTCCATCTCAGCCGGAGGAGCGCAGCCAGCCGATTGAACGAAGCGTCTCCATGGGCCGACTCAACTTCCGTGACAGTGACACCAGCCTCATAAGGAATAGTGCGTACCGAAGCAGAGTGAAGGAGAGGTCCTACATGTTCCAGAAGGTCTCTGCCCAAGCCCCACCCAAAATCTTAATTTCCTCTGTGTCAGAGGACAGGAGCGCCATGTCACCCCCCTTCAGACCGCCTACAGCTCGCTCGTGGTCGGTTGAAGACATCTTAGCAGATTCCCCCCACAAGGAAGACATCTCAAGCAGTGTGGTTGAAGATCCCAATGAATCCACCAGTGAGGTCAACACAACTTGTAACTCCCCACAACCGCCTTACAGTCACTCTCCCACAGGCTCATCGGTGCCCGAGTCCATAAACACAGAGTCAGTTATTGGCGACTCTGCAATCGGCTCGCCAGACTCCTGGATGGAGAGCGAGTTCGGGGTGATGCCAGAGACGTTTTGTGAAAGCCAAAGCGAGAGTTCTTTGTGTGACAGTGGAACGGCCTGGGATGTGTACCGTGCCACCCCTGTGGAGATCACTAATCTAGATGAAGGATTTGTCCCTTCCATGGAGGATAGAGCATCTGATGAGCAGTCGAATACTGAGTCCTACATCGATGAAGGGATTTACTCACTGAGCTCGTTGGAAAGCACCAATGAGAGAATACATGGGCATTCTGAGAAAAAGCAGGATGAAGTTGTCAAAGTGAAAGAGGCAAACCTTGAGAATAACAACCAGGAAATGGTACTAGAACAGGAACCTGATCAAAGCATGGATGATATTACGAAAGAAGTAGACTCTATGGACATGGATACAAGTGAGAGCAGAGAGCAAGAACCTTCTTTTGGACTGTGTGAGGCAGAAGAACGGATTCATTCTGGTGTTGAACATCTCCTAGAAACTGATCAATCTAATCAGTCACAACTCAAGCAAACCCTTGTTGAAGAGAGCACTCATGGAGACCCGGAATACTTAGAGAAAGCTGTGGACGTTAATGGGAATGCCAATGACCATGAAGAACAAATCAAGGATGCAACTACAAGTCAGAATGAGAGAAATAACTCTGAGGAGATTGAAGGGGAAACTGAATGTCAGAAAAAAGATAGTCCAGAGGAGACAAGAGGAGAGCCAACCGAGGAGGCTGTTGTTTATAAGGAAAGGGGTGTGGGAAAACAAGAAGAAAGTGAAGCAGTTCTAAGAGAGTACCCAGGTCCTCAAGAAAGCTTAAGCTCAGAGACATTAGCAAACACACATCCATCCAACACAGATGGAGTTTCAAAAACAAGTCTTGAGCCAAGCAGAGGCAGAGATCGTGTTGGGGAAGATGAGGAACATCAAGCAGAGGGAACTGACGGAGAGGTCAACAGCCCTGAAAATCCTCCTGAATTGGATTGTGATTCCAATGACAATGTTGACAAAGACTCTGTTGAAAGTCCTTCCTGTCTGGTATCAGAAAATGTTGAACCAACAGAATCGGAACAAAAAAGGGTCATAGAAAGTTTGGTTCAACATGACATCAGCGGATCATCAAATTCAGTCATATGTGACAATCAAACAGCCACAACACAGCAAAACACTTTCGATACGGGTAGTGTTTCCACAAACATGGACGTATTTTATACAGACTTTGATAGAAATTCCCATGCAGAGGATTTAATCGGTGACTCTATCGAACCCATGGATCTGTTCTACCCAGACAAAGAGGAGCCCATGTTTACAGAGCTGCCGGATGTTGAAATGCAGAGTTGGCCTTCTGTGTTGAGTGTATCTGCTCTCCAGCCAGCCCCAGCTTCAGAGACTGATCCTGACCAGCTACTGGACCTGCTGGGTGAAGACTACAGGGAGAGAATGGATTCCATACTAGAGGATGATGAGGTAAATTCAGTCGTACAATCAGACTATTCCAGTCTCAAATGAGCTTGCCCTTTTAAACAATTAAGTATCAAGTATTTCAGTTTATTTTCAGTGGAGTTTTTGTCCATTTCCATGTTTTAATGGTTGGCAATGTTGGTAGGTCACTCGACAGATATACGGATATTCTTGGTCCTCAGAAAAAAAAAGTGTTGTACCACCATCAAGTTGACATGTTTTGTTTTAATTGAATCTCTCAACAACTTTTGGTTGATTGCCATTCATTTGGTACAAAATGATGTTCCCTTGTGGGTGAATTAAAATCACTTTGTCAATCCCCTACTCAGCATTTACATTTTTAGATAGATGTTTCCCTTAGCCATTCTATCTGATAGGGAGGATACACTTATTAAAGATGAACACATTAAATTTACTTAAAGTATTGACATAACCCTTTCGCACCACCTGAAGGACTGTGTGTAACAATTACATAAACTCTCTTAAAACGTATATGGAATAAGAAGTGCTATCATTTTTGTAATGTTTTATATTCAAAATTATTTTTCATTCGAGGGTTGAAGCGTCTCAACCTTTACTAGTATTTGGCAGCACAGTTCAAAGGATACTGCTTTTTGGAAGGAAATTGTTTCCAAACATTTTATGAAAATTGTATAAAAAGAACATTTGCAAAATACTGAAAATGCATATTCCGAGTTCTTAAAGCAAATGAGGACCTATTCAAAAAGCTTATGTTACAATAACATCTTAAACTTCAAATGGATAGGATTAATATTGACATAAAAGAGAGTAGACTTCCTGTTAGCTTTGCTGTTTCTTTTCCAGTGTAAAAGAAGCGCTCCCTTATAAAAACACAGCCCCAGTCTGCCTGTATGTGTGTGTCTAATGGTCCAACTGCTCAAACAGGAACATGAAGCAATGTGAACATTCACACCTCCACAATATCTCACTCATGACCAGATGACCTGCTGAAAGCTTGAGGCCAGTCATTGATGTTCCCATGCTAACGCTCATAGCTTTGGACAGCTTGTCCTTGAAAGCATTTGGGGTATTACAAACAGTTGTCTACATGAACATTCAAAACAACAGTGTGAAGAGAGAGAAGTTGAAATCTCTCCTACTTTCATGCCTCACAAATCATGACCATGGGGGTTGTCTGGGTTTAGAGGATTGGAAATGCAGACGTTTACAGTACTGAGGCCTAAATGGTTGTTAGTAATGCAATGTTAGTACTATGCATTTGCTATTGTTGGAGCTTTATTCGCAGTAGGTCTACTACTTAGTTCTTACAATGATGCAAGAGGAAATATTAAGGGGCCATCAGAAGCACAGGAGTTCATCATCTGGGCAGCATGAATGTGATCATGTCAATCTCTAGAGTGGTGCAGTGATCACGTATTTGTGGTGGCTAAACTAGAAGCTAGCATCACAAGGGCTCCCTCGACAAAAAGCAATAGGATTGTGTCATTGGATTTCTAAATGTTGCAGAAAGAAAGATCTCTGACAAACATACGTTTGGACCAGTGCCTTTTACTCACTTGTTAGCAACTGCTAAGCTAAAGACGGCAAACATTCAGCTAAAAATACTGACTTCATTTTTGTCAGAGAACAAAACGTGAAAATCTCTTAATCTTGTGTTAACCAAGACCTTATTTCAGGCATCTAACCTAAAAAAAAGTAAAGTTTGAAACAAGGGCAGTGGAAATATTAAAATGCAGTCATTTCGATTGGACATTTTCAACTGAAGGTGGCCCTACTATAGGCTCATAGTGGCCAAAATGGAAAGGGTTTATCATGTACAGAGTGAAAAGATGCAATCTGCGGAAAATAAAATAATTTCATGAACTTCAACACCTGAAGATGGTGCTAGAGATATGGTCCCCTAAAGTATTAGGGATCATAATCTGGGGAGCATGAATATCCACATAAGAAGTCATCAGCACTCTGAAATGAAGCAAAATTAAATTGTTGAAAGGTCTTCCCCTTCTGTAAGCTGAAAGATTCCTCTCTCTGTATTTCTCTCGTATTAGGAGACCAACCAGGAGGCTGAGAAAGAATCTGAATCCCAGGAAGCCTGTTCGTTGCCCGGGGAGCCAATGGGAGGACGGAGGGGTGCTGATGTTCCAGCAGGCGGCAGAGATCTCAGTGAGGCTGAGCAGCAGAGCTCGGGCTCGGCCAGGGAAAACACAGAGCCTGTGAGGTAGGCCTTCTATTCTTAGTCTGCTCCCTGGAACACTGAGAAACACTGAGAAACACACACTCCCAGGGGGGGGGGGGGCACTGCTCTGACCTACTCTCTCTCACTTTACTCAGATATTGCCTTAAATGTACTGAAGTGATCTATGTGGGCTTGTGAGGGGAATGATGGAGGGCCTTATGAGGGTTGAGAGACATAAAGAAGTGGATCATGGTTACAGATATTAATGTGGTGGAATTAATGAATGGAAGAGAGCTCTATTATCTTCAGCAGTGGAATTCAAGTTACAATTCTTAAGACTTTAATAAATATTTATGGTCAGCAGCATATATTTTTAGCAAAAGCTGTTCAATGTATTCTGCAATCGCAGTCAGTGTTCCAATTAAAATGAGATAAGACATTATTAAACATCTTGACTTTTAAACTTGGTGACAATTATAATTCAAGAGCTACTTTGATCTTTGTATGAAGATCTGGTTAAATTAAGAAATGTCAAAGAACCCCGGTGTAGCGCGATCGTTCATCAAAAGGCCACTCATGGAGGTTAGCAGTCAGAGTTCCCAGCGCGTGTTGTGGTGAAAGATGAGGTCCACCATGACGTCATTTGTAATGCTTTATTTATTTGTCCAAGGTTAAATGTTCTTTTACGACTCGCATATCTAAAATCTTGTTTAAAACATAACGACACGCTCAAACACAAACAATCACGGTCAACACGGTTGAAAAACGTGTGGCTTCCTCTCTAACCTCTCATCCCAGCTGATCACCCGTGCCCACATAGGTTAATTACCTCCCGTGCTCCCAGGGGCGCAGATTGGATGACGACGCGTTCACACACACATAGACAAACCCCGTGCACAACCCAAAGCAAATTGTCTCCAACACCCGGTGTCTGGGAATATCAAAGGAGTATCAAATGGAATCTAACATGTGTGCGTAACACAGTTTAACACTGCATACAGCAAACATCACACAGACACAGAGACTCCCCTCGGCACGTGGTGGAGACCCAAACAGAGCTAAAAGGTGACTGAATATTGGACTAGTATTCATCAGGGGCCAGACACACACACCAAATGAATGCTATGTCTGTTTGGTGTGTCAACAGACAATAGCTCGCCAACATGTTAGCCATATGAACTTTATAAAGCCTCAATATTTCAAACAAGTGTGCTTGTCGCGGAGGTTTTTGGACAATGAGCAAGTAGCTTTTTTAGTCTTGTTTTTTTTTATTTGGGAAAGTTCCACATATCTGTTAATAATGTCTGCTCTGACTGTATTTCCTGGGCCTCTTTCTTGTTGAAACCTAAATGGATTTTGTCTTCTCAGGAGTGACAGTAGGAGCTCCATCAGACAGGATGAAAGCCAGATCCCTCCAGTCCTCCGTCACAGAAAGGGGCCCCGCTTCACTGAGGCCAAGGTGGGTTCCCTCCATTTCCTTCTATATGGACGTATTACTGTTCTTATGATTCTGTGTACTTAGAGACTTGTAATCTTTCCCCACTCAGGACAAAGAGACAGCCAGGACTGCAGCGCCCGGAGCAGTGGACAACAGGGACTCTAGTTTGTGGTAAGAACTTTGTCCTCCATGCTTTAGTTATTATTACTACTTAAAGTGAACACTGCTACAGATTTTGACCAGTCGCAAGGTGTTGTAATCTAGTGTTTGACTAGTTCATTGGCCCTCCCTTTTTTCCTCGATAGAGAAGATAACTGAGCATTTTTGTACTAGCTTTTTTTCAAGTTCTCGCATTTAGAAAGGTAGTCAATATCAAAGTCCCTTTCATACTTGTACTCCCTCCCGTGTAAAATCATACTCGGCTGTGCTCTAACTGGAGGTGATAATCGGAGCTGTTAGCTAGCTAGTTAGCTAGTGTCCAGCATTCCAAACTAAAAATGTTTATCGCGTTTGGTGGCTCAGGCCGCAAGCACAGTGGAGCAGGTGCTGCTGGCTGTGGGGGAGCAGGTCGGTCATGTAAACATCTCCTATGCTTCCCGCATGAACAAAGCGGTCGTGGTCTTTTTGAAAGACCAGAAATATGTGACGGAACTTATTGAGAGCGGATTAATGCTAAACGAGGAATATATTCAAGTTTCACCGCTGGTGACACCGTCCACACGGATCACTGTGTGATCGGGGCAGCCGAGCCTGGGTCAGCTGGGTCCGCGGCCGCGGAACCCGGTGTTGCGGGGGGGGCTGCTGCTGCACCCGCCGGGGCCCCCGGGGCTGTGGATGAAGTAGGGATGAATATCGTGAGAGATGAAACAGGGACTGTAGAGAGTGTGGTGAGTGTGAGAGGAAAACATGTGGAAACAGGTAAACGGGTGGGAGATGATGTAGCAGGACAGGTGAGGACCGGGGCCGTGGGACAGGTGGAGGCTGTTGGCACACAGGTGGAGGCTGTTGGCACACAGGTGGAGGCTGTTGGCACACAGCAGGAGCTGCCGTCTGGCTCTGGGAGGCAAAAAGAGCTTCAACCGGCTGCAGACAATAATGAGGTGACAGAGATGGACACAGACGGTGAGGAGGATTCTGACTGTGTTTCAGTTGCAGATAGTCTCTCTCAGAACGCAGAGATATATTCTTTGGAAGAGATTAATGTCTATTTAGATGAGTCCTTTGGCAAGGCAGTGGAAGTGAGAGACATTTTCTCTGACACTAACAAGTTTCTTCATACAGTGAGCACTCTTCAGAAAGTTGTAGGGTTAGACCTGCTGGATGAAAAGAAACGCTATCGTCTCAGGAAGCATGTAACTGCTATGAAAAAGGTACGAAAGGAAGCAAAAGAGGGAGGAAACTGAAAAGGTCTAAATAATTTCAACATGATCATACAACACTGGGTGTCTCCTCTCTGCTGTGTGTCCCTGCTGTCTGTTCTTTTTCTCTATCTCCTTCCTCTAATGCAGGCTTTAAGGGTTGCTTCTTTAAACATTAACGGGGGTAGAAGTGCACAGAAAAGAGCTCTAGTGTTAGAGGTCTTTAATCAGAAAAAATTAGATGTGATATTTCTGCAGGAAACGCACAGTGATAGCCTGAATGAGACTGACTGGGGAATGTGGTGGGAGGGTCAGTATGGCTGCTACCCCAGCTGTCCTACAGGGGAAGAGTTCTTGTAGCCAACAATCTGGTTGCCTCGTCTCTGTGGCACAGACTCCAGGTGTTAACCCCACCGCCGGGCCTCATGAAACAACTGCAGCGGCTCCTCGTAGATTTCTTCTGGTCGGGTCATCACTGGGTGCCAGCATCGGTCCTGTACCTGCCTGTGGCGGAGGGGGGGCAGGGCCTCGTGGACATTACTGCGAGGACTGCTGCTTTTAGACTGCAGGCAGCTCAGCGGCTGCTGTATGGTGCCTCTCCCTGCTGGCTGGCTATGGCCCGGCTGTTGCTCTGGAGGGCAGGGGGCTTTGGTTTTGATAAACACCTGTTTCTGCTGAAGGCCCCTGCGTACAAGATAACTGGACTTACACCTTTTTACTGCTCAGTCATCAATGCCTGGACGATTCTGAGTTTTACCAGACCACCCGACCCCCAGCCTGGGATGTGGCTGTTTGAGGAGCCACTGTTTGACACTGGTTTTCTTTCTGGAACCCTTTTCTCTTCGGCCAACCTAAAAAATGCATTCATTGAAGCAGGAGTGGTAAAACTTGGCCATTTGACGGGGGTCTCCACAGAAAAACTGGCTGAGGTGACGGGCATTCGATCAACCCGAGTTCTGGAGAACTTGGTAGATGAGGTGTGGCAGTCGCTGTCGCCATCCCACCGGACTTTTGCTCTGGATGCAGATCTGGCTGACCAGTGGAGAAAGGGACATGATTATGTCTTTCCTGCCTTGAGTGTGGGTCCTGCGGTGGGGGAATGGAGAGAGGAGGATGGTCTCCTGCTATCACTGGGGACTCTAACACCTGGAACGTTCACCTCCTGCAATGGGAAGAAGCTATACCTTAGCTGTGTAAAGGTGCTAAACCTCAGCTCGCTCGCAGGCGTCAGAGAGTCGAGGTGGACGGATGTGTTTGGCTTGGGCTCTTCCCCTCAGGGCAGCTGGCGGATCCTGTATAAATCTCCGGTTGAGAAAAGGATGGCTGACATCCAATGGAGAATTATACACGGTGCAAAAGCCGCTGTCCGTTCTGTTTTATGGCAGAAACATTGGAGCATTTAGTCGTGTCCTGTCCCCGATTGGCTGGTCTTAAAAAAATGTTACAGGGGTGGGTGGAAGGGTTCGGGGAGGTTTTCTCCATAACACTTTTTGTCCATGGCCCCAAATACATCCTGAAAAAGAAGGAAACCCTGCTATTGATGAATTTCTTGTTTGCTAATGCAAAATTAGCAATCTGGAAAAGTAGGAAGAAGCAAGTTGCTGGAGTGGGATGGACGGTGCTCTGTCTGAGGGGGCTGGTGGCAGCGCGTCTGAGGGTGGAGCATGCGTACTATACGCTGATCAACCATCTGCAGGGGGTTCTGGATGTGTGGGCTGTGGGGCAGGTTCTGTGCTCACTGGGGGAGAATGACTCTCTAATATTGAAGTTTTTAAAATGAGATGTAGTCTTTGTTTTTAAAGTGTGTGAAAGAGGATGTTTTTAAATGGGTAATATGTTTCACAATCTGTATACTGTTGACCTTATTTGGACGTGTGTGTGTGTGTGTGTGTGTGTGTGTGTGTGTGTGTGTGTGTGTGTGTGTGTGTGTGTGTGTGTGTGTGTGTGTGTGTGTGTGTGTGTGTGTGTGTGTGTGTAGGTGCGGTGAGGACTCTGAGCTGTATGTGCTGCTGCTGCTGCTCTGGCTGCTGCTCTACTGTTTCTTGCTGCTGCCTCAGATGGACCTGAAGACCCTGCCCAGCCTGCTACTGAACCTGGACCACTGAAAACACACACACACACACACAGCTCCACTGCCACTTCCCTGTTCATTGCTCTGACTGTACTCCAGATCAAGTGAAGGCGTTTATGTATTTCAAACTACTAAAGCTTTTTTAGATGTTTGCTTTTGAGCTTCGATGTGGCTTAATGAATCTGTATGACAATGTGTTGGGGCCACTGCTAAGAAATAAAGATATTGGACTTTTAAGAATCAATTATAAAACAAGTGGTATACTTTTAAGAAAAAAAGAGTAATATTATTATAGAAGTTGTATTTTCATAATATTTCTACAAAATAACAACGTTATCTGTTCTTAAGTTTTTTCCTATGATGTTTTTTCATTTGTTCTCCAAAAATGTACAATTAACTCATAGAATTATGGCTTAATTTATGTAACCGTTTTTTCTCAAAATGTATAAATATTCTAGCCGTGGCCCTGACGTTCTGTTTTAAAGACACTATAGAACGTTTATTGCGGACATTGAAAGACATTATGACTGTACAGCACACTTTTTGTACATACATATATTCTATGGATTTATTGACGCACAGTTGCCTAAATATCTTAATAGCCATTTAAGAAGACTTTGGAAGTTACTTAACTTTGATCAGATAATAAAACTGGACATAGTGAAGCTGAAGCCGGAAACTAAAATCAAGCATGTGGATGAAACAGCTGGGCTTTCTGAGTTTATGTATCTGTTTTATGTAAAGATAGATGAAGGGGGATTATGATCTGTTGCACTTTTGAATACAAACTGCCAAAGATAGTGCACATTCAGAAAGTACACAACTCACCATAGGAATGGAAGTCTTGTTTATAACACACAGAGGGTCTTCATTTACTCTTGTACTAAAGCGTTGCCCAGCTCTATATTGCTGTACAGTTGAGGCGAAATATGTATTTGTAATATTTGATGAGAAATAAATGTTTTATGTGATGTAACGATGCTTGTCGCAGCCTGTCGATAGAAAGAGAATGCTTTACAATGAAATATCTTTCTACATGTTATTTTTTAATATTGTCTGTAATTGAATGAAGCACTATGACAAAGTGGGTGAAGTCTCTGTTTACTCTGAATGAATGATTCTGTAGGCCGTCCCTGAAGCCAGCATCACAAGGGCTCCCTCTACAAAAGCCAATGGGATTTTTCCATTGGGTTTTGAAATATTGCAGAAATGAAAGGTGGGGGGGGGTAATTCACTTCAGAAACACTTATATTCCATGGAATGCTCTTAACATCCCGATAGCAATGAATACATTAAATGCTTTGACAATAAATACATTAAAAAAATTCATCTGTGGAAGCCGTAGTACTGTAAAAAGCACAACCAATCATCTGAGCCGGCCCGGCTAAAGTAACTGGATGGCCTACCTGCCTGTCAGCCTTCCATCTGGGCACAAACTTATCTCGTGCCCTCATTGGTCATGTGCACGTTTGTGTGTGATGGAGTAGGGGCTCTGTAAGGAAGTGAAGGAAGGGGCAGATTTCTTCCGGTTCTGTATTTTCAAATTCTAGCGCACTCGAGCTGGTTTCTCCAAAAGGACCGACCCTACCTTTAAGGTCTGTGGCAAACACACGTTTATGATACTTACACTTTTGATTCAGCTTCACATATTAACACTACTTTATGTTTTTTTAAGCGTAAATGCAAACGCCAGAGGCTAGGCTATAAACAAACTACACTAAGCTAAAGGTGGCTAACATTCATTGTGATGATGTCTAGTAGTCTCATTTATCCACTGTTAGCAACAACTGTTTTTAAGACGCATAAAAGCTTGAGACCTTGGCCAGTTTTATTCACTGGTATATGTTATGTCGTAGAACAAAGCGTTAACTTCTCTACAGCTTGTGTTAACCATATACCTGGTTTCAGGCTAACAACCTAACATGTTCAAAAACAACATTGATTTGGAGAAGAGGGAACAGGAAGTGGTAAAAAGCTAACTCATTTCCAGGTTTAAGGATCTATTCCGGCACCACTCGATATGTTAATTGTGCTAGAACTCTGTTTTGCCAGTTACGATACACTAAAGGCAGGAAATGAGGCAATATGAGCACCAACAGATCTTTGGAAAACCGGTAATTCAATATTAGTATACACAGTCCATCAACAAGGAAACACAGTTAGTTGAGTAAAGTACTAAGGCCTCCCATGAGTTATCCAATAACAACATCTTTAGTCAAAGACCTCAGATATTATGGCGAAATGATCACAAACCTTAAAGTTTCAAAGGCAAAATTAAAAACTAATAAAATATTTACAGTACTAATAAAGTCATGTACAAGAGCTAAAAGAAAAAGAAAATACCAGAAAATGAAAAGAAAGGATAAAATCAAAGTACATATACAGATCAATGTACTATCATGCCATAAAACATTTTTAAAGATGAAACCAAGAGCACAAACGTCTGTTTTGTATCTTAGAAATGCATATTATTGGTTAGTTGAACTAATTAAAGTCAAATGACTGTTGGTAAAATATTTCTAAACATTGATTATGATTGTTGAAGAGAGATTGAGGTTCAGTCCACATTCCAACACTGACTGTTCAGTCTGTGATTGGCCTATCTGAATGAACTACATTCAGACCTCAGAATGACTTTAGTATGGAAATGGCACAGCTCAGTTTGACTGGAGACATTCCAACATGGGCTGCTTAGGGTTGCTAATGTCACTCAGTCAGATAGAACCTTCAGGTTCATGTTGAAATTGAAGCATGGAGATTAAAGATTATAAAATAAGTTTCTCTATCAAACCTCGTTATGATGAGAAACATCATTATTTCATGAGGAAAACATAATCATCTTGTTATTCAGAAAATAAAGAATGGGACACACTGTCCTTTACAACCTGATAAGCATACATTAGGTAAGCATTACATAACATCTAACATTTGTATATGTTTTAAATAATTAAATCTGGGCAAGGGCCTAACTTTGTTTTCAAAGAGGAACCACCTTATAACTAAGATATAATAAGGATTAGATTTTTAGTATGTGTCCCAATATGCAAGAAAAGTGCCCTCTTGGTCTGAAACTGAGTGACCATGAATGCATCACGACTCTCTGCACATGTCCTGAAATACTGTGTCCCTCTGAGTCTGGGACGGGACGTGAGGAAATAGTAGGACAGTTTAAGGTCGTTAAAAGGGTACAGTAGACTGTGTGTGTGTCTGTGTGTGTGTGTGTGTGGTGTGTGTGTGTCCAGTGACTATGGCCACAGGACCATAGCAGCCCCCCCACCACCATAACCCTGAAAGGACTGAGCTAGTAAAGCATATGAGCTTTTGTTTGGGAAGTTGGGACCTTACTGTTTCATCAGCAGTCGAGAGCAATAAAGGACATCTTTTAAACGCTCATCTTCTCCTGTGTGTGTTTTGTTTTGTTCCATTTTAGAGATGTTAGATCTGTGAATACTGAAATCATACACATATAATTGTTTGCCACTTTTTTTCATTTAAAGCTACATTTTTTCTATATTTTGACTTCAACAATGGGTCAAATGTGAAGTGTAAAAGAGGTGCCTCGAGGTGCCACATCATAATGATCTGAATGTGCTGTTCCACTTGAACCCTTTTAGCCTCTTTCCGTTCATCATTTAGTCTGAAATCAGAGACAGGGCTTGTGTCAGTATCTGCACCTTGGATTGCAAGGTTCAATTCTAACTGTATTTTCCAAGTACTTGTACTCTGTGCAATGACCATAAACCTGATGGAATGGAAATAAATAAGAGTTAGGTGTTTTTCTCAGAGCTATAGGGAGTTGCTGAACTCCAAATGAATTCTAATGTGTCTCTGTTTCTCCTGCGACACAAACGTGCGTGTGTGTCGCAGGAGTGCTTCCCCCCATCGGCCAACAAGCTAAACACAATGATCAGAACATGCTTTACGTGTCATAGCAAGGCTATACAGCATATGGACACATCACATTCAGTAACATGGAGTCAGGCAGATGTGTAAAGGAACTGAAATGAACTGTGTCAAATCTATTAGGTGCCAACATTTTGTTTTGTTTTCACATTTGTGTTTTCTTCATACTTTATTATCTAAGGCTCATCCATCTATTTGTCTTTAACATGTTGAGAGGAATATAATTATTTGATATATTTTGTTGTTTTAATGACACATTTTAGAGGTCACGGTTCCTGACAGATTCCTTTCTAGTCCTTTGTTCATGTGCAATATATAGTTTTTACTGTTTACTTTTGTTATGAATACTGCCTACACCCTTCTTTTTCTTTGTCCCTTTGATATACTTGATGTGTCTTTCAGTGATGTGGTTGCCTCTTTATTTCATAATCTACTCATTTCATTTGGCCTTCTTTCCCAACTCTCCCCTTTCACTGTCACAATGTTCATTTCCCCTGTGTACAACTAAAGATTTCTAATTGTGATTAGTTGTAAAATGTTAAAACGGACCTCAAATCCAGTTTGAGTTAGTATCTTGTCGATGTGAAAGTTTGAGTTGTGCTGAAACCTGCAGATGATGGTAAGTTTATATATATATAGGTATATATACAGGGCTCGACATTATAATTGGCCCGCTGGCCCGGGAGCACTATTTAGACACCCCAGGCCAGCATAACGTACTTTCCACTTGCCCGCTCGGGCCACTAAAAATATTGTTTAAAAAAAAATGTTTCCTGTGGTATTGGTATTTTGACTAGCAATTTAGTTAAATTGTTTCGTTTATTAACGCTACAACACATAGCGTTTCGTGAGTCGCTTGTCGTTGTTGGGTGAAAAGCAAACAGCTGTTTGCTGCGGAGCGCAGCGCGAGCAGGCTCCCGTGAGCGCGCTCCTTCACTACAGAATATCGCGCCACCTAACCATTCGCCAAAATGTTTTTAATACCAGCGGTAACCGGCCAAGCGCCGAGCAAAAACTATTTCAAATAAAAGAAAGTCACCGGAGGAGTTAAAGGAGAGTGACAGGGAGCATGAGAAGAAGAGGGAGAGAAAGTTTCAGCCAGCTTGATCGATGGAGTTGGCTTCTAGTGGTGCAGTGACGCGTCCTAAAACCCTTTTATAATCTATCATTAGATTTATGATTAGAAAATTATAAAAGTAAGGTAGACATGTGGAGATTATCCGGCTGAACAAAACGTGCATTTATCAAATAGGTTTGTTTTCCGCAGACCTTATTTCCAGCTATTTTCCAAAACCCTGTGGAGAAATCCCGTTGCTTTCTGTCGAGGGAACCAGCAGCTTACTTCCTGGTTTTAGGACGCGTCACTGCACCTCTCATGATGATGCCAATATAAACAAGGTCTTCTGTCGGCTCTGTACATCAATGCCGACCTATGCTGACTAGTAAGTGAAGAGTAGACAATATAAAGGTATTGGCTAAAGGGAAATGTCCCAGCAGTTTAGGATAATGAAGGATCTAATCTAATCTATAGCCATTACATTTCTAACTCCTAATGACAGGAAGGCAGAAAGTGCATTATACTAATAATAATACTCATAATAATAGCAGACATTTTTTAACAATGACCACAATATCATTATTTTAATAAACCAAATATGAACAATTGAGGAAAATGAGGAAGAACTGATTGTTCAAATGTTGTAGTACAATTAGTAATGTAGTTAGTGTATAAATTACTATTGCAACAAATGTGTTAATTTTCTTCATTATTTGTCGATATATTTTTTTTTGGACGAATGCTCCGGGCCAGTGGTTACAATGGTGGGGCCAGTGACAATACAATTCCACCGGCCCGGAGGGCCAGTTGCTTTTTACCCTTAATGTCTACCCCTGATATACAGGACTGTCTCAGAAAATTAGAATATTGTGATAAAGTTCTTTATTTTCTGTAATGCAATTTAAAAAAAACAAAAATGTCATACATTCTGGATTCATTACAAATCAACTGAAATATTGCAAGCCTTTTATTATTTTAATATTGCTGATTATGGCATACAGCTTAAGAAAACTCAAATATCCTATCTCTAAATATTAGAAATCATGAAAAAGTATACTAGTAGGGTGTTCAACGAATCACTTGAATCGTCTAATTAACTCGAAACCACCTGCAAGGGTTTCCTGAGCCTTGAAAAACACTCAGCTTGGTTCAGTAAACTAAATCACAAGTATGGGGAAGACTGCTGATCTGACTGCTGTCCAGAGGACCGTCATTGACACCCTCCATCAGGAGGGTAAGACACAAAAAGAAATTTCTCAAAGAGCAAGCTGTTCACAGAGTGCAGTTTCAAAGCACATCCACAAAAAGTCTGTTGAAGGGGGAAATGTTGGCAGGAAACGCTGCACAACCAAGAGAGATGACCGCAGCCTTAACAGCATTGTGAAGAAGAGTCGCTTCCAGAATTTGGGGGAGCTTCAAAGACAGTGGACTGAAGCTGGAGTCCAGGTATCAAAAGTCACTGTTCACAGACGTGTCCGGGGAAATGGGCTACAATAGCCGTATTCCCATGGTCAAGCCACTTCTGAACTCAAGACAACGGAAGAGGCGTCTGACTTGGGCTAAGGAAAAGAAGCACTGGACAGTTGCACAGTGGTCCAAAGTCCTCTTTTCAGACGAAAGCAAGTTTTGTATTTCATTTGGAAGTCAAGGCGCCAGAGTCTGGAGAAAGGCTGGAGAGGAGCAAAATCCAAGTTGCTTGAAATCCAGTGTGAAGTTCCCACAGTCAGCGATGGTTTGGGGAGCCATGTCAGCTGCTGGTGTTGGTCCACTGTGTTTCATCAAGCCCAGAGTAAATGCAGCTGTGTACCAAGAGATTTTTAGAGCACTACATGCTTCCGTCTGCTGAAAAAGCTCTATGGAGATGAGGAATTCATTTTCCAGCATGATCTTGGCACCTGCCCACAGTGCCAAAACCACCAGTAACTGGTGTACTGACCATGGCATTACTGTCCTCGATTGGCCTGCAAATTCCCCTGACCTGAACCCCATAGAGAATATGTGGGGTATTGTGAAGAAGAAGCTGAAAGACACCAGACCCAACAATGCTAATGAGCTAAAGGCCGCTATTGAAGCATCTTGGGCATCCATAAACACCTCAGCAATGCCACAGGCTGATTGCCTCCATGCCACGCCCGCATTGATGCAGTAATCCGTGCAAAAGGATTCCCAACCAAGTACTGAGTGCATTAATGGACCATTTTCAAATGTTTGATTGTGTTTTGCTGTTATAAATCTTTTTTTTTTACTTGGTCTGAGGAACTATTCTAATTTTTTGAGATAGGATTTTTGAGTTTTCTTAAGCTGTATGCCATAATCAGCAATATTAAAATAATAAAAGGCTTGCAATATTTCAGTTGATTTGTAATGAATCCAGAATGTATGACATTTTTGTTTTTTTAATTGCATTACAGAAAATAAAGAACTTTATCACAATATTCTAATTTTCTGAGACAGTCCTGTATGTATATATGTATATATACCATTTTCTGCAGGCCCAGTAGGAAAGAAGTAGTACAGCGTTCAGTGTTGAAGGCACTGTGAGGCCTGATCTCTGTGTTGGTGGAGTAATGCTGCCATCCAGAGGACATGTGACACAGGCTCAACCAATGGTGGAACGTATCAAGAAACACAGAGGCAGGGAAACGAGATATAAGATATAACTTTATTGATCCCAATTTGGGACATGTTTGTGTCACAGCATAAAAAGACATTGTACAATACAAAATAGAAATAAACAAGAAAGTATAAAATATACATGTTGAATTCACAAATTAACAATAATAAGATATAAGCAAGGCATTATATTTACATACGTATGTGACAGATGGAATATTAAACATTAGCCTGAATATATAAATGTAAAATGATTGCAGTATCGGTCCTTGTGACAGCGGCGCTGCAGCAGTCTGTTGGAGAAGGAGCTCCGTTGACTGTCCAGCTGCAGGTGGAGAGGATGGGTGGGGTTGTCTGTCTGTCCAGCTGCAGGTGGAGAGGATGGGTGGGGTTATCTGTCTGTCCAGCTGCAGGTGGAGAGGATGGGTGGGGTTATCTGACTGTCCAGCTGCAGGTGGAGAGGATAGGTGGGGTTATCTGTCTGTCCAGCTGCAGGTGGAGAGGATGGGTGGGGTTATCTGTCTGTCCAGCTGCAGGTGGAGAGGATAGGTGGGGTTATCTGTCTGTCCAGCTGCAGGTGGAGAGGATGGGTGGGGTTATCTGTCTGTCCAGCTGCAGGTGGAGAGGATGGGTGGGGTTATCTGTCTGTCCAGCTGCAGGTGGAGAGGATGGGTGGGGTTATCTGACTGTCCAGCTGCAGGTGGAGAGGATAGGTGGGGTTATCTGTCTGTCCAGCTGCAGGTGGAGAGGATGGGTGGGGTTATCTGTCTGTCCAGCTGCAGGTGAGAGGATAGGTGGGGTTATCTGTCTGTCCAGCTGCAGGTGGAGAGGATGGTGGGTTATCTGTCTGTCCAGCTGCAGGTGGAGAGGATGGGTGGGGTTATCTGTCTGTCCAGCTGCAGGTGGAGAGGATAGGTGGGGTTATCTGTCTGTCCAGCTGCAGGTGGAGAGGATGGGTGGGGTTATCTGTCTGTCCAGCTGCAGGTGGAGAGGATAGGTGGGGTTATCTGTCTGTCCAGCTGCAGGTGGAGAGGATGGGTGGGGTTATCTGTCTGTCCAGCTGCAGGTGGAGAGGATGGGTGGGGTTATCTGTCTGTCCAGCTGCAGGTGGAGAGGATGGGTGGGGTTATCTGACTGTCCAGCTGCAGGTGGAGAGGATGGGTGGGGTTATCTGTCTGTCCAGCTGCAGGTGGAGAGGATGGGTGGGGTTATCTGACTGTCCAGCTGCAGGTGGAGAGGATAGGTGGGGTTATCTGTCTGTCCAGCTGCAGGTGGAGAGGATAGGTGGGGTTATCTGTCTGTCCAGCTGCAGGTGGAGAGGATAGGTGGGGTTATCTGACTGTCCAGCTGCAGGTGGAGAGGATAGGTGGGGTTATCTGTCTGTCCAGCTGCAGGTGGAGAGGATGGGTG
This sequence comes from Harpagifer antarcticus, assembly GCA_902827135.1. Lineage (NCBI taxonomy): Eukaryota > Metazoa > Chordata > Actinopteri > Perciformes > Harpagiferidae > Harpagifer > Harpagifer antarcticus. The sequence continues at coordinate 744,426 of CADEHL010001092.1, read as the reverse complement.
GGGTTATCTGTCTGTCCAGCTGCAGGTGGAGAGGATGGGTGGGGTTATCTGACTGTCCAGCTGCAGGTGGAGAGGATAGGTGGGGTTATCTGTCTGTCCAGCTGCAGGTGGAGAGGATGGGTGGGGTTATCTGACTGTCCAGCTGCAGGTGGAGAGGATAGGTGGGGTTATCTGTCTGTCCAGCTGCAGGTGGAGAGGATAGGTGGGGTTATCTGTCTGTCCAGCTGCAGGTGGAGAGGATGGGTGGGGTTATCGGGGATCGGGATCGGGCGTTGCTTGTTCGCCGCACGCTGGAAGGAGAGGACGCTGGCGTTGCTTGTTCGCCGCTTCTCCGTCTGCGTTTTAACTTCTCTTGCCTCGTAAAAAGTGTTCGTTTTGACTGCTGGATTATATATAGCCTTCTGTTCTGTCATAACTGTGTGATGATCGCGTTGTTCAGTTTTTCATCCGGCTACTCACCATTTCATCAGCTGTCTGGGGCTAGCTACCTGTCAGCTGTTAGCATCGACAGCCGCCGAATCCCGTTTTCCCCTGGGTTTTTGGCCCGGACTTCCACCTCTCTCGCCACCTGGATTATCCCTAAACCGGATTGACTGTTGCCGCGAGGGCCGAACTGTCTGTGAGTTAGCTCCGATCATTGCACCGCGGAGTGCTGTTGCCCGAGGCTCGGTAGCTGGCCGGTTAGCTGCTAGCCGGTTAGCTGCTGTGGATATGGTGCTTCAATACCCCTCCAACTTCGGAGTTTTTTCAGCTCTGCTGCACCAGTCTGCCTGGATGCCATCAGATCATCAGGACTCTTGCAGCGCCCCCGCTACATACACAGATCATCCCGCTACAAATTTATTCACACAAATTCTAGTATTCCTGTAGTACAATCGGCTCTGCACTTCCGTGTTGCTTGTCGACGTCATCTAAACACACGTCACGTGCGCACCAGCTGTTTGAAGCCCCTGGCCTGCTCTGACAGTAGCACTCCTCCTGTCTCCTCTGCAGCCACCTTCATGCTGCTTAATACCCGCTCCCTCAATAATAAAGCATTACTCATCCATGACATCATCATTGATAAGAAACTTGATTTCTTATGTTTAACGGAGACATGGCAGAACCAGCAGGATTTCTTCGCTCTCAACCAAGCTACTCCCCCAGGCTATGTTTACCTCCGGCGGCGGGCTGGCTGTTATCCACCGAGCAGGTATCCGGGTCAGGGAGATTCCCTCTCCCAATATCACATCATTTGAGTGTATTACATTCTCGCTCTCCGGATCACCTCTACTCCAGGTTGCCCTGATTTACCGCCCCCCCAAAGCTTCCACCACCTTCATGTCCGAGCTGAGTGAGCTTCTGTCCTCTCTCTGCTCTAAATCACCTTCCACCTATCTGCTGGGAGATTTTAACATCCACGTCGACTCCACCAGCTGTAGCTTTGCCGCAGAATTTCTGTCACTTCTGGACTGCCTCAACATAACACAGCATGTCCAGGGCCCCACCCACTCCAAAGGTCACACGCTGGATCTAGTCTGCTCCACTGGTGCCCCCCCCTCTCATCTGCAGCGCCTAGATCTGGCAGTATCAGACCACCATGCCATCATCTTCATCATCCCTATCCCCCTGCCCAAGCAGCGCCCCAGGCGCACAATCACCTTCAGAGACACCAAATCAGTGAGTGCATCAGCCCTATCAGACCTCCTCATAACCCACATGGCCCCGGCTCTCTCCGACACCTCGCCGGGCGTGTTGGTGGCCCGCTACAACACTGCCCTCTCTCTCAGCCTGGACTCTCTGGCTCCCCTCAGAAGCCGGACGGTGTCTTTTCTCCGCCCGGCACCATGGTTCACCTCTGATCTTCGCACAATGAAGCAAACTGGTCGTCGGTTGGAGCGGCTTTCCAGACGAACTGGCCTCACCGTCCACCGTATGGCCTTGGTGGACCATGTAAGGTCCTACAAGGAGGCTCTCTCCAAGACCAAGACCGCCTACTACTCCTCCCTCATCACCTCACAACAAAATCACCCCAGATCCTTGTTCTCCACCATCAACCGACTGCTCCGCCCCCTCCCTGCCACGCACACTGCTGAAGCTCCTGACCTCTGCTCCAAATTCCTCAACTTTTTTCAGGCTAAGGTGATCTCCATTCATCAACAACTCCTGGTGCCCGCCCCCTCCTCCTCTCTGCACTGGCCCCTGACACAGAAATGCACACTCCCAGCTCAACCCCTCAATCCCCAATGCTCTCTCTCCTCCTTCTCCCCAGTGGATGTTCCACTGGTCTCGAAGCTGGTGACCAATGCTAAGGCCTCCACCTGCTCCCTTTACCCCATGCCCACGGTGCTGGTCAAGGCCTGCCTTCTCACCCTCTGCCCCATCATAACAGACATCATCAACTCCTCTCTGTCATCTGGAATAGTTCCCTCCTGCTTCAAAACCGCCTCCATCACTCCCATCCTCAAGAAGCCTGGTTTGGACCCTGAGGAGCTGAACAACTACCGACCGATCACCAACCTTCCTTTCCTTAGCAAAACCTTGGAAAGAGCAGTTGCCGCCCAGCTTCATCAACATCTGTCCAACCATGAGCTCTACGAACCCCTACAGTCAGCCTACAGAGCACATCACAGCACAGAGACCGCCCTCCTCAAGATCACTAATGACCTCCTTCTCGCTGCTGACTCCGGACAAATCAGTATTCTCATCCTCCTCGACCTCTCTGCTGCTTTTGACACTGTTTCTCATACATTCCTCCTGAAATGCCTCTCTGACAACCTTGGCATCACTGGCACAGCTCTGTCATGGTTTCAGTCCTATCTCTCAACCAGGTCTCAGTTTGTTAGCATCAGCGGCTCATCCTCCCCCTCGGCCCCAGTCAACCATGGTGTCCCCCAAGGCTCCGTGCTTGGTCCCCTACTTTTCACCATTTACATGCTCCCCCTTGGCCAGATCATACGTCAATTCGGTCTCAATTTCCACTGCTACGCTGACGACACTCAGCTCTATCTCAGTACCTCACCATCCGCCCAGCTACCTCCACAGTCTTTGGTCAATTGTCTCCATGCCATAAAAACCTGGATGACAGCAAATCTACTCAAACTCAACAGTAAGAAGACTGAGCTCATAGTTGTGGACCCCAAAGCACTGCTCCGGAAGGTTGGGGATCTCCTCCTCCACATTGACGGCTGTTCCATCTCCCCGTCTCCCGAAGTCCGTAACCTGGGTGTCATCCTTGACTCCACTCTCTCATTTCAGTCACATATCAAATCCGTCACTAAATCTGCCTTCTATCACCTCAGGAACATCTCCCGTCTACGACCATCACTCTCTGATTCCGTGGCCGAGACCCTCATTCATGCATTTGTCTCCTCCCGGTTGGATTATTGCAACGGAGTCCTGTTCGGGGTTCCCAGTAAAGCCCCGGACAGGCTCCAGTATGTGCAGAACTCGGCTGCCAGGGTGCTCACTCACACCAAGCCCTGGCAGCACATCACCCCCACCCTGATCCACCTCCACTGGCTCCCAGTCAAGTACCGTATCTCCTATAAACTCCTTCTTCTGACTTACAAATCCCTCCATGCCCTCGCCCCCCAATACCTGTCTGACCTTCTCCGCTACCACACTCCATCCCGGAAGCTAAGATCATCTGGACAGGATCTCCTCTCCACCCCCCGCACCAGGTTGCGGACTTTCGGTGACAGAGCCTTCAGTGTGGCATCCCCCACCCTCTGGAACTCTCTCCCCCCCCAAATCCGCAGCGCCCCCAACCCTGGATAAATTCAAAAAAGCCCTCAAAACGCACCTTTTTACCAAGGCTTTCCCCACTGTATAGATAGTTTAATAGGTTTATTTTTCCGCTACATCCCCCCCCCCCACCCCCTTAACCTGTCTGCCTCTTTTCCCCTACTCCCCCCTGTCTGTCTGTCCAGCTGCAGGTGGAGAGGATGGGTGGGGTTATCTGACTGTCCAGCTGCAGGTGGAGAGGATGGGTGGGGTTATCTGTCTGTCCAGCTGCAGGTGGAGAGGATAGGTGGGGTTATCTGTCTGTCCAGCTGCAGGTGGAGAGGATGGGTGGGGTTATCTGTCTGTCCAGCTGCAGGTGGAGAGGATAGGTGGGGTTATCTGTCTGTCCAGCTGCAGGTGGAGAGGATAGGTGGGGTTTATCTGTCTGTCCAGCTGCAGGTGGAGAGGATGGGTGGGGTTATCTGACTGTCCAGCTGCAGGTTGGAGAGGATAGGTGGGGGTTTATCTGTCTGTCCAGCTGCAGGTGGAGAGGATGGGTGGGGTTATCTGTCTGTCCAGCTGCAGGTGGAGAGGATAGGTGGGGTTATCTGTCTGTCCAGCTGCAGGTGGGGAGAGGATAGGTGGGGTTATCTGTCTGTCCAGCTTGCAGGTGGAGAGGATAGGTGGGGTTATCTGACTGTCCAGCTGCACGTGGAGAGGATAGGTGGGGTTATCTGTCTGTCCAGCTGCAGGTGGAGAGGATAGGTGGGGTTATCTGACTGTCCAGCTGCAGGTGGAGAGGATAGGTGGGGTTATCTGTCTGTCCAGCTGCAGGTGGAGAGGATAGGTGGGGTTATCTGTCTGTCCAGCTGCAGGTGGAGAGGATAGGGTGGGGTTATCTGTCTGTCCAGCTGCAGGTGGAGAGGATAGGTGGGGTTATCTGTCTGTCCAGCTGCAGGTGGAGAGGATAGGTGGGGTTATCTGTCTGTCCAGCTGAGGTGGAGGGGATAGGTGGGGTTATCTGACTGTCCAGCTGCAGGTGGAGAGGAGATGGTGGGGTTATCTGACTGTCCAGCTGCAGGTGGAGAGGATAGGTGGGGTTATCTGTCTGTCCAGCTGCAGGTGGAGAGGATAGGTGGGGTTATCTGTCTGTCCAGTGTCAGGTGGAAGAGGCTAGGTGGGTTATCTGTCTGTCCAAGCTGCAGGTGGAGAGGATAGGTGGGGTTATCTGTCTGTCCAGCTGCAGTGGAGAGGATGGGTGGGGTTATCTGACTGTCCAGCTGCAGGTGGAGAGGATAGGTGGGGTTATCTGTCGTCCAGCTGCAGGTGGAGGGGATAGGTGGGGTTATCTGTCTGTCCAGCTGCAGGTGGAGGGGATAGGTGGGGTTATCTGACTGTCCAGCTGCAGGTGGAGAGGATGGGGGGGGTTATCTGACTGTCCAGCTGCAGGTGGAGAGGATAGGTGGGGTATCTGTCTGTCCAGCTGCAGGTGGAGAGGATGGGTGGGTTATCTGTCGTCCAGCTGCAGGTGGAGAGGATAGGTGGGGTTACTGTCTGTCCAGCTGCAGGTGGAGAGGATAGGTGGGGTTTATCTGTCTGTCCAGCTGCAGGTGGAGAGGATAGGTGGGGGTTATCTGACTGTCCAGCTGCAGGTGGAGAGGATAGGTGGGGTTATCTGTCTGTCCAGCTGCAGGTGGAGAGGATAGGTGGGGTTATCTGACTGTCCAGCTGCAGGTGGAGGGGATAGGTGGGGTTATCTGACTGTCCAGCTGCAGGTGGAGGGGATGGGTGGGGTTATCTGACTGTCCAGCTGCAGGTGGAGGGGATAGGTGGGGTTATCTGACTGTCCAGCTGCAGGTGGAGGGGATAGGTGGGGTTATCCATGATGGACAACAGCCAGTTCAGTGTCCTCCTCTCCACCACAGCTTCAAAGGGGTCCAGCTTGATGCCGATGACTCCTGATCAGTTTATTGATCCTGCTGGTGTCACCGGCTCTTATGCTGCCCCCCCCCCCAGCAGACCGCAGCAAAGAAGAGTGCACTGGCCACAACAGACTGGTAGAAGATCTCCAGCATCTTGCTGCACACTTGGAAGGATCTCAGCTTCCTCAGGAAATAGAGTCGGCTCATCCCCTTCTTGTGCACTGCGTCAGTGTTGATCCTCCAGTTCAGCCCATTGTCTAAGTGCACTCCCAGGTACTTGTAGTCCTCCACCACAACAACACCCTCTCCCAGAATGCACAGGGGCTGAGGAGACGTCCTCTTCCTCCTGAAATCAATGACCATCTCTCTGGTCTTGTCCACATTCAGAAGCAGATGATTTCCTCCAGTCCACAGGTGGCATGACTCTGAGTTGGATTGAAAGTCAGAGGTGTATAAGGTGAACAAGAAAGGAGACAGCACAGTCCCTTGTGGGGCTCCTGTACCACCAACCACCACATCAGACAGCACACTGCCCAGCCGGGCGCACTGTGGTCTGTCCGTGAGGGAGGTGGTAATCCAGGAGATGGTGGACGAGTTTACCCTCATAGCCTGCAGCTTGCAGAAAAGCTGCTCCTGCTGCTAATCCTGAGCCCTTTTGGATCGGAAAAATATAAATAAATATATAAATATGTTTATTTGCCAATAAAAGCTATGTTTAAAGTAACTGTGTTGATAATAATAATGTTAAGCACAGTGGTGTGAAGTAAATAAGTGCATTTATTCAAGTACTGTTTTTAAGTCAAATTTTGAGGTACTTGAGTATTTCAATTTTTGTTTTGCTACTACATTTATTTAGTAGCTTTAGTTACTTTACAGATGTGGATGAATGATTACATTACATTGCATTTAGCTGACGCTTTTATCCAAAGCGACTTACAATAAGTACATTCGACCAGGAAGACACAATCATGAAGAAAACAGAATCATAAAGTACATCAGGTTTCATAGAGCCAAACATTTCAAGTGCTACTCAGCTGGCTATAGAGAAGCCAGTCCTTTATTAGTATATAAGTGAATGATGTGAAATCTAACCAAGTGTTTAATCAGACTTTAGTTCCACCTGGAGTAAATCCACAAGCTACCCTGCAGTCTACAAAGTCATTTAAACTAGCTGCACCTTTACCAGCTTTGATAACACTTTAATGATCAATCATTATAAAACATATCATATATATTATTCTGAAATGGACCAATCTGCAAAATGAATACTTTTACTTTTAGTACTTTAACTATATTTTGATGCTAATACTTTAGTACGATATCTGAGTACTTCTCCTGTCTTCTATTAGTTTGCTTTACTTGTTACAGGCCATGTCTACGTTGTGTACTCTTCCTGCGGGAAGAGCTGTCCAGAACATCCATTTGGCCAAAAGACAGAAAGCTAATTTAGTCACAAGTTCTCTGTCATGTATTTTTGTGTTCATGTTATCATCCAAAACCAATGTTGTTGTTTTTTTGCAGCTGTGTGGAAGAGGTGCTGCTGATTGGCTGCAGTGAGAAGGATGAGGAACAAGTGTGCCTGTGCAAATAGTGTGTACTACCATCTGCTGCAAGACATACATTTAGTACTGGAACAAAGCTCATGGTTTTAGCAATGGATGGTTGTGTTTACCTAAGAACCTTATCTTATTATTAAAGTAGGTCATTTGACCACCCCCTTACCCTCTGGAAATCATGTGTGTGTGTGTGTGTGCGTGTGTGTGTGTTTGTGTGCGTGTGTTTGTGTGCGCGTGCGTGTGTGTGGACAATTACTGCTTCTCAGATGATGGCAGGTTGAAGCATATACATGCTACACTGCAGCAGAATAATAATATCTTTATAATATAATATATTATAATATTATATAATTTAATTAAGGAATTAATACATTTCCCCTGAAATAAGGCCAGTGGCTGTGTACATTCAGTACATCATAAAGTGCAGGGATTCTCGTTCACTTTAGTAGAATTTCGTCCCAGAATTGGACTGGCAGTTACGGAATTGACGTTAATGTTTAGACGTAGCAGAGGCCCGGTGGACGGAAGTGGTCCCAGTGTGAACGAGAAGCCACCAAATCGGGACAGCAAGAGTGAATGACAGTGAGGAAATCCAACGAATGATTTGAAGTATTTTTATCCAAGACTAAAATTGAGAAAAAATACACCAGGTGAGATTATGTAGGACATTCTATTATTGGTCTTCCTGGAATAACATTGCTATTGTGCATGTGTTGGCCTTATTAGCCATTAGCTAGTTAGCAGGCGGCTGTCTGACATGGTGCATGGTGGCTGTAGCCGCTGTCCAGGCGTTGTTTAGCCTTACACGCTGTACATTTCGGGTAAAGCCGTTTTCAGTTAAGCTCACGGGAGCAGGTAGGCACACTCACACATAAAGTTAATGGCCATTAAATAGCCAGGCTAAAAACTAGCTGCTTCAATACAGGGACTAACCGTTAATGTAACGCTCGCTAGCCATGCTAGGCTAACTTGTTTAGCGTTGTTTCCATTGCAGTTATGAGTCTTAGCCCTGTTGCTATGTAAGGGGCTAATGGCACACTTTTTGGCTACTTCATTTGTACCAATACATCACGGTATCAGGTAAGATAACGCAAGGTAAATAAGCTAAGTATGTATGCTAACGTTAGCGCCCAGCTGTTAGTTAATGGGAGCTAGCGTCTTCAGTTAATACTTTGACACCATAGTGAGGCCAGGGGTCGTGTTGCTCTTTGGAGTCCAGGTTATCTCAAGCAGGCATCTCTAAATAGTTAATAACATAGCTTTAAGGTTACGGCCATGTGTATTACATCAGCTACTCATGAGAAATGGAGCTGCTTAGTTGCTAGCTAGCCAATGTTACTCAGCGTGGTCTCTACTTTAAGTACTTGTTTGACATACTTGAGTATTTCAATTTAATGCTACTTTATACTTCTTCTTCACTTCATTTCAGAAGCTAATATTGTATTTTTGTACTCCACTTAATTTATTTTAAAACTCTTTATACATATAACTTACTTTGTACATATCATATTAAAACACTGATCTACACAGTATTTCATGTATATACATTTGACAATACAAACTACAATACTCAAATGCTCTGACATGTATACAAACAGGATAATATAATAACTGTAATAATATATTACTGCATAACTGGGAGTTTTACTTTTGATACTTAGAGATGTACGATTAGCTGATACTTCTATACTTTATTCTATTTCGAAATGGACCATTTTGCATTATGACTACTTTTATTTACAGTACATTTGAGTGCTAATACTTTTGTACTTTTAACATTTTAAATCAGAACTTTTACTTGCAGCAGAGTATTGTAAGACAATAGTATTTGTACTTTTACTTAAGTATTTCTTCCAACACTGATTCTATGAACACAACACAGGACCCCCCCCTGACACCAGCCCACCCCACAGACCTCACGTACACATGTTGTTCTTCTTTTAATACTCGAGCCAGTTTCATGTTCACCTCTGAATACCTTTTGCACATCTCTATACATCCTCATATGTGTAAACGTACCTGGAAATACACTTGATTCGGATTAACTACAATACTTGAGTAAATGTACTTTCCACCAAAGTGACTTTCCACCATTGAATGTAATGGTTACTGAGCGAGGACACGGCTAATGCAGAATTAACACCGTTTCAGAGAATGAAATATATTAATGTCAAACAAGCCCTTGTTTATTTAGTGAATGGCTGGATATGATGCAGTACAAAAGGTTCTGGACCTTGTGTTCTGCATGTTTGTCTTGCTTGAAATACACCGAGCATATTTATCTCTTTTTCTGGCAGCAAGACTGGGACAGTGGCACGTTAGGATCAATGTTGCCGTGTGATATGGTGTTCTATGAATACAAGGGATAGACCTTTAAGCACCAGATGTATTCATGTCTTCATGTCAGGAGAAGATGTTTTGGAGCAAAGGTCAAAAAGTGGCAACATGTTTTGGACTGTTGTTCAAATGGCATGTGCTGATCCTGGTCGGTCATTTGTGATTGTTATAATCTTCTGGCCCTTATTTTGCACATAATTAATGTTCTGTTTTTATATACCATTTCAAACTGGCCTATACTGATACTTTGTGACACTGATGATTATGTTATGTCGCTAATGTAATTGATATTTGAAGTTTAATATAGATAAAGGCCTCTTATATGTCACGAGTGTTTTCTGGCAGATGAAAGCTGTTGCCGCCAGCAGCTGGGGCTCAGGGTGTAAGTGACTGTCTGCAAAGGGTCAGTGCTTTGATCCCTTTGACCCTTCCCTATATTCATACTCTGTTTTAAGGTAAATGTTTCAGCTAAATGACATATCATTGGGACTTTCACTTTGACTAGTGGTTTGTAATTAACATTCTACAGGCACATGGCAAAAAGACTGGTTTTCCAAATACAGTCAACTGGTTTAATACACACAAAGAAAAAGGTTCACAGGCTCGCTGTTTTCTTAAGGCAAGGCAAGGCAAGTTTATTTATATAGCACTTTTCAACACAAGGCAATTCAAAGTGCTTTACAACAAATGAAAGACATTAAGAAAATGGCATTTAAAATCAGTCATTAAAAAGAAAAGCTAATAAAATAAACATTAAAAGAAGAAATACATGGATAAACATTAAAAGAAAAAATACATGGATAAAAGTTACAGTGCAGTCTAAGATATGAATAGTTCAATTAAAAGCAGAGACAAAAAGAAAAGTCTTCAGCCTGGATTTAAAAGTAGTCAGAGTTGCAGCGGACCTGCAGGTTTCTGGGAGTTTGTTCCAGATATTTGGAGCATAATAACTGAACGCTGCTTTACCATGTTTAGTTCTGACTCTGGGGACAGAAAGCTGACCAGTCCCTGAAGACCTGAGAGATCTGGATGGTTCATAATTTAGCAGGAGGTCAGAGAAGTATTTTGGGCCTAAACCATTCAAAGCTTTATAAACCAGCAGCAGTATTTTGAAATCTATTCTTTGACACACAGGAAGCCAGTGTAAAGACTTCAGAACAGGAGTGATGTGATCCACTTTCTTAGTGTTAGTGAGGACTCGAGCAGCAGCGTTCTGAATCAGCTGCAGCTTCCGAATAGATTTTTTAGTGAGACCTGTGAAGACACCATTGCAGTAGTCGAGTCTACTGAAGATAAAAGCATGGACAAGTTTTTCCAAATCCTGCTGCGACATTAGTCTTTTAATCCTAGATATGTTCTTTAGGTGATAGTAGGCTGATTTAGTAACTGTTTTAATGTGGCTGTTGAAACTCAGGTCAGAGTCCATGACTACACCTAGATTTCTGGCTCTGTTGTTTTGAACATTGCAGACTGAAGCTCAGCGCTAACTTTTATACGTTCTGCCTTGGCTCCTTCTTTGTGAAAGAAAACCGAGACTTCCCATAGAGGCAGTTTTCCAGGGGACCGTGCTGTGGTGTGGATCTTTTGCCCCTCTGTTTACACTTTTACAGATTAGATATGATGCGGACAGACAGTGTTTTCTCAGACTCACTGATCCACAGAAGTTCCTCTGAAGGGGCTCAGCAGTACACCAAGCAACAACAGTCCAGGGATTGGTGAAATAGTTGTAACACACACGTCTGTCGTTATAGTATAAGTCCTTTGCCCTAACCCAGACCAGAGGAGGGCAGCACGCCTGGCCCCGGACAGCTGAGGCAGTGAGACCTTAAGCTGCCACTAGTTCATCTATGGAGGACCTATGTCAAATAAAATGCTGAAATGTGTTGCCAAGTATACTTGCGGAGGAAGAGAAACACTGTTATAGTGATGGATCCATCCTTCCTCTGCTCATTGCACCCAGTACCATTTTCATTTTGCTCTGCGTTTAGTGTGCCAACAGTGTTTGAGTGAATGTTAGTCTCCTTGCACGGCAGCCTCTGCCTCTGTATGAATGTGTGTGCATGCTGACTTGTATATGTAGAAGTGCTTTGAGTGGTCGTAAAGACTGAACAACACTATAATAATGCAGTCCATTTATCATTGCTTTTGTCTTTGCAGAGCTGAGGAGGACCCATTCACAGTCCTTGACACTTCTCATTGTGTAGAGGTGAGTGTAATTATTATATTAGTCTAACAGTACTACATTAGCATCAGCAGATGCAGTCTCTGTGGAAGCTAACTTGTATCCTTCCTCTACATACCTAGCCATTAACTACACTGTAATATAGACTTCTATATGTCTGTCATATCTGCATTGCAAACTGTATAACAATGTCCTCTGTTTGGTTCTCAGGTCTGTTACCTACTAAATGTGGGGCATCATCAGTACTTGATTGAGAGCCCTTTTATCATGAAGCCCAGATTAAGTGTTGTCTGCTTATTCAAAAAGTCACACTTATTACCTGTAAGTATATTTCCTAAGAAATTCCTTCTTATTGACCAAATAATGTTCCCCCTTTAGAACTCACGCTGTTTTCAAACTCTTAAAAGGGCTAGCCATTTTCTAAAGCACATGCTCAAAGACATCTTCTTCTCAATATCTAAGCTATATCATGTTGCAGACAAGAGCCAACACATCATTTTATAATGAATACATTATGATCACATTAAAAAGTTCTATCACCCAATACTCATTTCAGTGAATAGAGTTGAATGTGTCGCAGTGTAACTCTATGGAACCTCCATTCACGTTATCCAGCACACCTGTCGCTAACAGCTATCTCCAACTCACTTCTCTTCTGCCAATCTCTCCACTGATTTGCTGTTCTCAATGTGGCAGAGAAACCACATGGCGTGTCCCCTGGATTCCTCAATAGTGCATTTATTGCGTTATGTTGGTTTTAAAATGTCAGCCATTGGTAAACTCGGCACTGAAGAAAAACAAGTGCTGTCACATTTGTGTTGTACAAAGACATCTATAGCGACTCAGGTTCAAAGACTTGATTTATGGCAGGTACCATTAGAAGGTCCATTCTTTCATATTCAGTGGAAAAATCCAATGTTTTCAACCGCACACCTTGTATCACATTTCCAGACCAAGCAAACCACATTGCTACATTTCAAACTTAATTTGGGAAAACAAGAGCTCCAAAGAGGCTGTTATCAAGTTCTGAACCGGTGTTTTATCAAACTCCAAACAAGCCATGTTCTAAACAAGCTTTACTCGAGCCCTTAACAAGTCATGGTCATGTTCTAAACCATCACCTGTTGACCTTCTCTAAGGAACATCCAAAAGCACTTGATCTGTAAACAAGCTGCCCTTTTCCTCAAACAAGTTCTAATGAAGCTGTCCTCCAGCTCTACTCTAATGTAGAAGCTCTTCCATGGCTGCTGTCACATTGTGAGCTGCTTTAGAGCTCTTAATGAGCTGCTTCTAAATAACGCTTTCAAGCCCTGAAAAAGCCAGTTAAAAGCCGTTGTCTGCTCTAAGTGGTTTGCATACACACTAGAACTCATTGTCTCTAATCAGTTATGTGTGGCAGAAAGTCTCTAACACAGTTCCTTCATCTCCCCCACAGTGAACCTCTGTAAAGGATTATGAAATGAGATAAAGTGTACGACTGGAGGAGCACTGCCCCCCCCCCCACCTCCACCTCTTTGAAGCATGGCAGGCCTACAGCTGGTCACCCCTGCCACTTCACCCATGGGGCCTTTCTTTGGTCTGCCGTGGCAGCAGGAGGCTATCCATGATAACATCTATACACCGAGGAAATATCAGGTAAGGAGGCTTGTGTGTGCCAGCTGCTATGTGTTGTATACGTCTGTTGAGGATAAGTCAACAAAAAAGGCAAGAGGCGATAGAGTGTTGTGACGGTATAAGACTACAGTACTGAACCATTTTAGAAGTAGAAGCATCAGCTTATGATTGATAATAGCTATATAGAAAGGTGCCAACTCATTTGGAGCTTTAGGACCGATTCCTGTTGATTTGTTCTCATTGGTTAGAAATGTGTTTATTATATACCTGTCAGTAAACCTTGACCTTTCCTCCACAGGTAGAACTTCTTGAAGCAGCTATTGAACATAATACTATCGTCTGCTTGAATACTGGCTCAGGGAAGACCTTTATTGCAGTTCTTCTAACAAAAGAGCTCTCCCACCAAATCCGTGGACATTACCAAGACAATGCGAAGAGGACTGTTTTTCTGGTGAACACAGGTACCTGCTGACGTGCAACAGATGTTTGTTTGCCTTAGTGCGTCTCTTTTTCTCAAATACCTTTTGTAATTCTGGTCATTCCCAAATTTGACCAAAGTTATTTTTCATATCAATTCTGATGTATATGTTTGATTGGACATGCTTCTCTCTGGCCTACAGCTCTGACTGTAGTTCAGCAGGCAGCTGCAGTCAGGACTCACTCTGACCTGGCGGTGGGAGAGTACACAGACGTGGAGGAGACCTCAGCATGGACTGACCAGCGATGGAGTCGAGAGTTAATCCAGAATCAGGTGTGCTGCTTCTCTTTGCCTTATTTGTCTCAGTAAATTAGCACTAGCTTCATGCTAGTTCCATGCTTATGGATGTTGGGACCGTTTTGCAGACTTTTGTCAGGTGTAAGAATTGACCATTATGTAGTTGTACCTGTGTTGTTCTTTGACAGACTTGTTAAAGTACAATGCATCAAATGACATTGTGGGTTTAACTCGGATTAATAACTCTAACTTTTGACCGTAATTGGGCTATTTAGAGAGTGCTGCAGTGATGATGTATTTGTATAGGGTGACCCGGAAGTTAGCATACCTAGGGGCTCCCTGTACAAAAAGCAATATGATTTTCCCATAGGATTTTGGAGTATTGCAGAAATGAAGCTCTGTGGCAAACAAAGGTTTATGAGACCTACACGTTTTGTTCAGCAGGATCATCTCCACATTTTAACACCAATTTTTGATTTCTTTTAAAGCGTTAATACAATAAATAAAAAGGGTTAATGCTAAAATGCTAACGCATGGCTAAGATAAAGGTGGTTTATGATGCATGTCATGACATTTGGTAGCTTAATTTAGACACTTGTTAAAGAGCGCAGTTTTTAAGACTCATAGAGACTTCAGACATTATCCAGTGGTGTGAGTTTACTGACATGTTTTTTGTTACAGAACAAAACATGAACATCTCTTAAGCTTGTTTCTAACCACAGACCTAGTTTCAGATATTTAACAAAAAACAGTGCTAAAATGCTAACTCATTTCTGAGTTATGGACTCATTCCCGCACCACTCTATTTGCACCTTCATTACCAATCATTCTATAGTCATTGCTGAAAATAATATGGTCTCCTCTCTTTCTTAATACTCTCTTCTACAGGTGCTGGTCATGACCTGCCACATATTCCTTCACGTTCTAAAGAATAAAATCTTGCCGTTGTCTAAAATCAACTTGGTGGTTTTTGATGATTGTCACCTGGCCATCACAGAGCACCCTTACTGTGAGATAATGAAGGTGAGATTGTTTTTGTTTGAGTTGTTTTGTATTTCGCCGGAAAGTGGTCCAAGACAAGTGAGAATGACTTGATTCTGTTCGGTTTCTGTGCAGCTGTTTGAGGGCTCCTCATGCTGCCCTCGTATCCTGGGTCTCACAGCCTCCATTCTGAACGGGAAGTGTGACCCGTCAGAGCTGGAGCAGAAGATCCTGAGTCTGGAGAGGGTCCTGAAGAGCAATGCTGAGACCGCCACTGACCTTGTGGTTCTGGACAGGTACAAAGCCCTTACTTCTGATCTATGTCTTTATGACTTTATTAGGATCCCCGTTAGCACTAGCATGAGTGTTAGCTATTCATCCTGGGGTCCACACACATGCAGTCAAACACACATTCACACAGTTTAGCCATTAAGTAAACACTCTGCACTTACAGACATGTTAAATACCCCAAAAATAAATAATAGTAAGCAATGAATATAAAATGTAATTATCTGCAAAGGAAGATATATACTTTTATGCTTGTTTTCATTTTTCTCGAAACCATTGCAAAAACCCCAGGAGTGAACAGCTACAGTATATGTATGGTTAATGTGTGTCAGTTACCACTATACATAGCGACAAGAAATGTCCTTGGTAACACTTCATTCAAACAGAAAGGTGAAACATAGTGTTGTCAAATCTCCCAATGAATGAAAATGAATGACCCAGATTGGCCTGTCAGTAACCTACTCTGTGTTGTATTCAGATATTCCTCTCAGCCCAGAGAAGTGGTGCTGGACTGCGGCCCCTACCTGGATAAGAGTGGTCTCTCTCAGTGTCTGCAGGAGGAGCTGGAGGAAGCGCTCCTCTTCCTGAACGACTGCAACCTCTGTGTCACCAGAGAGGACCGGGACCCCACCTTCATCTCCAAACAGGTCAGAGCTAGCAAGACTAACTATTATTTTTAGAATGTATTTCAATTTTTAATCACAGTGCTGTTCGGCCTTATACTTGGCTCCAGTATTGCTTATAGCTTTTTTTGAGAACCGCTTCTAGAAACAACACACTTGACACTGCACTTACTGGGATCCAGACAGACACAGTTAGAGACTCGCTGTGAAACACTCAGAGAGACACAAGCTAAAAGAAGATATCATCATGTGGACACAAACAGAACTCTTAATGTCAAAGTCTGTTGCTCACTATTTGATGTATGTGTAAAAAAGAAAATCTGTTCGCCATCTTCTTTTTAATACTAATACCTAGGGATGCTCCGATCGGGGGTTTTGGGGCCAATCACCGGAATCAGTATCAGCCGATACCGATCATAGGGTGGGAGGAGGCTATGGGGATCTTCCATTTAAAGTGATGTTTAAAACTCAGTTCATGGGGCTCGTTTTTATATTGCTTCAGTTTATAATCGTAACAGATGGAAAAGTTCAGATGAATTTTTCAATACATGATGCGCTTCCACAAACAACAACCAACATAATTATTACATTCAAATGAAGTACATTATTCAAGTTTACATTAACTTTGGATAATAACTCATGACATTTTAAACGAGAGTTGGAGAGTCAGAGCATTGTAAAGGCTGAAAAGATGAGTTACTTTTCTGAAATTATTTCTAGTAATTTAAACAAACCGTGTTCTTTTTAAAACCATTGATGCTATGTTAAACTCTCCTTTATCCACTTGAATTGAAGCTTCAACTGAGGTGTAGAATTTGTATCCAACATTCTAGAATTTGTATTCAACATTCTAGAATTTGTATCCAACATTCTAGAATTGTATCCAACATTCTAGAATTTGTATCCAACATTCTAGAATTTGTATCCAACATTCTAGAATTTGTATCCAACATTCTAGAATTTGTATTCAACATTCTAGAATTTGTATCCAACATTCTAGAATTTGTATCCAACATTCTAGAATTTAAATTCAACATTCTAGAATTTGTATCCAACATTCTAGAATTTAAATTCAACATTCTAGAATTTGTATTCAACATTCTAGAATTTGTATCCAACATTCTAGAATTTGTATTCAACATTCTAGAATTTGTATCCAACATTCTAGAATTTGTATTCAACATTCTAGAATTTGTATTCAACATTCTAGAATTTGTATCCAACATTCTAGAATTTGTATTCAACATTCTAGAATTTGTAGAATTTTGCAGTTTGGACCTGTGTCGTTGTCATCTCTTAGTGACATTGTTGCTAAATTAAAACCCTCATCTTGTCCCACAGACCCAGTCCCTCCTCCACTTTTTAAAGAGATATGGGACACTATTGGATCTAATGTCCATTGTCCATACAATTATAAATAGCAGCCTAGAGTCCGGTTCCGTGCCAGTTTATTTCAAACAAGCGGTTGTGGCACCCCTGATTTAAAAAAAAAAACCCAAATCTGGACACTTCTGTCTTCTCTAATTACAAACCCATCTCGAAGCTTCCTTTTATTTCAAAAATATTGGAGAAAACCGTACTCTTACAGCTGCAGTCTTTTATCCATGCACACAATATTTTTGATATGTTTCAGTCTGGTTTTAAAGCGCTTCACAGTACTGAGTCTGCCCTTCTAACGGCCCGTCCACACAGCGGCGTGCGTTGAAGCTTGCCGGCGGGCGTCTCTGAAACTAATCACCAATCACATGAATCTCCCGCCCCTGACACACAAGCAGCGGTTTGATTGGCTAGAGCTTGTACTGGCATATGATTCGATTGGCTGACGTTTCTGCCGAGGCTTCAAAAGTTGAACATTGCTCAACTTTTGCAGAGAGCCACGCCAGCAAAGCTCCGCTTCGCTTCCCACAATGCAGTTTGGGGAAAAGTAACGTCACCCCATTCAAAGTGAATGGTGAAGCTTTCAACGCACGACGCTGTGTGGACGGGCCGTAAGAATATTCAATGACCTGGTCACTACAAACTCTGGTGACTCTGCCATCCTTATGCTCTTAGACCTCACAGCTGCCTTCAATATGATCGACCACTCCATCCTTATCTCTGGTCTAGAGCACTGTCTGGGTATCAGGGGCACTGCCTTAGAGTGGTTCAGGTCCTATCTGTCCCAGAGATCCTTCTCTGTTAGGCTTGGTGACTTTACATTGTCTTCTGCCCCCCTATCCTGTGGAGTTCCCCAAGGTTCTATTTTGGGGCCCATTTTCTTTTCTGTATACCTTCTCCCCCTTGGACTGATTTTTAGAAAACATGGCGTCTCCTACCACCTTTATGCGGACGACTCCCAAATATACCTTCCCCTAAAACAAAACACCAGCTGATGCCCCTGCTTGACTGTCTTAATGACATAAAGGCCTGGATGGTGCTAAACTTTTTAAACATAAATGAGAGCAAAACGGAGGTCATTGTGTTTGGACCAAATGGTGATGTCCTTTCCATTGACCTGGGTTCCCTGCAACCATATGCAAAACCCATGGTCACTAATCTGGGCGTCAAAATCGACAGTGCTTTTAAATGAGAAACAGAAACTCTATGGTTGAGTACAGTTTTTATCACTTGAGGCTCCTGTCCAAAATCAAACCGGTTTCATCCTTTTTAGACTTTGAGCGTGTTATTCGTGCCTTTTTGTTTCTACTCGTCTAGATTACTGTAATTCACTTTATTCCGGCCTAAACAAGACTTCGCTGGCCCGCCTGCAGCTTGTACAAAACGCTGCGGCTCGGCTGCTTACAGGAACCCGCAAGCATGAGCACATCACACCAATTCTGGCTTCCCTCCACTGGCTTCCTGTCCATTTTAGAGTTCATTTTAAGATTCTGTTTGTTTTTAAATCGCTTAATGGGCTGGCCCCTCTGTACATCTCCAACCTCCTAAAGGTGTACACCTCCTCAAGGGCTTTGAGGTCGGCTTTGAGGTCGGCTGATCAGCTGCGGCTGGTAGTCGGGGGCGGTGGTGGCGAAGTCGATAGGGACTTGGCTTGGCAACTGGAAGGTCACCAGTTCAAGTCCCGGCAAGACCAAGTGCTACCGAGGTGTCCCTGAGCAAGGCACTATCCCTACACTGCTCCCCGGGCGCCGTTCAAAATGGCAGCACACTGCTCCTAACACTAGGATGGGTCAAATGCAGAGAAACAATTTCCCCACGAGGGGTTAATATAAGTCCATCTTAGTCCCTAAAACCAAGAAAAAGACCAGGGGAGACCGAGCCTTCTCAGCGGTAGCCCCCAGGCTCTGGAACGACCTGCCCCCCCCCATGTCAAATTGTCGCCCACCCTCCAAACTTTTAAGTCCCGCCTAAAGACCCACCTCTTTTCCCTCAGTCTGAGCGATGTTTTATCGATTTGTATGCTTTTATTGTCTGTCCACAGCCTTTATGTACCTTGTATTCATTCTTATGTGTGCCTTTTATCTATTATTGTAATATTATCTTTTATTATAATGTTATGTTTGCTGTGAAGCACTTTGGTAAACCATCTGTTTTAATATGTGCTATAGAAATAAAGTGGATTGGATAACACGGGAGACATGAGCGGAAGCGCTCTCTTTTCCTCTCTCTCCCCCCACCCCCCCGTGTCAGCGCGATAAGTTAGTGGCGAGTTCAGACCCGACGGGTAATAATGGATTATGACGGATATTTTACGATCCTATCTGTCAAAATGACGGACAGCGAAAAAGTCTAACGCCACCTCAGTGTGACGGAGAGATATGCTTTGGCCATGGGTGACAGCAGTGGGTCAAACTGTGCATTGTCTCTCCACCACTTCAAAAACAATACAGTTTTTGCCAAGAAAGTGAGGCTTATTGACAGGGCAAGATATAAATATGCTGTTGGTACTTGTCAATGTCTCTAGGTATGTACATGTAGCACTGTAAATACCATGTCCTTTTGTGTTCTGTTGTTTTATGTTGATGTTGTAACCTACTTGCCTTAGTTGCATCCCTAACTGGAGAGATGTTGTTTTGTCATAACTGTGTCTGGGCAAGCTACTGCCATGCAGCAATGACCCTTTAGAGGGCAGATAGGGACTGTTACCCCAGGTGCTCCATTTGGATCCTGTTTCCTCCAGTCAATAAGCAGTTCATCAGTTCATATAAATGTCTCTGTCCATATCAGGTCCTGGGTGACTTCCTGGCCGTCCTCATGGTTTTAGGGCCCTGGTGTGCAGATAAGGCCGCAGGCATCATGGTGCGCGAGATCCAGAAGTACATCAAACACGAGCAGGAGGAGCTCAGCCGCAAGTTCCTGCTCTTCACCGACACCATCCTGCGCAAAGTGCACGCCCTGTGCGAGGAGCACTTCTCCCCCGCCTCCCTGGACCTCAAGTTCGTCACCCCCAAGGTCCTCCGGCTGCTGGAGATCCTGCACGAGTACAAGCCCTTCGAGCGGCAGCAGTTCGAAAGCGTTGAGTGGTACAATAACCGAAACCAGGACGACTACGTCTCATGGAGCGACTCTGAGGATGAAGATGAGGATGAGGAGGTGGAGGTCAAAGAGAAGCCTGAAACCAACTTCCCCTCGCCGTTCACCAATATCCTTTGTGGGATCATCTTCGTGGAGAGGCGCTACACGGCTGTCGTCCTCAACCGGTAGGCTGGCAACCACTTCACACATAGTCAACTAAAGGAAATGAAATGTTTCTGTTTATAATACTGTTGCATGTGTTTGTTGGTAGCTCTTAGTGTGAAGTGAATCGCCCTTATCTTTGCACCCTGTGGAATACACTATTTATAATCAATAACTCAGAAGTTCACTGTGAGGACTCATGGATTAGGGATAATATGCTGTCAGGGTCTTTTTTTCCTACAATGACCGGCCTCGCTGCATATTATCCTGCTTTTAACACGGCTACTTGCCAAATAAATCATCAATTTGACCCAACATATTGATTTTAAAAATGATTATTTAGCTTCAGCTAAGCAAAGTAGTCTGTTCTATTGCAAAACAACAGCTGGAACTGCGGCAACAGCAACTTAACTTAAAATGACAGCAGCACTGATGGAGGTTTTCAGTAACTGTCCAAGTCTGGACATATTTTATTTCAATGAGCAAGTCTTAAAACAATGCCAGAGCCAATACCCTGTTCCCTTTAGTGTCTACTTCCTGTCTGTCTCCTTCTGCCCTTCCCTTTAGTGTCTACTTCCTGTCTGTCTCCTTCTGCCCTTCCCTTTAGTGTCTACTTCCTGTCTGTCTCCTTCTGCCCTTCCCTTTAGTGTCTACTTCCTGTCTGTCTCCTTCTGCCCTTCCCTTTAGTGTTTACTTCCTGTCTGTCTCCTTCTGCCCTTCCCTTTTGTGTTTACTTCCTGTCTGTCTCCTTCTGCCCTTCCCTTTAGTGTCTACTTCCTGTCTGTCTCCTTCTGTCATTCCCTTTAGTGTCTACTTCCGGTCTGTCTCCTTCTGCTGTTCCCTTTAGTGTCTACTTCCTGTCTGTCTCCTTCTGCCCTTCCCTTTAGTGTCTACTTCCTGTCTGTCTCCTTCTGTCATTCCCTTTAGTGTCTACTTCCGTCTGTCTCCTTCTGCAGTTACCTTTGGTGTTTACTTCCTGTCTGTCTCCTTCTGCCCTTCCCTTTTGTGTTTACTTCCTGTTTGTCTCCTTCTGCCCTTCCCTTTAGTGTTTACTTCCTGTCTGTCTCCTTCTGCCCTTCCCTTTTGTGTTTACTTCCTGTCTGTCTCCTTCTGCCGTTCCCTTTAGTGTTTACTTCCTGTTTGTCTCCTTCTGCCGTTCCCTTTAGTGTTTACTTCCTGTCTGTCTCCTTCTGCTGCCGTTCCCTTATGTTTACTTCCTGTCTGTCTCCTTCTGCCGTTCCCTTTAGTGTTTACTTCCTGTCTGTCTCCTTCTGCGTTTTTAGGTTTCTTCCTGTCTGTCTCCTTCTGCTGCGTTACCTTTGTGTTTACTTCCTGTCTGTCTCCTTCTGCCGTACCTTTAGTGTCTACTTCCTGTCTGTCTCCTTCTGCCCTTCCCTTTAGTGTCTACTTCCGGTCTGTCTCCTTCTGCTGTTCCCTTTAGTGTCTACTTCCTGTCTGTCTCCTTCTGCCGTTCCCTTTAGTGTTTACTTCCTGTCTGTCTCCTTCTGCCGTTACCTTTGGTGTTTACTTCCTGTCTGTCTCCTTCTGCCGTTCCCTTTAGTATTTACTTCCTGTCTGTCTCCTTCTGCCGTTCCCTTTGGTGTTTACTTCATGTCTGTCTCCTTCCGCCATTCCCTTTAGTGTCTACTTCCTGTCTGTCTCCTTCTGCCATTCCCTTTAGTGTCTACTTCCTGTCTGTCTCCTTCTGCTGTTCCCTTCAGGGGTGTCAAACTCAAGGCCCGGGGGCCAAATCCGGCCCGCGACTTCATTTTATGTGGCCCGCAAGAGCTTTCAAAGAATATAATATGTTTATTATAAGGTTACTTGCCACTTTACAGAAGCACATTGCCAATAAACAACATGTCCCACAATGCATCTCATTTTGTGACATGCGCACTGAAGAGACTTGCAATTATTTGCCCTGGACTTTCGCCTTCAGACGTAGTTAATTATGAAGTTATTACCCTATCCGATAATAATCCAATGCAGAGGCAATAATGTCATATAATACATTATTTTATATATTTATATCGTCTTAAAGTTACAACCGGCCCTTTGAGAGCAACCATAATGCTAATGTGGCCCGCGATGAAATTGAGTTTGACACCCCTGCGTCTACTTCCTGTCTGTCTCCTTCTGCTGTTCCCTTTAGTGTCTCCTTCTGTTGTTCCCTTTAGTGTCTACTTCCTGTCTGTCTCCTTCTGCCGTTCTGTTGAACTCTCTGACGTCCAGCTCTCTGTTCAGTTGTATTCACTGTGGATAGTTTAGCCATCATGAATCCAACGTTTTGTACATGTATAAATGAATATTTAAGAAGTATTCCAAAGTGTTTTCTGATGGATAAATGGCAAATGAATATGTTTTTGTGGCTTCTTTCTGTGCATTGAATAATGATCAGTGCCCTTTGAGGAGCAGTCTGCTTTTGAAAAAGAGCAGATATTTGTTAAGAGCAGAGTATTTCCCATGTTTTGAGAATGCCAGTGCATCTTAGAGAAACTTCAACATATATGTCTGTGTTCCTCCCTCAGTCTGATCAAAGAGGCGGGGAAGCAGGACCCGGAGCTGGCATACATCAGCAGCAACTTCATCACCGGCCACAGCATCGGCAAGAACCAGCCGCGCAACAAGCAGATGGAGGTGGAGTTCAGGAAGCAAGAGGAGGTATATATGCTCATATGATTCACACTGCAGGGGTAGACATTAAGGGCCGGTGGAATTGTATTATCACTCTCCCCACCATTGGAACCACTAGCGCGGAGCATTCGTCCAAAACAAAAGACTAATAATGAAGAAAATTAAAACATTTGTTGCAATAGTAATTTATGCACTAACTACATTACTACTTGTACTACAACATTTGAACAATCAGTTCTTCCTCATTTCCCTCAATTGTTCATATTTGGTTTATTAAAATAATGATATTGTGGTCATTGTTAAAAAATGTCTGCTATTATTATGAGTATTATTTGTATAATGCACTTTCTGCCTTCCTGTCATTAGGAGTTAGACATGTAATGGCTATAGATTAGATTAGATCCTTCATTCTCCTAAACTGCTGGGACATTTCCCTATAGCCAATACCTTTATATTGTCTACTCTTCACTTACTTGTCAGCGTAGGTCGGCATTAATGTACAGAGCCGACAGAAGACCTTGTTTATACTGGCATCATATTGAGAGGTGCAGCCAGTGACGCGTCCTAAAACCAGGAAGTAAGCTGCTGGTTCCCTCCACAGAAAGCAATGGGATTTCTCCACAGGGTTTTGGAAAATAGCTGGAAATAAGGTCTGTGAAAACAAACCTGTTTGATAAATCCACGTTTTGTTCTGCCGGATAATCTCCACATGTCTACCCTACTTTTATCATTTTCTAATCATAAATCTAATCGATAGATTATAAAAGGGTTTTAGGACGCGTCACTGCACCACTAGAAGCCAACTCCATCGATCAAGCTGAAACTTTCTCTCCCTCTTCTTCTCATGCTCCCTGTCACTCTCCTTTAACTCCTACGGTGACTTTCTTTTATTTGAAGATTGTTTTTTGCCCGGCGCTTGGCCGGTTACCGCTGGTATTAAAACATTTTGGCGAATGGTTAGGTGGCGCGATATTCTGTAGTGATGGAGCGCGCTCCCGCTCACGGGAGCCTGCTCGCGCTGTGCTCTGCAGCAAACAGACAACGACAACCGACTCACGGAACGCTATGTTGTAGCGTTGATAAACGAAACAATTTAACTAAATTGCTAGTCAAAATACCAATACCACAGGACCATTTTTTTTTTAAAGCAATATTTTTAGTGGCCCGAGCGGGCAAGTGGAAAGTACGTTATGCTGGCCTGGGGTGTCTAAATAGGACTTCCGGGCCAGCGGGCCATTTATAATGTCGAGCACTACACTGTACATAAATATACTGTCATATTTTGATATATGTAGAGTTATCACGTTTCATTGCAGGACCTAGCTACCACTGAGCTCCCTCACAGATTAGTCACTTTCTAAGGATGCTCCGATCGCCAATTTTGGGGCCGATTGCCGGAATCAGTATCGGCCGATACCGATCGCCGATCCGCTCTCTTTTCCTCTCCCTCTCTCTCTCCCTCTCTCTCCCTCTCCTGACAGTGTTGCTCACTGATCCAGTAATGACGGACCCGACAGTGAAGAATAAATATATTTATAACTAGTTTAGCTCGTTCCAGAGGTAGATCAAATAGCTAAGTGTGTAAGGTCTAACTCTTAGTGTGTATCACAGCGGGTGGAGCTGCAGGATTTCTGCTTCACACACGTTGTATATTCCGCTATTTTACTGTCTTTTTCGGACACCTTCAAATAATGCCAGACTGGTGAAGCCATTTTGGCGAGCTTGTTTTGCCGCACACAGAGAAAATTGTTATGTATTTTACGTCATGCGATCGGCTCTCGCGATCGGCATGTTTTAGAGAGCACCGATCGATCGGTAGAGAGTGAGTATCGACCGATCTCGATCGGAGCATCCCTATCATTTTCTATTCTTTCCTCTCGGGTTGTAACGATTTTTATTCTGATTCAACAATCGATTGGAAAGAGCTTTCAATTTAGATCAGAATCAAAAGCAGAATGGGCTATTCTCTCAGTATTTTTATGTTGTTTCAACCCCGCCTACTCCTGTGCCTCAGAAGAAAAAACAACACAGCACATTTCACCGGAGCCTGCAGCTCAAAGACAGAAAAGCACACTTCTCTGGAGCATGAACCAAAAAAAACATGATATTGTAACCTCACACAGCCTGCAGCCCAAAGACAGAAAGGTAACGCTTACCAGTTGCACCTTTTTAGACATCACAAACACTGCCAGAGTTGGAGATGACAGAGAAACAACAAAACTGAAAACATTTTGCTTTAATTCTGATAACACGTCAGTGACGGAACAATAAAGATTTCCTTCACACTTTAAGAAATGAAGTTAAACCCAAAGTTTTTCCACCAACAAACTCTCTTATGATGTGAAAACCCTCCACATTTACTCTCTGCTTGGGGCCACACAATATAAGTAAGCGAAAGAAATTGCAGAAAATGTCCTTAGCCGATCACTAAGAGCCAATGTGTTTATCCAACTGCCAACACTAATGGGCTTGCACATGAGTTGCGCTTCTTGATGGGATTCATAGGTTTGTCCTGTCCCTTCAAGGTAGTGAACATTTACATTTAGTAGTTTAGAAAGCATTTCTTAAAGACTTTCTATTGCTTCGACTCGCCTGTTTCTCTCACAGGTTCTTCGCAAGTTCCGCGCTCATGAAACCAACCTGCTGATCGCCACCAGCATCGTGGAGGAGGGCGTGGACATCCCAAAGTGTAACCTGGTGGTGCGCTTCGACCTGCCCACAGAGTACCGCTCCTACGTCCAGTCCAAAGGCAGAGCGAGAGCCCCCGTCTCCAACTACATCATGCTGGCTGACAGCGAGAGGACCAGAGGCTTCGAGGAAGATCTCACCACCTACAAGTCCATAGAGAAGGTGACACTTTCTTTAGTCAATGGAGCATTATTTGAATAGTGTTAGGAGAAATGTAGAAAGTTCAATTGTGAAGCTGAATGAGGTCGTGATGATGATGATATTACTCTTCTGAGCAGATCTTAAGGAACAAGTGCTCCAAGTCGGTGGAGGTAGGTGAGTATGAGCTGGAGCAGGTTCTGGACGATGACAACATCATCCCTCCCTACGTGCTCCGCTCTGAGGATGGAAGCCCCCGGGTCACCGTCAACACGGCCATCGGACACATCAACAGGTCGGTGAAGTCTTCAAATTCTCAATCCATTTAGGAAACGCTCCTAAATCAACTTTTTAAATGTCCTCTCTGCTCTGGTGCTCAGGTATTGTGCTCGGCTGCCCAGCGACCCTTTCACTCACTTAGCCCCGAAGTGCAAAACTGCAGAGAGGCCGGACGCACGCTTCCAGTCCACGCTCTACCTGCCCATCAACTCCCCTCTGAGAGTTCCTCTTAAGGTGAGGAAGAACATCTGCATTTTTAACAGTGTTGGCAATGGTTACAAGGCCTGTGTCCACATAGCAGCTTTTTCTGACCGCCAACTAGTGTTGTCACGATACCAACATTTTGGTTTCGATACCGATACTTTTCTTTTATTATTTTCATGATCAATACAATTGTATCTGTTAAGTGTTTTCTTACAACATGGTCTCTTCTTTATACTTGAGTTTATATGATTTCTTTGATAGTTAACTTTATATTTTATTAACATGTAATAGTACTAGGGTTGCCAGAAACTGACCATGATCAAAATCGATTATTCGGCAGCCCTGGCGAATAATAATCGATTATTCGACCCCCCCCCCCCCCCCCCCCCCCCCCCATAGTAAGTAAGTGAAGTTGGTAATGGCCGGCTGTGCTGCGTCTTTCTCTGTAACCTCTTTGGCGTGCTTCACACTCAAATGCAAACGCATTGTTGAGGTAGGAGCTGTGATAGACCAACTTCTTTTCGCAGAGCTTGCATTTAACTTCCTTTGGACTTGTAAGTTCGAAGTAGTTCCACGAGGAGGAACTCTTTTTACCTGCCGCTTTGCTCATCTTTAGTTGCACGTGAGAGGGGGGGTGGGGGCGGGGTCGGTGTGTAGCGTGCTGCAGCAGCAGTCTGCTCTGCACGCAGGCTTCCTCCAAGTTTACAGTAAAACAAACTGGTGGTGTGACCAATGGCCATTTACAATTATTAATACTATTACTATTATTAGCATTAGTCGATATTTTGGTTGAAACTAAGCCAGAAAAAAACATAAATAATAATAAAAAAATATATAAATAAAATCGATTTTAAAAAAGAATATTCGATTATGGAGACTGTAACGAATAATCACTGGCATCCCTAAATAGTACAGTAATATAAATAATTATTGACAAAATCAATTATTGACGGCGGCGTAGTAATCAGCAGCGAACCACTTCAACACGTGTATTTCGGTGTATTCACGGCATTCATTTTGTTATTCTACAGTATTGTTGTTTTATAGTTATTTGTTAATGTAACCCAATTGTGGTCTTTGAAATTGAAAAGGATATCGCATTGTGTTACTTTCGTTGCAGTTGTATATGTCTTAAGTGTAATTTGGCTTGGCTTCCTATTTATCAGGGTGTCGGTGGGGTCTTAAAAAGTATTAAAAGTTGATAAATCAATTTACCCGAAAATTAAGGCTATTAAAAAGTATTAAACGGCATTTTTCCAAGGTATTAAGAAGGTCCACAGCAACAACAACATGAAACACCCTTTAATTTACTGAAGCAACATGTCGGGAAACCCCCTCAATGCATAGCGTGCCATAAAATGCTGCTTCTTATTTTAAGTTTCGTTGCCTTGCTCCGCTCTGTGGGGGGGGGGGGGGGTTATCTGCTGGTGGACTACCTGAGAGATATACAGCAGGAGAACACGCCGTCCACCGCGGAGAATAAACCAAAGGGCAACCATGACAACCATGCTCCGGGGTCGTCTTCGCTGCATTTGGTGTATTTTGTGGCGGCAGCAGCGCCACTTACAGGCCTGGCATATGTACTACAGCGTTTCCAGCATTTCCAGCGGTCTCGTGTGAACGGACACGTTAATGAATCGAATGCGTGTGAATGGAAGACTTTGTTGCGTTTGCGTTTTACTGTATGCGTCCTCGTGGGGCCGGGGTCTAAGCCAAACTATATCCGGTCATAGAGATCTGCTATTTAAAGTAAGGTCAACACATATCGACCCTAAATATAGTCTATATTAAGAACGAGAAAAGTCTTAACATATACAGTGGGGCAAAAAAGTATTTAGTTAGCCACCAATTGTGCAAGTTCTCCCACTTAAAAAGATGAGAGAGGCCTGTAATTTTCATCTTAGGTACACCTCAACTATGAGAGACAGAATGGGGGGAAAGAATCCAGGAAATCACATTGTAGGATTTTTAATGAATTAATTGGTAAATTCCTCGGTAAAATAAGTATTTGTCACCTACACACAAACAAGATTTCTGGCTCTCACAGACCTGTAACTTCTTCTTTAAGAGCCTCCTCTGTCCTCCACTCGTTAACTGTATTAATGGCACCTGTTTGAACTCGCTATCAGTATAAAAGACACCTGTCCACAACCTCAAACAGTCACACTCCAAACTCCACTATGGCTAAGACCAAAGAGCTGTCAAAGGACACCAGAAACAAAATTGTAGACCTGCACCAGGCTGGGAAGACTGAATCTGCAATAGGTAAGCAGCTTGGTGTGAAGAAATCAACTGTGGGAGCAATTATTAGAAAATGGAAGACATACAAGACCACTGATAATCTCCCTCGATCTGGGGCTCCACGCAAGATCTCACCCCGTGGGGTCAAAATGATCACAAGAACGGTGAGCAAAAATCCCAGAACCACACGGGGGAACCTAGTCAATGACCTGCAGAGAGCTGGGACCAAAGTAACAAAGGCTACTAGGGGTGTAACGGTATCCGTATTCGTCCCGTACCGTCACGGTTCGGACGTCACGGTTCGGCACATGCAGTCACACGACGAATACGCCTTTTGTACGAGTGGGAAAAAAGTCTGTCACTCAGGGCAGTATTACACTATATATAATCCAGGGGGCGGTATTGCGCCTAAAAGCCAGCCGCCCGTAAATAATAAATGAAGAACAAGAACAAAACACAACAAAACGAACACAATACATGAAGAAGAAAAGTTAGTATCTATGGTGAGTTCACACAACACACAGCTAGAAGACCCAGCTGCTTCTTTTAAATCAGCTGTGTGGGAACATTTCGGGTTCCCTGTGGACTACAACAATGATGGGGTGCGAGTTGTGGATCGGAAGAGAACGGTGTGTCGGCGTTGTTCCACAGCGGTGCGGTATGCTAGTGGTAACACGTCAAACATGCTCAATCACATCCGAGTCAGTCTCAGTCCCCAGCGAGAGGGTTTCCTCGACGGCAGGTGACATTGTTACCACCAACAGATCTGCCCTCACTGCTGACAACGTAGACTAACTCATCTTTTTAAGAACAACTTGAAAATAGAGTAAAGCTTGAGTACCTTTATTTAGGCATAATGGCCTCACACACTTACAAGTTAATTACACATGTTAGACATTGCTCCTAAAGGTACAGATTTTATTTTGTTTTATATTATTGTATTTATTTTATATTTTGACATCAGGAGATGTTATACAGTTCTGTATTGCCTTTTATTGATTGTGATTCAAACACTTTCTTATTATTTATTTTAATATTTTCAAGACATTCTTTTAGTTGTACAGCTTATTTAACCTTTTTGTTTGACATCAGCCATTATAAATAATATGGCCACCTGAGTGAGTGTGTTACTGTTTGTGGTTTGTTTTAACTGTGGAATACAGTTAATGATTCCAAATGTTAGAGTTCCTTATTTTCATACCAAAACTTGCACTACTGCTAAAAAATAAATAACGGCAACAAAATTATGCATTTGTGACTTTTCTTTGCTTTTACTTGTTGTACCGAACCCGTACCGAACCGTGACCCCAAACCGAGGTACGAACCGAACCGTGACTTCTGTGAACCGTTACACCCCTAAAGGCTACCATCAGTAACACACTACGCCGCCAGGGACTCAAATCCTGCAGTGCCAGACGTGTCCCCCTGCTTAAGCCAGTACATGTCCAGGCCCGTCTGAAGTTTGCTAGAGAGCATTTAGATGATCCAGAAGAGGATTGGGAGAATGTCATATGGTCAGATGAAACCAAAATAGAACTTTTTGGTAAAACTCAACAAGACGTGTTTGGAGGAGAAAGAATGCTGAGTTGCATCCAAAGAACACCATACCTACTGTGAACATGGGGGTGGAAACATCATGCTTTGGGGCTGTTTTTCTGCAAAGGGACCAGGACGACTGATCCGTGTAAAGGAAAGAATGAATGGGGCCATGTATCGTGAGATTTTGAGTGACAACCTCCTTCCCATCAGCAAGGGCATTGAAGATGAAAGGTGGCTGGGTCTTTCAGCATGACAATGATCCCAAACACACCGCCCGGGCAACGAAGTAGTGGCTTCGTAAGAAGCATTTCAAGGTTCTGGAGTGGCCTAGCCAGTCTCCAGATCTCAACCCCATAGAAAATCTTTGGAGGGAGTTGAAAGTCTGTGTTGCCCAGCGACAGCCCCAAAACATCACTGCTCTAGAGGAGATCTGCATGGAGGAATGGGCCAAAACACCAGCAACAGTGAAAACCTTGTGAAGACTTACAGAAAACGTTTGACTTCTGTCATCGCCAACAAAGGGTATATAACAAAGTATTGAGAGGAACTTTTGTTATTGACCAAATACTTATTTTCCACCATAATTTGCAAATAAATTCTTTAAAAATCAGACAATGTGATTTCCTGGATTCTTTCCCCCATTCTGTCTCTCATAGTTGAGGTATACCTAGGATGAAAATTACAGGCCTCTCATCTTTTTAAGTTGGAGAACTTGCACAATTGGTGGCTGACTAAATACTTTTTTGCCCCACTGTATAAATAAATACTTGTGACAGTGACGTGAGCAGTTATGTGGAGAAAACACCCCAGATGCTTCGCTGTCGTTTCCTGAATGATAACAGGTCGCTTACTGTTGTGACCCGTTATCCCCCGGTATACCCTAGTCAGCGCCCCTAGTTACACCAATCAGCGTGCGATTACCGTAGATTTAGATTTAAATCTATTATATCGTCGCCTTTTTACCAGTATTTACATTGACATTAGACAATGCATATACTTGGTATTATTAATGATACTGTATAATACAGAGCACTTCTATAAATTAATTTTACGACCAGCACTTTCTGACAGAAAAGGTGCCACACTGGGCTTTAGGCCTTGACACTCGATAGATTACATTAGTGTAAACGGTATATAGAATGTAGTAATAACTGAATCAGGTTCTTCCTTTGATCAATGTGTCACTGTCTCTGCAGGGTCCTATCATGTTCTGTGCCAGGCTGGCAGAGAAAGCAGTTGCACTTCTATGTTGTGAGAAACTCCACAAAATAGGTAAAACCAGAATGAGATTTTTCAGATGCATGATGGGAAAACTATTGAATGTGAGCCTGTATAGAACTCTCCCCTGCATCCTCTTCATCTTGTTATTCTGCTTTCTTTACCCCAGGTGAGCTGGATGATCACCTGATGCCGGTGGGAAAGGAGACGGTGAAATACGAAGAGGAGCTGGACCTCCACGATGAAGAGGAGACCAGCGTACCAGGCCGGCCCGGCTCCACCAAGAGGAGGCAGTGCTACCCTAAAGCCGTAAGGATGCTCCCTCTCTCTCACTGCACACACATTAGCATCTCAAAGCAGAAACCATATTTCTACAGTTTCTTTATGGGACAATCCCTACATTTCTTTCACTGACTGTTTGGATGGAAAATGTGTATGTTGTTATGTATTAAACAAAAAGATGCTCATCATCTTCTACTCTGGTTTGGAAGTTGCAATTATTGAGCAGAAATGTCTAGGAACGCATTCAGGAATCTTTGATTTGAGCATAATAACAGATTTCTATTTCCAAATAGAATAGAATTTAGATGTGTCACTTTAAGGTCTTGGCATTCATGTTTATCTTCCTATCGCTCTAAAAACATTAGAAATGTTCCAAATGTTTAATGATGTCTTATTATTTATGACGTGCTTACTATTTTGTTACAAACAGCTAGCATCCTGTTGAATTGTTGAATGTTTTTCTGCTTCACTTACCCTCCTCAGATACCCGAGTGTCTGCGGGACAGCTACGCAGTGCCAGAGCAGACGTACTACCTATATGTGGTCGGCATGGTGCTCACCACCCCCCTCCCTGATGAACTCAACTTTCGCAGAAGGAGGCTGTACCCACCGGAGGACACCACCAGGTGCTTCGGCATCCTGACTGTCAAACCCATACCTCGAGTACGTCACCTCCCATTATTCTCTCACATCAGACTCTTAAGGAAAGAAAGAGAGAAATGGCTGTCATTGCTTGTAGATGGTAGCTGATGCTTCTTTTCTGTCCAGATCCCCCATTTCCCGGTGTACACCCGCTCGGGTGAGGTGACCATCTCCATCGAGCTGCAGAAGTCCGGCTTCACGCTGACCACCGCCCCAGCTGGACCTCATCACCCGCCTGCACCAGTACATCTTCTCCCACATCCTCCGCCTGGAGAAACCTGCACTGGAGTTCAAGCCCACGCTGGCTGACTCGGCCTACTGCGTTCTACCTCTGAATGTTGGTCAGTACAATCACTCTGTCAAACTTATTGCATTAATCTCCCCTAGGAAGTGGTACTCCAACGTCATACTATGACATAATTACGCCCAATAATACTTGTTTCCATTGACTTGCATTGGAAACTAGATGTCTGGTAATTAGTGTATTGTATATATGTTTTTTTGTACTACTACTTTAATCAACTACTCATGGTTACATCATCATCATCATCATCATCATTGTGCGATTAAAGTCGATGGACCTTATTCTACAGTTTTCGGGCATTTCAGATCCAAGACTATCAGGACTGATACCAGTGTTTCCCGGCAGGCGATACGATATGATAATACTTTAGATCGAGTCTGACATTTTTCTTGCATCAGAGCAAAACGAATGTGTGGGCTGTCGTCGTATACCTGCTGTAACTTCAGGTGATGCTTCCAGGATAGATGTTGTACCCTTGTTACAGAACCCATTGAGCTGTTGATGGTAGGGCTGCCCCCTAATAGTCAACTAATCACTAGTCGACTAATAAAGTCTAAATTGAGCAATTTTTCATTAGTCGATTAGTTGAAAAAATAAATAATTATATATATACAAAAAATAATTATATAAAGAAAGAAAAAGCTCCATCCGTGCGCTGCATGTGACGCGTCAGCCGGAAACCCCCTCAGACTTCATTCAGAGCGGAGCCTTGTCATTGAGTTAATTTGGGTCCCACAAGGTGACATGCAAACTACGACGGCAGAAAGTCTCCTCCATATCCACGCTATCGCAGCGCAGCTTCCTGAATGCCGGCTTCATAACCAAACACGGAGCTTAATTATCCGACGACGTGTGTTGCTTTTCTCAGACTCTGAGGAAAACAGCAGCAGCAGTGAGTCAGGCAGTATCAACATGTATAGACCTATAATATATAATCATTCTGACCTCAGAAAACAATAAAGCTTTCATTTCATGATGAGGGATTTTTGTTCCAACTTCAAGTGTGTGTTTTGCTCCGCTCAGCGATCCGTCACAGTGGACAGAGCTGCAGGTCAGATCATAGAGCTGCATCATGTAAAGCTGCAAGTGATCATGGAGAGCTGCGTGTCTCCGTCAGCAGCGGCTGAACTGATCTCTGATCTCTCTCTTGTGTCCGATTAGACTTCACTCGTGTTTATGTCCATATCGATCAGATCTAGCTAGTTCTAGCTAATGTTATGACTGCCTGTGTATCAAAGGACACCTCCTAAACAATAAGCGTTGCTTGTCAACGGGGTGTGGCGGCAAAGTATAGCGCAACATTAAGCATTTGTTTACATGCGGGGTCAAAATGTCCCCCTCAGGAGGATACATCTCTTTCTCCACATTAAATGTCAGACATTAGAAAGGAAGTGACTGTGCATGTAGCGTATGGACTCTTCTTGTCTGTCACATAAGTGATGTGGTATTGCGCTAAGGGGAAATTATTTTGACCGGAGAGATTTAGATTTGCCGGTCTTCAGCACATTTGAGCGGTTAGAGTCCGGTAATTACCGGATAACGGAAACTCTGGTTGTTATATTCAGATATGAATAATAGAAGCTAGCTCTAAGTTCTAAGTTCACACACACAATAAGAATCCTTGCCGGAGCTTCTGCTGTTTATACCGCTGCGTCCGTGCGCTGTGACTACATTTCATTATATTTCAAAGGTTCATTATTAGTTTTATTTTATATTTTATGTGAAGCACAACGTACCATGCTGTTATAATATCACTCTATCAGCCTTTGAAAAAGTAAATAAAAATAATAATATCTTTATAATCATAATGTATCATAAACGTATGCCGATTAGTCGACTAATCGCCTTAATTGATGACTATTGGTCGACTAGAAAAATGTTTAGTCGAGGGCAGCCCTAGTTGATGGTTTCCAAACATTGAAGGTTCAGGTTTTGGAGCTACCAAAGGATGGTCTCGGTGGTTGTGCTGAACACATTGAGTTTCATTGTGTTCAGCACACCAGAAGCCATATTTAAATCATCAGGTCCTAGAAGTTGAAATATGTGCTAAAAGCTGAATCCAAAGTTTATTGTCCTCTCTATTCATTTGACTGAGCCGAGAACGGCCAATACGCTACTGTGAACGAGCAGATTGGAGGCGGGGCTTACAGAAAATGCTAGTGCGCTTGCTTTATGGGCCCGGATCTAGGGAAGGTCTGATATTTTTGTTCTCGACAGTTGGCCCATTTTGACTTAAAGTTCCACTGAGCAACTGTCATTGGAATACATGGGTTCCCTTCATACCTTCGTGGTGAAGATGTTTACTTGTTACCTTAGCCCAGGGGTCTGCAACCTTTTTGACCCCTTTTCCACCAATTGCTTTTGTCTGGAGCCGCAAAAACATATTTGATAGCTTATAAAGTTGTAAATATTGTTACATCATAGACAAAAACTACAGTTTTTTTGCATTTATTATTTATTACATTATAGAAAACTGTTTACCTCTAATAAGAAACAAAGAACTCTTATAAAAGGAGAATTTAAAAAATACAGGCCTACTTTAAAATAAATCAACACAGCACTTGGGGAGTCCTCTGCACATTTGAAGAAAATGAATATAATTCAAATGGTCTCACTTTGAAATAAATAAAACATATATCTGCACCCTAAAAAGAGACTGAAGATCGTCAGCTGTCGTCCTCTCCCGTGTGTTTCCTCGATACGTAAAGGTACCTTTGACCACTTCTCTCCACATATCAAACATACCGGTCAGCCAGCATCGTTTGCTCTGAAAGCAGATAACTCTAACCACGCAGAATTAAACCCTGTGTTCCTCCGGTACCTTACTTTTCTCTGATGTATCCATAGTTCGCTCATCGAGCCGGGCGTCAGGTTATTCGCCTGCAAGAAAAGGCGCTGGTGCGGGACCGTAGCAGGATGTGACGCATATTTTAATTGACCTAATTAAAACCCTTTTTTTTATTATTTATGTGTCACAGTATCACCTCAAAATACGTTTTCAACCATGCAACAAAATATAAATAGTCCTACAAATATTTGTATTGAATTTCCTTCTTATTTTTGTCTAAGCTCAAGGGAGCCAGAGTGGAGGGCTTAAAGAGCCGCATGCGGCTCGAGAGCCGCGGGTTGCCGACCCCTGCCTTAAACCATCCTCTCTCTCTGCTGCTCATTCAGTTGAGGACTCCAACACACTAGACATGGACTTTTCCTTCATGGAGGACATTGAGAAGTCTGAGGCCCGCACCGGCATTCCTACCACTCAGTACACCAAGCAGAACTCGTTCAGCTTCAAGCTGGAGGACTACCAGGATGCTGTCATCATTCCACGGTACCACTGCGCCATGTGAACCTTCAAACCACTTTTACTATGCTTACGATGTCTGAGCACCACAATGACTCTCCCTGCTCCCCCCCCCCCAGGTATCGTAACTTTGACCAACCGCATCGCTTCTATGTCGCCGACGTGTACACAGACCTGACGCCGCTCAGCAAGTTTCCCTCTCCAGAGTACGAGACGTTTGCTGAGTACTACAAAACCAAGTACAACCTGGACCTGTCCAACCTGAACCAGCCGCTCCTGGATGTGGACCACACCTCCTCCAGGTAGCAGCACAGGCTCTCCACTCATTAGTTTGCTCTATTTGCTATTTTAACTGATAGGAATTTTCAAAAGCTCAAGGTTAATTCTTATAGTTTTGTCATTTGTCCTGAGTCTGTGCAAGAGAACAGGTTTAACAAGGGGTCTCAAAGGAGAACACACATTTTTCACATCCAAGTGTGCTTCAAGATGTTTGAGAATTCTAATTAAATGAATTTGAAGAAGTACAACAGGGGTGCCCGGCGTGCCAATGGCCCACAGCCAATTCTAAAAGTATAATGGAATTTGGCCCACACATGGAACTTGTGCTTGACTATATTATACATCTTAAATATATCAAAATATGTTACACAGTATTCCTGTGTTAATAAGCCCACTTTTCAAACCTCTAGTGAGGGGCCCAGCCCTTTGTATATTTGTCTGTATGTGGCCCTCATTAAAAGATGTTTGGACACCCCTGTAGAAAAGTAGTATAGCGCCTTTTGGGCCCAGAGAGAGAGAGATGTGTGGAATATGAGAAATTGCCTCAAATGATGTCGCTTGAGGCAGCTTTGGTCGGGACTAAAGTGGTCAAGTTTAAAAAGTAAAGTATGTGGGGTTGTAAAGTTAGAAAGTAGTGTTCTTACAGGGATCTGCTGCTGGAAACATTGCCTGCTACTATCTTAACACCAGAACTGAACTGATCCAGTCCTGTTGCATTGTGGGTGATTATGGTCAGAATCCAAGTAATACAAAAGCTCACTTTTTTTGTATAAATGTCCAATGAACTGTACAGTTCTCTGTTAGAGATGTTCACAATATTTTGATACAATATTTCGATTTAGCAAAGGTCACATTTGAAAGCAAAGTGATATCAAGTCCCAGTGTAATGACTGCACCTTCCCTCTGCTCTCAGACTGAACCTGTTAACCCCTCGGCACCTGAACCAGAAAGGCAAAGCTCTGCCGCTCAGCAGCGCAGAGAAGAGGAAGGCCAAGTGGGAGAGTCTGCAGAACAAACAGGTAATAAAACCGAGCCCCCCATTCATTTCAGTGATGCCACTAGGCAGGTCCAGGAACAGGAGTCCGGCTCTCGTACCAAAGGTTGGTAAAACTCAGGCACCAACAATCTGATTGGCCAGCACCAAGAACTGAGAAAGAATTTTTTTTATTATTTGAATACAAATGATATTATGAACATAGCAGCTTAAGGTAAAATGTCCAATCAAATCTTAAATAGAATAAAAAAATGCATATAATTATAGGAAATTCAAGTTCCAATATGCACATCTACACAATCTCCGTATGCATGTTTATTACAGTGTATACAGAGGTGTATACATTGGAGTAGTAATAATAATATACGAATGCTTAACTGCACAGTTTAAAGATGTGTGACTGCTGGTGATGAAGTAAGAACATTGTCTGAGTGCCTGATTTCAAAGATTTACTTTTTATTACATGTATCAATTTTCATTAGGGATGCACCATATAGGTTTTTTGAAACCGATACCGATAACTTCCTGTTTCTCAAGACCGATACCGATAACAATATAATATATATATATATATATATATATATATTAAATGTACCTGTAGTTTTTGCACACCTGGTGGTAAAAAAAAGACTAGTAGTGAGCAAATGACATGAGCATTACTACTATGAACAAAACAAAGCCAAGAACAGTTTGGACTCTTCAAAGTGACCATATTTATTTTCCCAAATAAATATAATTGAGTCAACCAGTCAATGACAAAGTGTTTCCCTGAACAATGAGTGAACAATGAGTGGTCCATATTAAGAAGTGGAAACATCTATTACCTGGCATTACTCTGGCAAACTTCTTGCCTTTTTCAAAAGCCTCGTGGATAGGTAAAAGCCCCGGTGCCTTTGCAGCTGGCTTTGGATTCGCCGCTAGTTTAGCAGCGCAGGCGTCTTCGTACGCTTTTAACACACCATCGTAGCGATGGCGATGTTCCAGGTGACTAATCAGGTGGAAGTATTACAGTATAGCTCGTTGCCTTTATCCCTCCTCGTGGAACTTCTGCATTTGTTAATACAAATAGCAAGCGAACTATCTAACTTTGAAATAGTCCCATACTACCGACGACATGTTTGTTTACTGGTATAATTCTTAAATATTAGACGTGAGCTTCCACACTCTGAGCTGCAGCACTGTAACATTGCATTGTGTCTGTCAGATCCTGGTTCCAGAGCTGTGTGCCATCCACCCCATCCCCGCCTCTCTGTGGAGGAAAGCTGTGTGCCTGCCCAGCATCCTGTACCGCCTCCACTGCCTCCTGACTGCAGAGGAGCTGCGGGCCCAGACCGCCAGTGAGGCTGGAGTGGGGGCTCAGACCCTCCCCCCCCGACTTCAGGTCTGGTTTTACCCACTAAACCACATAAACACAGGATCAGTGCTTAACAACAGCGAGACATTGTCAGTTATTCCATTTTATTTTCTCTACTGTAGCACTAACACTGCACACGACACACCCTGCTTATTCTCTCAGTGATGGACTGCAACAAATGAAGTATGCTGCCCTTTGCTACTGGGCAGACGCTAAATCTGTAATGGTGCGTTTGGAGCAGACGCTCAACTGATTCTCGCAGGAGAGGAGGACAACACGTGTCATCATCCATGGCAAAAAACATGTAGTCTCATGTCTTCCGAGCGTCTTGCTTCAGAAGCGAGGCAAGAATACTTCCTGGCATTCGGATAACGAAGAGTGGAACAGGCAAGCGAGTGTGCAGGTGTGCGTCATATGAGAGGCCCCGCCTTACATTTTCCGCCACAGATTTGGGGAAATTGGGCCGTGCGCAAAGCATTGTGGGGATTTTAAGACCGCGGAGTCTACACATGTGCAGCCTCGAAATTTCCCCAAACGAAGTACGTCGGGCTCGGTAGAATTCCAAGTATGCTGGACATTTAACAGTACTTCGGCGGCACTCAATGACATAGTATGCTTGAAATAGTGGCTCTGGAGCAGCTTTACTCGACATTGAGAAACACCCCCTCTCTCTAGCATGTCAAAAGTGGGCTGAACCAATTTTTTGTATTACAGTGGTAAAAATAAACCAAATTGACATATTTTGCCATGATTTTATTTAAAAAATGTTTCTTGAGGATGCCTAAATAACAACATACTGGTATGAAATAGTTAAAAGCCCGAGTTATTTCTTTGTCAGTGTCCGTCTGCATGACAACAAGCCAAAATCTTTTAAAATGATGATTGGTTCTATCATGGCTAAACTTCCATTCTAGCTTCTCTGTCCACTCAAACTAAGGTAATGTAACATAAATTAAGTAACATCTTTTTTCCTCATGCCATAGACAACAGTGTTTCCCCGATATACATTCGGGGCGCCAGCCAGGTACCAACAAAAAAAAAAGTATTTTAATTATTATTTTTAAACATTAAAATAATAATACGTGGTGCTCGCCTCATCGCCACGGAGGAGCACACAGCCTCTGTGAGCGAGAGAGAGCTAGAGAGATCACACCTTTATCCACTTAATATAGTTGTAAGAAATGATTCCAATGTGTATTATAGGCAGGGGTCACTTTTTTGCCCTGGTTCTCAAAGATGTTGCTTGGTGCGCATCCTTAAAATGAAATAAACCGTACCTTTTGAAGGGTTCTTGACTTTATGAACGGGGGGGGGGGAGGTGCGCTAGGTTAGCTAGGTTAGCACACCTGCGCACCAGTTATGTGCAGCCCTGATCATAGGACAGTAAAAAAAAAACAGTTTAAAAGGGGAGTGATTAGTAAAATATGCATAGCGAAAAAGAAAGAATGCTAACTAGGTAACATAAGATAAGAATAAACAAGTTTTTAAATGATTTGTTATTGGTTGTGATCATATTCTAGGTTTGGATTATTGAAAAGTATACAGCTCTCTTTCATCTGAGTGTTGAGAGCTGTATCCATAAATTCATGTTGTGCTCAAAGTGCACCAGATTGATGCACTTTCAACATTTAAAAACACATCTTCCTGGGGGTGCATGCCCCCGGACCCCCTTAGAGGAGGTGAGGTCCACCCCCAAATAAAGCAGGTTAAAATAATTAAATTGCATACATTTTATTTTGATTGTTTATGTGGATGTGTAGTATTTGTGTTACTGTATGTTCAATAAAGGTGGTTAAGCAAAACACACCTGTAGCGCCGCAAGAGCCTTTCTTGTGCTGGCAGACACATAGAAACAAATTGGCGGGGCCTTAGCACCGCTGCTATGACTCCATCCTAGGGGAAATACTTGACAGTGTATTGTTTATACGCATTCACTATTACACTTTGATTTCTTTCCAGTCTGTAGGAATATGAGGAAGTGTAGAGCTTTGATGTTTTGTTTTCTGTTTCAATGTTTGTACGTCATTGATGACGGGAGGAGCATGTCATCACTGATAGGATGCTGATATGAGAAATGATATGTTATAGAAATGCCATAGTTCAGCCTCTTCAGATATTGATCCAAACATTCTTTTGTGGTTGTTGTTTATTTGGCAGGTATCCGAACCTGGACTTTGGCTGGAAGCGATCCATCGACAGCAAGACGTTCAACTCCTGCCCTGACTCCTGCAGTGATGATGATGATGATGATGATGATGAGGGTGAGGGTCCCTGTGAGCACCAAGAGACTGTAACCCCTGAACCCAACTCCCTAGCGCGTCCCAGCAGTCCCCACCCCCTCGTGGCCCCTGAGCCTGAAGAAGAGCCCTGCACCAGGACCCTAACCAACGGCACGGCCCTCAGCACCAACTGCGATGACGACGGCCCCCAAGACGAGCACCTTCACCAACAAGACAACTGCCAGCGTTCCCGGCCCCCGCTCCCCTGGGCCGCAGAGCCCCCAATCAATACAAAGCACTACCTCACTTCCTGTGCAGCCCCCCCCTCCCAGCTCCAAGAAGCCCAGCTCCAGTCCTCCGCAGCCCAGTGACGAATGTACGCCAGGGAGCACCTCAAATCCAGCTACCTCAGTCTGCTGCCTGCCGGCTCCCGCAACACCTTCTGATCAGCACGGAGCCCCGGCAGGAGACCCCCTCGAAAGCCTGGGGCCCAACCCTGGTCTCATCCTGCAGGCGCTGACCCTCTCCAACGCCAGCGACGGCTTCAACCTGGAGCGCCTCGAGATGCTCGGAGATTCTTTCCTCAAACACGCCATCACCACGTACCTGTTCTGCACCTACCCCGACGCACACGAGGGCCGCCTCAGCTACATGCGCAGCAAGAAGGTCAGTTACAATGCAGCGTTATCTGTAAAGCACCTAACAACAAACACACAGCTCACAAACCATACAATAAGTACAAATACAAATAAAGAGGTACAAATAAACAAGAATAAAACAATAACAGCCATGAAGTAGAAACAATAGACCATTTAAAAGCAACAATCTACAAAGTGTTGAACGCTTTATCACGTCGATCATGTATCATAGGTGCAATGACTGGAGTGTTGCAGGAATGAGTCCTAAAACCTAGAGATGTCTTGAAGTCAGCCATGTTTTTGGTTGTTAGTCTGAAATAAGGTCTGTGGTAAGCTGAAGAGATTTCACCTTTTGTTCTACAACATCAAAGGCTTATGTTTTGATGTGTCGAAAACATTTTGGTTTCCACTGCCTTTAGATTTATATATCTGGTGATTGCATTTAGGCTTCAAGGATCATAACGTGGTGTTAATATGTGGATATTATCCTGTTGAACAAAACGTGCACATATCATAAATCTGTTTGCCACAGATTACATTTTCTGCAATAATCCAATGGAAAAATCTCATTGCTTTTTGACAATGTGACGTCCAGGGATTGGCCTAAAACACATTCACTGCACATTAGTACATTTGGCAAAACTTCTCTTTAACTCACTCAAAATGTCACAGGAACTCTTTTGAAAACTCTTGACATGTTAAAGTATAATTACAAACCGATACACAACGGACATCCTACCTCATAAATGGGGAGAAATAGAGGACCAGAATACTGGGAATTCCCAGATATGTGGGTGGAGACAAAAGCAATCCATCTCAGGATGCTAGACAGTTTTACGTTTTAAACACCAATGTAAATAAGAAAATATAAAGTACTTTTCAAATGTTCAAATATGTTGTCGATTTGAACATTACCCACTTTTATGCTTTTAGTCAGTCCTTATACGTGAATGTAATACAGTCTTTCTAATCTTATTAAATATTTGAACATCCTTACAGACCATGAGTTTCCTATTCACTGAACATGTAGCATGCTGTCAGTGAATAACCTTTACCCTGTAACATGTCCATCCAGGTGAGCAACTGTAACCTGTACCGCCTGGGGAAGAAGAAGGGCCTCCCCAGCAGGATGGTGGTGTCCATCTTCGACCCCCCCCCGTCAACTGGCTGCCCCCGGATACGTGGTGAACCAGGACAAGAGCTGCACAGACATACTGGACTCAGAGGAGGTCAGTGCACACTTTCTCTCTCTTTCTTTATACTTACTGAAAAATGTAAATTAATAAAACTAGGGATGCTCCGATCGATCGGCCGCCGACTGTTGTAGCTTCCGTGGTTTTTCAGGTTACAGTTACATAGCAGTGAATATAAACTAACCTGTGTAAAAGTTTCTCGAATAAATGTAATTTTTTTTTTTGTGGAAGAAGCATGTATAATTTTTTTACCCTGCCCCTCAAAGAATCGGAATTGAGAACCGTTAAGAACCGGAATCGAAAAGTAGAATCGGAATCGAAAAGTAGAATCGGAATCAGAATCGTGGAAATTCAAACGATACCCAACCCTCATTACTGGATCAGCGAGCTGCATGAGATACTGACTAGGGCTGTAGCGATACACTAATCTCACGATACGATACGATACGATACACGATATTCAGCTCACAATACGATATATATCACGATATTCAGCCAACGATACGATTCGATA
Source organism: Harpagifer antarcticus (assembly GCA_902827135.1). Classification (NCBI taxonomy): domain Eukaryota; kingdom Metazoa; phylum Chordata; class Actinopteri; order Perciformes; family Harpagiferidae; genus Harpagifer; species Harpagifer antarcticus. Next base: position 701,228 of record CADEHL010001092.1, on the reverse strand, counting down.
CACTTATATCATTTTCTGAAAGATTTGAAAGGGACAGTGTGATTTTGGTGACATCTTGTGAGTGGTCCATTGACTTGGATTGAATTAATTCAACTGAAAATTGAAAGCATCAATTATACAATATATGGCTCTGACAGAGAGTCTACAGCTTGCAAATGCTGGACAAAATGAATCAAAAGATGTGGTGAGAAAATTAGTTTCATTTATTGAAACAGTGCAAACTGTAGCTTACAAGCCTTTGAAACGTAAGTACATAAAGTGCAGTATCACAATGGACAATGGAGAATTAAAAGGTGCAGCAGGTGGCGGAACACGGGGGATTTGAATGGGACTTGTTAGAAATTAAAATCAATGTTTTGATGGCATAAAGTACCTTAAACATACCGTCAGTTTAAATGCCGTTTTATACTGAAAAACCAGAAGTTCTTGTGCACAACCAGTTGTTAAGCTTTTATTCTGAAAATCCTTCATCTCCGGTTAGCATTTAGCATGTGGCTAATATACCATTTACAATAGAGGTGAATTTAGTAGCGATATGAAACACCGAAACCTACTGATTTCAACACTACAACTATAGACGTTGAGATATTATTATTGCTGAATATTAAATGAAGGTACAGTTTATTTGAATACGTTTGTTTACAGACGTGGGTAGCATGAGACAACATCCGGAACTACAGGAAATGATACCAGCCGTCAGGTATTTTTGGAGTATTGATTACAGCGTTTAAAATGTATTAAATGAAAAGTCATGAAAGAGATAAGGAGGAGAAAAGGCGTGTTTAGTTATATATTTAATGTACAATGTCTGAATCCTCTGTAATGCGCAACAACGAACATTGGAGACGTGGAGGGCCGGCCCCCAGCAGCGCCCACCGGCCCACAGGGATGAGCCAGCAGAGGATATTTAACAGCTGGAAAGGTGGAGCTCCTCTCTTCCCTTCGCTCACGAGAGCCAGAACACAGCTGTTTTTCTGACTGAACCATCTTCTGCTTGTAACATTACCGAGCTTTTTATTAATTAAAGTATACATTTGAACTTTCTCAGAGACTCAATTAGTCTCCTTTGTAAAGCTTCTCTCCTGGACGCGAGAATAACGAACACAGTTATCAGACTTAATGTATCGATTCTCGCGGCTGAAATATCGATACTTTCTCGGAAAACTAAATATCGATATATATCGCAGGATCGATTAAATTGCACAGCCCTAATACTGACAGACTGTCAGGAGAGAGAAGGAGAGAGAACAGAGGAAAAGAGAGCGCTTCCACTATTTCTCCCGTGTTATTCTCCAAAGTGAACTTGAATAATGTACTTCATTTGAATGTAATAATTATGTTGGTTGTTGTTTGTGGAAGCTCCAGTGAATGAGCTCCATTAACTGAGTTTTAAACATCACTTTAAATGGAAGATCTCCATAGGCCCCGCCCACGCGATCGGATCGGTATCGGTCGATACTGATTCCGGCGATTTTTTTTTAACGAAACTGTGGCTTCTTAACATTTATGAAACTATTAATGTTCCATACTCACTTAATGGGAAGAAACTCAGCTACCTGACGATACGAAAAAAATTCCGAAACAAAACACATGTCTCACAAGAAGCGTCTAAATGAGCCCTGAGCGAAAAAATGCTATCGCACTTATAGGTATGGTATAGGTATATAGGTAACTCTAGGTATAAATACCCTTATTACTTATCGTATCTGCACAAAGAAGATATCAATTAGCAAACTGAGATTCCACAGATTCCAGAAATATTAGTATCATCACTGAGCGATCCGAACTCGCGACAGGGGAAGCGAAAACAGACGTCACAAACACGTAGCTTCACGGAGCAAACACGGGAGAAATTCTACCTCAGCTGTTGTTCTGATCAAAAGTTGTGTTCAATGGCATCAAAACGATGACAACGCTGCTGAAGGTTCATCCAATGGTTCATCCAATGTGTCTGTGTCACTTTGAAATGATTTCTCATAATCCATCTTCATATTTACTAGTTTCAGCCTAGGTTTCGGTTTTCAGAGCATAACAAAGGTTTCGACTGCGTGCGCGTCACACTAACTCCTCAATGGTAACGTGTGTGTGTGTGTATTAGGGATGCCAGAAACTGACCATGATGAAAATCGGACAGCCCTGGCGAATAATAATCGATTATTCTGACTTTTCTACTTTTCTACATCCAACTCACAGGTTTATCATTGCTTTGAGAAAAAATATTATTAATTTATCCTTTTAGAAGGGAAGATATGGTCATTTGTTCTAGGAATGTCATTTTCAAGCCTGAGACCTGAAAAACCGTCTTGGGGCTTAAGAGGTTAATCGACCCGGCCAGTGTGTTTTACTATAAAAATGTAAGAGTTGGACATTTAGAGCACACCCGTACTTTGTGATAAACCGTTCACAGTGAAGTATGATCTTCATTAACTAGTGTCATGGATGTTGTGAGTGTTATGATGTGGTCTGGCCACTGGAGGGCAGGCTTCTTATTTGTCTGGCAACACAACATGTTTGTGTTGGTTTACAGCTGATAGAAATAGAGAGGGGTGAAAGAAACATTTCAATATAAGGACATGAAAAAACCAACAATGAAATAGCTGCATATCATTAACAAATTAATCCAGCAGCCAAACAGCCCAGAACACAGAAACTGGACAGAAATAACATCCGTTATAATCTTAAGTATTTTACAAAACAATAAAATGACTTTGCTTTTAATGATTTTTCTTATACAAGACAAAGCAGGAACCACAAACTAAGTCGTGGGAGAAACTCTCCTTTCTCGTCCGCTTACCTGAAGCTGAACATTGTACTGAAAATAAAACGCCTTTTTATGGTTGCTTTTCTTGGTTCATATTGTATGTTAAAGTGTCAAAGACAAATTGTAGGTAATGAATCATTTCTGTTCTATAAAAAAAAGTGTATATATTCACAACTGTCTACATCACGAAGCCTCATTTAAATAACAAAAAATAACTTTTAAGGCAGGTTTTAAAAGTGAATACTAATTAATTTCCTCCTTTTCTCCTTTGAACGCTGCTTTCCTTCCCGTTGGCCATCATCAGGTCAAAGAGGAGCTCCTGGCCAACGGGCAGTCTGGAACGGACTTTGACGAGGATGATGAGGAGGCTGAGGAGTGTAAGGAGGTGGAGGAGGAGGAAGAGGAGGGGCTGATGCTGAAGGAAGAGCCGAAGGACGAGGTGAACGTGGAGGACGATCTGGAGTACTACAAGGAGCACATCAAGTTCATCGACAACATGCTGTTAGGGTCCGGAGCGTTTGGCAAGAAAATCTCTCTGAGCAGTTCCCCCCCCTCCGTCACCCCGGCCTCGGCTTCCGCCCCTGCTACGGAGACCCCATACGTGTGGAAGCCCCCGAAGAAGCCCCACCATCCCACCGCATCCCACTACCCCCCCGAGCCGGCGCCAGCGGGCCCTCAGCCGAGGAGTTTGACTACAGCTCGTGGGATGCCATGTGCTACCTGGACCCCAGCAAGGCGGCGTGAGGAGGACGACTTCGTGGTGGGCTTCTGGAACCCGTCGGAGGAGAACTGCGGGCGGAGCTGGGCAAGCAGTCCATCTCCTACGACCTGCACACGGAGCAATGCATCGCCGACAAGAGCATCGCCGACTGTGTGGAGGCTCTGCTGGGCTGCTACCTCACCAGCTGTGGAGAGAGAGCCGCCCAGATGTTCCTCTGCTCCCTGGGGCCTCAAGGTGAGCCACATGCCAATCATTCCATGTTAATAAAGGGAGTCTCATACAGGCTAATTATAAAAGACACATTAAAAAGTGAATAAAAGAGTCAAGGACCATGGTGCTGATGTAATTCATAGCCGGTTTTAGCCACATTGTGCGTGGTGTGATTAGAGATGTGCTGGTTACCATGGTGAAACCCCCCATATAATATTCAAATATAATAACTCCAACTATTTATTTTTTTCGCAAATACTGTGATTATTGCCATTTTCAGATGGCACTGTGAACACACCACCTGTCTAATCTAACATTAGCTGGGGAAGGGTTCCTAAGGTTCAGTGTGGGAGATGCAGGTGTGTTCTGAGACTCACAGAGGAAACTCCGCACAGTGTGCCTGCTCCACGTCTTGGGACAGAAGGGTTCACAGCTGGGGCTCAGACAGCAAGGACATATTTTAATATCCCACACCTGTTCTGGTCATACTTTCTGTGTTTATTGATCAGCTTAAAACAACTGATAGGAAAGCTATATAACGATTGTCATTTTAAAGGCATGGAGGTTTGTCTTTTATTGAGAGAGCATATGTGACCCGTTCTATTGAAATCAGTCAAAATAAACGTGGATTTGCGTAAAACAATTGTTTTTTCGGGGCTCGTGTGTTTTGTTTGTATTTAAATAAACAAAGTCTTGGCTTTCAGAATATGAAACTTTATTTCCAAAATCACACGATAAATACATGTTTGAAGCTTGTAAAGGGAAGAAGACAGGCACCTCTCACTGCCCACTCTGCTGTTCCGCAGCTCTGCTTCCCCTCCCTCCACACACACTCGCGAGCTTCCCCCAACCAGTAATCCAACAAAAATATCTTCCCTCCGTAGTATTTTGATCATTGCTAATAACCAATCAGATCGATGGATTCCAGAGAGGAGGAAGCTTTGAAGGCCTTTTTCTCAAAATGATGACTCGGTGACAGTCATTATATAAAGTGACATATTTCGCTTAATATTTGGAGTACAAAAACAATCCTGATATCATTAGAAAGCTATGACTCTCCTCTTTCCAGCAGTGTATACAACTCACTGTGTCTTCGGGTCAATGCGACTGATTTCGATAGAGCAGGTCACATATTTCAAATAGTACGAGTCCTGTCAATAGATGTGTGCATAACCCAAACTAGGGGTGGGCGATATTGAAAAATATAATATCACGATATTTTTCAAGCAGTATCACGATAGACGATATTTATCACGATATTTTTTAATGTCGGTTATTATGGTTATTTTTCAAGTTACTTAACAGTACAACCACCTACAAGGTAACACAAACTAAAACAAAAGGAGATGTTAAACAGATCAAAACACCATTTTCAAGCTGGTTTTTAATTCTGCAATGAATCGCTGAATGAACAATTCAACAGGAATTTTGATATGGCTTCCTCAGTGTTCAAGGAGGTAGGCCTACACAACAACATTAACACTGGTTTATTCACCAAGTAAAGTGCACTCTCTTGCTAAATAAATAAAATATTCAAGGCACAGTTTTCTCAGTATAAAAATTCACTTTCTGTTTTAGGTAGCACGAGCAGTAAACATCAATAAACATGATAAGGAGAGTAAAACATAACTAAGTAAAACATAACCTCCTGGCTGGTCTACCTGCATGTGCCATCCGACCTCTGCAGCTCATCCAGAATGCAGCGGCTCGTCTGGTCTTCAACCTTCCTAAATTCTCCACACACCACTCCGCTCCTCCGCTCCTTCACTGGCTCCCGGTAACTGCTAGAATCCACTTCAAGACACTGGTACTTGCGTACCATGCTGCGAATGGATCTGGCCCTTCCTACATCCAGGACATGGTTAAACTGTACACCCAGCGCCTTGCACTACGCTCTGCATCAGCCAAACGACTCGCTGCACCCTCGCTGCGAGGGGGACCCAAGTTCCATCAGCAAAAACACGTGGGTTTGCTATCCTGGCTCCAAGATGGTGGAATGAGCTCCCCATTGACATCAGGACAGCAGAAAGCCTGCACATCTTCCGGTGCAGACTGAAAACTCATCTCTTTCGACTCCACTTCGAGCGATAGAATTACTAACCAAAGCACTTATATACTAATAAAGGACTGGCTTATCTATAGCCAGTTGAGTAGCACTTGAAATGTTTGGCTCTATGAAACCTGATGTACTTTATGATTTGTTTTCTTCAGTTGTGTCTCCTGGTCGAATGTACTATTGTAAGTCGCTTTGGATAAAAGGTCAGCTAAATGTAATGTACATAAAACATCAATGAGGAAAAGTCAGTTGCCAAACAATTAAATGTAAACTTTAGACTTGAAGTGCAATCAAAGACTTTTAACATAACTGAACATCCGTTTCAAAAGGGAAAAAACAATATAAATACCTTTATTGATCAAATAAAAGCCAACAGAATCAACCAAGACAATAAATGAAGTGCAATACTGTCTGCATCCTGACTAGACAGCTTGGTTTTTACTAACCGTTATCAGTATTAGTTACTTCGGCATCATTTTGAAACGTGTATTACATTAAATCACGGTATTAAATAGGTTAATTTTGTCGTAGTTGGTTTCCACCACTGTATTTACATGGATATAAGCCCCGCCCCCTCTCCAGCACGTCCTGTTTGAATGACAGGAGTAAACCAGGAGTAAACACAGCTGACAGCCGCGGTGGAACTCCAGCGGTTAGAGCGCAGCGCGTCCGTTGTGAACGCAGCATAACGCAGTTCACAACGAATTCGAGATTTTAACAGTATCAGGGGCACGCAGGCCATGGTGGCCGTAGGACGTACAATTATTTTCGTGAAGCCGCGAAAATAATTGTCATGGCCGCGTGAAACTCATACCCTGGTGCACTATCACGATAGATATGATTATCTCTGGAAAAGGCATATCATGGAGACCTAATATCGTCTCGACGATATACATCGTCATATCGCCCACCCCTAACGCAATCACATATTATATCTATATTATGCAAGCCTTAATCAGACCTCTTAACACAAAGAATTTCCCTGAGCTTAAGGCATACATAAAACTACATGTAAACAAACCACACGACGTGTTCGCCTCAGCCTGGCTGTTCACATTTATTTAAAGAGTTTTCTGACTGATTTAATACACGTTGTAATTGTGCTAAGGGGAAACTATTTTCTTCTGCCATTATTATCAGAGAGACTTAAATTGGTGACTTCAACAGATGTTCCTGCTCAAAGTCAGGTTACTACCGGCCATGGTGAACATTTGCCACCGTCCCCATGTCTGGACCAGGTGATAGCTGCCTCCTCCAAACGCAGATATTAACAGTTGTTTTTGATGTTGACAGGTGTTACCGATGGACAGGGGGGCTCTGACGGGTGCCTTGGTGCTAGCGGTCAGACCAACACTTTGGACCTGAAACTACGGCTGGCTGAAGATCCCCCCCGCTCCGTGCTGGACCATCATCCTGACCCAGAAGGAACTCTCACCCACCTCATCTCCGGCTTCGAGAACTTTGAAAGAAAGATCAACTACACGTTTCAGAACAAGACCTACCTGCTGCAGGCCTTCACTCACGCTTCCTACCATTACAACACCATCACAGGTCAGACATGTTCACTGTAGTGTTACCATCACAGGTCAGACATGTTCACTGTAGTGTTACCATCACAGGTCAGACATGTTCACTGTAGTGTTACCATCACAGGTCAGACATGTTCACTGTAGTGTTACCATCACAGGTCAGAACATGTTCACTGTAGTGTTACCATCACAGGTCAGACATGTTCACTGTAGTGTTACCATCACAGGTCAGACATGTTCACTGTAGTGTTACCATCACAGGTCAGACATGTTCACTGTAGTGTTACCATCACAGGTCAGAACCATGTTCACTGTAGTGTTACCAGTGCAGGTCAGAACCATGTTCACTGTAGTGTTACCATCACAGGTCAGAACCAATGTTCACTGTAGTGTTACCATCACAGGTCAGACATGTTCACTGTAGTGTTACCATCACAGGTCAGAACCATGTTCACTGTAGTGTACCAGTGCAGGTCAGAACCATGTTCACTGTAGTGTTACCATCACAGGTCAGAACCATGTTCACTGTAGTGTTACCAGTACAGGTCAGAACCATGTTCACTGTAGTGTTACCAGTACAGGTCAGAACCATGTTCACTGTAGTGTTACCATCACAGGTCAGAACCATGTTCACTGTAGTGTTACCATCACAGGTCAGAACCATGTTCACTGTAGTGTTACCAGTACAGGTCAGAACCATGTTCACTGTAGTGTTACCAGTGCAGGTCAGAACCATGTTCACTGTAGTGTTACCAGTACAGGTCAGAACCATGTTCACTGTAGTGTTACCAGTACAGGTCAGAACTATGTTCACTGTAGTGTTACCAGTACAGGTCAGAACTATGTTCACTGTAGTGTTACCAGTACAGGTCAGAACCATGTTCACTGTAGTGTTACCAGTGCAGGTCAGAACCATGTTCACTGTAGTGTTACCAGTACAGGTCAGAACCATGTTCACTGTAGTGTTACCAGTACAGGTCAGAACTATGTTCACTGTAGTGTTACCAGTACAGGTCAGAACCATGTTCACTGTGTTACCGGTACAGGTCAGAACCATGTTCACTGTAGTGTTACCGGTGCAGGTCAGAACCATGTTCACTGTAGTGTTACCGGTACAGGTCAGAACCATGTTCACTGTAGTGTTACCGGTACAGGTCAGAACCATGTTCACTGTAGTGTTACCGGTACAGGTCAGAACCATGTTCACTGTGTTACCGGTACAGGTCAGAACCATGTTCACTGTAGTGTTACCAGTGCAGGTCAGAACCATGTTCACTGTAGTGTTACCGGTACAGGTCAGAACCATGTTCACTGTAGTGTTACCAGTACAGGTCAGAACATGTTCACTGTAGTGTTACCAGTGCAGGTCAGAACCATGTTCACTGTAGTGTTACCAGTGCAGGTCAGAACCATGTTCACTGTAGTGTTACCAGTACAGGTCAGAACCATGTTCACTGTAGTGTTACCAGTACAGGTCAGAACCATGTTACTGTAGTGTTACCAGTACAGGTCAGAACCATGTTACTGTAGTGTTACCAGTACAGGTCAGAACCATGTTCACTGTAGTGTTACCAGTACAGGTCAGAACCATGTTCACTGTAGTGTTACCAGTACAGGTCAGAACCATGTTCACTGTAGTGTTACCAGTACAGGTCAGAGAACCATGTTCACTGTAGTGTTACCAGTACAGGTCAGAACCATGTTCACTGTAGTGTTACCAGTACAGGTCAGAAAGAACCATGTTCAAGAACTAGAAGTATATGTTGATAAAATATGAGTTATTTATAAATGATAATAACAGTGCTGCAATACATGTTGAGACACTGAGATCTGAATGTTTATTTAGATTAAATGCAACATGACTAACATTCAAAATAGTTTTTTCATTGGACATTTCCAAATGAAAGTCCAAGCTAGTTCAAATACATATTGCATTTACACAGACTACACTGACCGGTGGAACCGAACTAAATGAAACAACTTTGGATTACTGGAAATGGTCAACAAACCTAGGGTTCCAAAATTCCAGTAATGTTGATGGTGAAAACTCATGAACATAAAAGAAACATTTAATTGACTGGGTTATTTGCTTAGGCTGAATTGACCGTGTTCTATACAGAAACAACCTCTTACAATCATAAGCATCTCTTTTAGAGAAATGAAAACACTAACATTATCATGTCTGACGTCTGTTCTTCCTCTTCAGATTGTTACCAGCGACTGGAGTTCCTCGGCGATGCAATTTTAGACTACCTCATTACAAAGCACCTTTATGAAGACCCCCGGCAGCACTCCCCGGGCGTGCTGACCGACCTGCGCTCAGCACTCGTCAACAACACCATCTTTGCCTCTCTGGCCGTCAAGTACGACTACCACAAGTACTTCAAGGCCATCTCGCCCGAGCTTTTCCACGTCATCGACGACTTCGTTCAGTTCCAGCTGGAGAAGAACGAGATGCAAGGCATGGACTCTGAGGTGAGTAGACCGAAACACAGCGAGCAGCAGTACTGAACAATAAAAGCTATCAGTCAAAGTATGTTCATAGAGCACAATATCACTTTTGTTTCATTTACAGTGTTAAGTCACCAAACAGCCTAAGCCTCCCGCTGCATAACTAAACCTTAACCAGCCCTAACTATAAGCTTTAGCAAAACATCAAGTGTTAAGCCTACTCTTCATGTGTAATTGATGCTGTAGTGTTTTCCCATTTCAATAAGCGTCAGTATTCCAAAGGATCCTCCTGAATAACAAGGGATGATGATCAGCACTAAAGAGAAATGCTATCTTAGCACGAGATCTCCTCCCATTCTTCTGCTGAGGGACTCTTTATGCCTTAGGGACAGCAGGCACATATTACACAAACATACAGGAAGTACAGCAGGAATAATGTGCTGCACTCACTAGGCTGCTTGAGACTGTTCCATGTAGTGACCCACAGCAGATCATTCTTTACAGGTTCTTATTTCATGCTTTTTCAAGAACAGCATGAAATATTGGGTTGACTTCCGTTCATATATTTCAAACACGTTTAGGGTTGTTTGATCATTTCCAAATCAAGATATGTTTGGGAGTTTTGGAATCTTTGCACAATTTCAACACTTTTTGATTGTTAACTTATTTTGTATTGAAAATGTGGTGTTTATCTGCTGGTGGACTACCTGAGAGATATACAGCAGGAGAACACGCCGTCCACGTGGAGAATAAACAGAAGGGCAACCATGACAACCATGCTCCGGGGTCTTCTTCGCTGCTAGGGGTGTATTTTGTGGCGGCAGCAGCGCCACTTACAGGCCTGGCATATGTACTACAGCGTTTCCAGCGGTCTCGTGTGAACGGACACGTTAATGAATCGAATGCGTGTGAACGGAAGACTTTTTTGCGTTTGCGTTTTACTGTATGCGTCCTCGTGGGGCCGGGGTCTAAGCCAAACTATATCCGGTCACAGAGATCTGCTATTTTAAAGTAAGGTCAACACATATCGACCCTAAATATAGTCTATATTAAGAATGAGAAAAGTCTTAACATATATATCGTTTTTGTAAACATATGACAAATGTGTGAGGGTGATGATGTCAGAGCATCGTCCTATGTGCCGGGCTTTGCCCCGGACAGCCCCAGCCCAATTGAACCCCTGGGTATTTGTGAGGGAGCTCCTATATGGCATTACCCCGCTGAAGCTCACCAAAGTGTAATATATTTCATAGTTCAAAGTTTTGTCAATTGTTTTGTTTATTGGTCAAATACTGGTTTCTGAGGAGTTCTACTGGATTGAAAGAGCACAGAGTACAGAAGCAACAAAGCAGCATACTGCATTAAACCTGACCTTCACAGAGAGGTTGAAGTTCATGTGGAGAGGAGGCTTCAGTAGTCTGTCTGCACTCTGTTTAGTTGTGCTATCTTACAATCAATATAGTAAATGTGAGGTAAAGTGTGTCGCCAATGTAACCGGTTAGAACTCGAAGTTGCGATGAGGTCTTCAAATGTATGGAAAGGGTCTTAAAAAAGGTCTTAAAAGTAGGGCTGTCAGTCGATTAAAATATTTAATCGCAAATTAATCGCACATTTTTTATCTGTTCTAAATGTACCTTAGAGGAATATTTTTCAAGTTTTAATACTCTTACCAACATATGAGTGGAGAAATATGCTTTATGCTAATGTTTATTATCATTTGAACAATGAGAAATATTCTCATGAATATCAAACACAACAACCTCTGAACATTACAAATATTCGCCTCAATTCAATCTGGAACCTCTCATACAATACTGTGTGTGTGTGTGTGTGTGATGTGCAACTCAAGGCATATGCTCGAACGGGAGCTGCCTGGACGCTGCAATCATGTTGCGCACTATCCGTGCTGAGTGTGCTGACTTCTCGTACAATGTCCCACTGTCTGGCTTCCTGCATAAAGTCAAGTGCTCGGCGCAGTTGTGGCGAAATGTCGCTCCTCTATTTTCATTTAAACAGCTCCTTATATCCGTTAGCGCAGCTAGCTAGCACCAGATGCTAACAACAACAATGCACGTAAGGTCTCTCTCTCGCTCGCTCGGGCCACACATACACACACCCTCCCAGTAGCCAGTCGGTGCCTGCCGGTGAGCGTGGAAGTGTGGTCTACCACAAGCGGCGGCAGGAGCGGGGCTGTCAGCATCAGCTTGTAGATGGTATTTTAAACTCGATGCGCTCTGAAACTACGGGGCGGCCGAGGAAAAAAATACACATGCGTTAATCGTTAAAATAATTAGTGGCGTTAATTTTTTTGTTATTAACGCGTTAACTTGACAGCCCTACTTAAAAGGTATTACATTTGACTTCAGGATTCCTGCATATACCCTGTTCAAGTAGCATTCCCCATTAGCTACTTTGCTAGCTAGCTAGCTAATGTACCACATTTGACACTATGTATATGAGAAATGAATGTATTTAATTAGCCAATTCATTCATTTTTCATTTAATGGTTTATTTGGCAGGGACAATGCACAGTAATGAACACTTAAGACATTAAAATGTGTCAAGCGTAACAGTGCCAGATTTAGGTTTGAGCTCATTTCCAACCGCTGTCCCTCACATACAACATTTAAGAAAATTATATTTTACAAACATAGCAAAAACAAAATACATGATATGCAAAAACTGCAAAAGATCAAGAGCAGCATACAAGTATTTACCACATGGCAGTACACTATAGCAGCTACGACAGGCAGGCAAGTAGTAAGTTTGGCCTTGGGCCAATTTTTTGCTGAGCCACAAGATGGTGGGCTAGAACATAATCAAATTCAAGGAATTGTTTTTGGTAAGAGGGCGCAGCGCCCCTGTTCCCCTGTTCAGAAAAAAGTCTATCGCTGATACCCTACCTATCAACACTCTGATGCGCAGTCAGATCCGCTGATTGGTTCACTGATTATATAGGCGCCCCCAATCCAGAGCCTCTGGCTAGACCCGCCCAAAGAGAGGCGCACATTTCACCGGAGCCTGCAGCTCAAAGACAGAAAAGCACACTTCTCTGGAGCATGAACCAAAAAAAACATGATATTGTAACCTCACACAGCCTGCAGCCCAAAGACAGAAAGGTAACGCTTACCAGTTGCACCTTTTTAGACATCACAAACACTGCCAGAGTTGGAGATGACAGAGAAAAACAAAACTGAAAACATTTTGCTTTAATTCTGATAACACGTCAGTGACGGAACAATAAAGATTTCCTTCACACTTTAAGAAATGAAGTTAAACCCAAAGTTTTTCCACCAACAAACTCTCTTATGATGTGAAAACCCTCCACATTTACTCTCTGCTTGGGGCCACACAATATAAGTAAGCGAAAGAAATTGCAGAAAATGTCCTTAGCCGATCACTAAGAGCCAATGTGTTTATCCAACTGCCAACACTAATGGGCTTGCACATGAGTTGCGCTTCTTGATGGGATTCATAGGTTTGTCCTGTCCCTTCAAGGTAGTGAACATTTACATTTAGTAGTTTAGAAAGCATTTCTTAAAGACTTTCTATTGCTTCGACTCGCCTGTTTCTCTCACAGGTTCTTCGCAAGTTCCGCGCTCATGAAACCAACCTGCTGATCGCCACCAGCATCGTGGAGGAGGGCGTGGACATCCCAAAGTGTAACCTGGTGGTGCGCTTCGACCTGCCCACAGAGTACCGCTCCTACGTCCAGTCCAAAGCAGCAGAGCGAGAGCCCCCGTCTCCAACTACATCATGCTGGCTGACAGCGAGAGGACCGAGGCTTCGAGGAAGATCTCACCACCTACAAGTCCATAGAGAAGGTGACACTTTCTTTAGTCAATGGAGCATTATTTGAATAGTGTTAGGAGAAATGTAGAAAGTTCAATTGTGAAGCTGAATGAGGTCGTGATGATGATGATATTACTCTTCTGAGCAGATCTTAAGGAACAAGTGCTCCAAGTCGGTGGAGGTAGGTGAGTATGAGCTGGAGCAGTTCTGGACGATGACAACATCATCCCTCCCTACGTGCTCCGCTCTGAGGATGGAAGCCCCCGGGTCACCGTCAACACGGCCATCGGACACATCAACAGGTCGGTGAAGTCTTCAATTCTCAATCCATTTAGGAAACGCTCCTAAATCAACTTTTTAAATGTCCTCTCTGCTGGTGCTCAGGTATTGTGCGGCTGCCCAGCGACCTTTCACTCACTTAGCCCCGAAGTGCAAAACTGCAGAGAGCCGGACGCACGCTTCCAGTCCACGCTCTACCTGCCCATCAACTCCCCTCTGAGAGTTCCTCTTAAGGTGAGGAAGAACATCTGCTTTTTAACAGTGTTGGCAATGGTTACAAGGCCTGTGTCCACATAGCAGCTTTTTCTGACCGCCAACTAGTGTTGTCACGATACCAACATTTTGGTTTCGATACCGATACTTTTCTTTTATTATTTTCATGATCAATACAATTGTATCTGTTAAGTGTTTTCTTACAACATGGTCTCTTCTTTATACTTGAGTTTATATGATTTCTTTGATAGTTAACTTATATTTTATTAACATGTAATAGTACTAGGGTTGCCAGAAACTGACCATGATCAAAATCGATTATTCGGCAGCCCTGGCGAATAATAATCGATTATTCGACCACCCCCCCCCCCCCCCCCCCCCCCCATAGTAAGTAAGTGAAGTTGGTAATGGCCGGCTGTGCTGCGTCTTTCTCTGTAACCTCTTTGGCGTGCTTCACACTCAAATGCAAACGCATTGTTGAGGTAGGAGCTGTGATAGACCAACTTCTTTTCGCAGAGCTTGCATTTAACTTCCTTTGGACTTGTAAGTTCGAAGTAGTTCCACGAGGAGGAACTCTTTTTACCTGCCGCTTTGCTCATCTTTAGTTGCACGTGAGAGGGGGGTGGGGGCGGGGTCGTGTGTGTAGCGTGCTGCAGCAGCAGTCTGCTCTGCACGCAGGCTTCCTCCAAGTTTACAGTAAAACAAACTGGTGGTGTGACCAATGGCCATTTACAATTATTAATACTATTACTATTATTAGCATTAGTCGATATTTTGGTTGAAACTAAGCCAGAAAAAAACATAAATAATAATAAAAAATATATAAATAAAATCGATTTTAAAAAAGAATATTCGATTATGGAGACTGTAACGAATAATCACTGGCATCCCTAAATAGTACAGTAATATAAATAATTATTGACAAAATCAATTATTGACGGCGGCGTAGTAATCAGCAGCGAACCACTTCAACACGTGTATTTCGGTGTATTCACGGCATTCATTTTGTTATTCTACAGTATTGTTGTTTTATAGTTATTTGTTAATGTAACCCAATTTGTGGTCTTTGAAATTGAAAAGGATATCGCATTGTGTTACTTTCGTTGCAGTTGTATATGTCTTAAGTGTAATTTGGCTTGGCTTCCTATTTATCAGGGTGTCGGTGGGGTCTTAAAAAGTATTAAAAGTTGATAAATCAATTTACCGAAAATTAAGGCTATTAAAAAGTATTAAACGGCATTTTCCAAGGTATTAAGAAGGTCCACAGCAACAACAACATGAAACACCCTTTAATTTACTGAAGCAACATGTCGGGAAACCCCCTCAATGCATAGCGTGCCATAAAATGCTGCTTCTTATTTTAAGTTTCGTTGCCTTGCTCCGCTCTGTGGGGGGGGGGGGGTTATCTGCTGGTGGACTACCTGAGAGATATACAGCAGGAGAACACGCCGTCCACCGCGGAGAATAAACCAAAGGGCAACCATGACAACCATGCTCCGGGGTCGTCTTCGCTGCATTTGGTGTATTTTGTGGCGGCAGCAGCGCCACTTACAGGCCTGGCATATGTACTACAGCGTTTCCAGCATTTCCAGCGGTCTCGTGTGAACGGACACGTTAATGAATCGAATGCGTGTGAATGGAAGACTTTGTTGCGTTTGCGTTTTACTGTATGCGTCCTCGTGGGGCCGGGGTCTAAGCCAAACTATATCCGGTCATAGAGATCTGCTATTTTAAAGTAAGGTCAACACATATCGACCCTAAATATAGTCTATATTAAGAACGAGAAAAGTCTTAACATATACAGTGGGGCAAAAAAGTATTTAGTTAGCCACCAATTGTGCAAGTTCTCCCACTTAAAAAGATGAGAGAGGCCTGTAATTTTCATCTTAGGTACACCTCAACTATGAGAGACAGAATGGGGGGAAAGAATCCAGGAAATCACATTGTAGGATTTTTAATGAATTAATTGGTAAATTCCTCGGTAAAATAAGTATTTGTCACCTACACACAAACAAGATTTCTGGCTCTCACAGACCTGTAACTTCTTCTTTAAGAGCCTCCTCTGTCCTCCACTCGTTAACTGTATTAATGGCACCTGTTTGAACTCGCTATCAGTATAAAAGACACCTGTCCACAACCTCAAACAGTCACACTCCAAACTCCACTATGGCTAAGACCAAAGAGCTGTCAAAGGACACCAGAAACAAAATTGTAGACCTGCACCAGGCTGGGAAGACTGAATCTGCAATAGGTAAGCAGCTTGGTGTGAAGAAATCAACTGTGGGAGCAATTATTAGAAAATGGAAGACATACAAGACCACTGATAATCTCCCTCGATCTGGGGCTCCACGCAAGATCTCACCCCGTGGGGTCAAAATGATCACAAGAACGGTGAGCAAAAATCCCAGAACCACACGGGGGAACCTAGTCAATGACCTGCAGAGAGCTGGGACCAAAGTAACAAAGGCTACTAGGGGTGTAACGGTATCCGTATTCGTCCCGTACCGTCACGGTTCGGACGTCACGGTTCGGCACATGCAGTCACACGACGAATACGCCTTTTGTACGAGTGGGAAAAAAGTCTGTCACTCAGGGCAGTATTACACTATATATAATCCAGGGGGCGGTATTGCGCCTAAAAGCCAGCCGCCCGTAAATAATAAATGAAGAACAAGAACAAAACACAACAAAACGAACACAATACATGAAGAAGAAAAGTTAGTATCTATGGTGAGTTCACACAACACACAGCTAGAAGACCCAGCTGCTTCTTTTAAATCAGCTGTGTGGGAACATTTCGGGTTCCCTGTGGACTACAACAATGATGGGGTGCGAGTTGTGGATCGGAAGAGAACGGTGTGTCGGCGTTGTTCCACAGCGGTGCGGTATGCTAGTGGTAACACGTCAAACATGCTCAATCACATCCGAGTCAGTCTCAGTCCCCAGCGAGAGGGTTTCCTCGACGGCAGGTGACATTGTTACCACCACAGATCTGCCCTCACTGCTGACAACGTAGACTAACTCATCTTTTTTAAGAACAACTTGAAAATAGAGTAAAGCTTGAGTACCTTTATTTAGGCATAATGGCCTCACACACTTACAAGTTAATTACACATGTTAGACATTGCTCCTAAAGGTACAGATTTTATTTTGTTTTATATTATTGTATTTATTTTATATTTTGACATCAGGAGATGTTATACAGTTCTGTATTGCCTTTTATTGATTGTGATTCAAACACTTTCTTATTATTTATTTTAATATTTTCAAGACATTCTTTTTAGTTGTACAGCTTATTTAACCTTTTTGTTTGACATCAGCCATTATAAATAATATGGCCACCTGAGTGAGTGTGTTACTGTTTGTGGTTTGTTTTTAACTGTGTAATACAGTTAATGATTCCAAATGTTAGAGTTCCTTATTTTCATACCAAAACTTGCACTACTGCTAAAAATAAATAACAGCAAAAAAAATTATGCATTTGTGACTTTTCTTTGCTTTTCCTTGTTATACCGAACCCGTACCGAACCGTGACCCCCAAACCGAGGTACGAACCGAACCGTGACTTCTGTGAACCGTTACACCCCTAAAGGCTACCATCAGTAACACACTACGCCGCCAGGGACTCAAATCCTGCAGTGCCAGACGTGTCCCCCTGCTTAAGCCAGTACATGTCCAGGCCCGTCTGAAGTTTGCTAGAGAGCATTTAGATGATCCAGAAGAGGATTGGGAGAATGTCATATGGTCAGATGAAACCAAAATAGAACTTTTTGGTAAAAACTCAACAAGACGTGTTTGGAGGAGAAAGAATGCTGAGTTGCATCCAAAGAACACCATACCTACTGTGAAACATGGGGGTGGAAACATCATGCTTTGGGGCTGTTTTTCTGCAAAGGGACCAGGACGACTGATCCGTGTAAAGGAAAGAATGAATGGGGCCATGTATCGTGAGATTTTGAGTGACAACCTCCTTCCATCAGCAAGGGCATTGAAGATGAAAGGTGGCTGGGTCTTTCAGCATGACAATGATCCCAAACACACCGCCCGGGCAACGAAGTAGTGGCTTCGTAAGAAGCATTTCAAGGTTCTGGAGTGGCCTAGCCAGTCTCCAGATCTCAACCCCATAGAAAATCTTTGGAGGGAGTTGAAAGTCTGTGTTGCCCAGACAGCCCCAAAACATCACTGCTCTAGAGGAGATCTGCATGGAGGAATGGGCCAAAACACCAGCAACAGTGAAAACCTTGTGAAGACTTACAGAAAACGTTTGACTTCTGTCATCGCCAACAAAGGGTATATAACAAAGTATTGAGAGGAACTTTTGTTATTGACCAAATACTTATTTTCCACCATAATTTGCAAATAAATTCTTTAAAAATCAGACAATGTGATTTCCTGGATTCTTTCCCCCCATTCTGTCTCTCATAGTTGAGGTATACCTAGGATGAAAATTACAGGCCTCTCATCTTTTTAAGTTGGAGAACTTGCACAATTGGTGGCTGACTAAATACTTTTTTGCCCCACTGTATAAATAATACTTGTGACAGTGACGTGAGCAGTTATGTGGAGAAAACACCCCAGATGCTTCGCTGTCGTTTCCTGAATGATAACAGGTCGCTTACTGTTGTGACCCGTTATCCCCCGGTATACCCTAGTCAGCGCCCCTAGTTACACCAATCAGCGTGCGATTACCGTAGATTTAGATTTTAAATCTATTATATCGTCGCCTTTTTACCAGTATTTACATTGACATTAGACAATGCATATACTTGGTATTATTAATGATACTGTATAATACAGAGCACTTCTATAAATTAATTTTACGACAGCACTTTCTGACAGAAAAGGTGCCACACTGGGCTTTAGGCCTTGACACTCGATAGATTACATTAGTGTAAACGTATAGAATGTAGTAATAACTGAATCAGGTTCTTCCTTTGATCAATGTGTCACTGTCTCTGCAGGGTCCTATCATGTTCTGTGCCAGGCTGGCAGAGAAAGCAGTTGCACTTCTATGTTGTGAGAAACTCCACAAAATAGGTAAAACCAGAATGAGATTTTTCAGATGCATGATGGGAAACTATTGAATGTGAGCCTGTATAGAACTCTCCCCTGCATCCTCTTCATCTTGTTATTCTGCTTTCTTTACCCCAGGTGAGCTGGATGATCACCTGATGCCGGTGGGAAAGGAGACGGTGAAATACGAAGAGGAGCTGGACCTCCACGATGAAGAGGAGACCAGCGTACCAGGCCGGCCCGGCTCCACCAAGAGGAGGCAGTGCTACCCTAAAGCCGTAAGGATGCTCCCTCTCTCTCACTGCACACACATTAGCATCTCAAAGCAGAAACCATATTTCTACAGTTTCTTTATGGGACAATCCCTACATTTCTTTCACTGACTGTTTGGATGGAAAATGTGTATGTTGTTATGTATTAAACAAAAAAGATGCTCATCATCTTCTACTCTGGTTTGGAAGTTGCAATTATTGAGCAGAAATGTCTAGGAACGCATTCAGAATCTTTGATTTGAGCATAATAACAGATTTCTATTTCCAAATAGAATAGAATTTAGATGTGTCACTTTAAGGTCTTGGCATTCATGTTTATCTTCCTATCGCTCTAAAAACATTAGAAATGTTCCAAATGTTTAATGATGTCTTATTATTTATGACGTGCTTACTATTTTGTTACAAACAGCTAGCATCCTGTTGAATTGTTGAATGTTTTTCTGCTTCACTTACCCTCCTCAGATACCCGAGTGTCTGCGGGACAGCTACGCAGTGCCAGAGCAGACGTACTACCTATATGTGGTCGGCATGGTGCTCACCACCCCCCTCCCTGATGAACTCAACTTTCGCAGAAGGAGGCTGTACCCACCGGAGGACACCACCAGGTGCTTCGGCATCCTGACTGTCAAACCCATACCTCGAGTACGTCACCTCCCATTATTCTCTCACATCAGACTCTTAAGGAAAGAAAGAGAGAAATGGCTGTCATTGCTTGTAGATGGTAGCTGATGCTTCTTTTCTGTCCAGATCCCCCATTTCCCGGTGTACACCCGCTCGGGTGAGGTGACCATCTCCATCGAGCTGCAGAAGTCCGGCTTCACGCTGACCACCGCCCAGCTGGACCTCATCACCCGCCTGCACCAGTACATCTTCTCCCACATCCTCCGCCTGGAGAAACCTGCACTGGAGTTCAAGCCCACGCTGGCTGACTCGGCCTACTGCGTTCTACCTCTGAATGTTGGTCAGTACAATCACTCTGTCAAACTTATTGCATTAATCTCCCCTAGGAAGTGGTACTCCAACGTCATACTATGACATAATTACGCCCAATAATACTTGTTTCCATTGACTTGCATTGGAAACTAGATGTCTGGTAATTAGTGTATTGTATATATGTTTTTTTGTACTACTACTTTAATCAACTACTCATGGTTACATCATCATCATCATCATCATCATTGTGCGATTAAAGTCGATGGACCTTATTCTACAGTTTTCGGGCATTTCAGATCCAAGACTATCAGGACTGATACCAGTGTTTCCCGGCAGGCGATACGATATGATAATACTTTAGATCGAGTCTGACATTTTTCTTGCATCAGAGCAAAACGAATGTGTGGGCTGTCGTCGTATACCTGCTGTAACTTCAGGTGATGCTTCCAGGATAGATGTTGTACCCTTGTTACAGAACCCATTGAGCTGTTGATGGTAGGGCTGCCCCCTAATAGTCAACTAATCACTAGTCGACTAATAAAGTCTAAATTGAGCAATTTTTCATTAGTCGATTAGTTGAAAAAATAAATAATTATATATATACAAAAAATAATTATATAAAGAAAGAAAAAGCTCCATCCGTGCGCTGCATGTGACGCGTCAGCCGGAACCCCCTCAGACTTCATTCAGAGCGGAGCCTTGTCATTGAGTTAATTTGGGTCCCACAAGGTGACATGCAAACTACGACGGCAGAAAGTCTCCTCCATATCCACGCTATCGCAGCGCAGCTTCCTGAATGCCGGCTTCATAACCAAACACGGAGCTTAATTATCCGACGACGTGTGTTGCTTTTCTCAGACTCTGAGGAAAACAGCAGCAGCAGTGAGTCAGGCAGTATCAACATGTATAGACCTATAATATATAATCATTCTGACCTCAGAAAACAATAAAGCTTTCATTTCATGATGAGGGATTTTTGTTCCAACTTCAAGTGTGTGTTTTGCTCCGCTCAGCGATCCGTCACAGTGGACAGAGCTGCAGGTCAGATCATAGAGCTGCATCATGTAAAGCTGCAAGTGATCATGGAGAGCTGCGTGTCTCCGTCAGCAGCGGCTGAACTGATCTCTGATCTCTCTCTTGTGTCCGATTAGACTTCACTCGTGTTTATGTCCATATCGATCAGATCTAGCTAGTTCTAGCTAATGTTATTACTGCCTGTGTATCAAAGGACACCTCCTAAACAATAAGCGTTGCTTGTCAACGGGGTGTGGCGGCAAAGTATAGCGCAACATTAAGCATTTGTTTACATGCGGGGTCAAAATGTCCCCCTCAGGAGGATACATCTCTTTCTCCACATTAAATGTCAGACATTAGAAAGGAAGTGACTGTGCATGTAGCGTATGGACTCTTCTTGTCTGTCACATAAGTGAGTATTGCGCTAAGGGGAAATTTTTGACCGGAGAGATTTAGATTTGCCGGTCTTCAGCACATTTGAGCGGTTAGAGTCCGGTAATTACCGGATAACGGAAACTCTGGTTGTTATATTCAGATATGAATAATAGAAGCTAGCTCTAAGTTCTAAGTTCACACACACAATAAGAATCCTTGCCGGAGCTTCTGCTGTTTATACCGCTGCGTCCGTGCGCTGTGACTACATTTCATTTATATTTCAAAGGTTCATTATTAGTTTTATTTTATATTTTATGTGAAGCACAACGTACCATGCTGTTATAATATCACTCTATCAGCCTTTGAAAAAGTAAATAAAAATAATAATATCTTTATAATCATAATGTATCATAAACGTATGCCGATTAGTCGACTAATCGCCTTAATTGATGACTATTGGTCGACTAGAAAAATGTTTAGTCGAGGGCAGCCCTAGTTGATGGTTTCCAAACATTGAAGGTTCAGGTTTTGGAGCTACCAAAGGATGGTCTCGGTGGTTGTGCTGAACACATTGAGTTTCATTGTGTTCAGCACACCAGATGCCATATTTAAATCATCAGGTCCTAGAAGTTGAAATATGTGCTAAAAGCTGAATCCAAAGTTTATTGTCCTCTCATTCATTTGACTGAGCCGAGAACGGCCAATACGCTACTGTGAACGAGCAGATTGGAGGCGGGGCTTACAGAAAATGCTAGTGCGCTTGCTATGGGCCCGGATCTAGGGAAGGTCTGATTTTTGTTCTCGACAGTTGGCCCATTTTGACTTAAAGTTCCACTGAGCAACTGTCATTGGAATACATGGGTTCCCTTCATACCTTCGTGGTGAAGATGTTTACTTGTTACCTTAGCCCAGGGGTCTGCAACCTTTTTGACCCTTTTCCACCAATTGCTTTTGTCTGGAGCCGCAAAAACGTGCTTGATAGCTTAAAAAGTTGTACTTATTGTTACATCATAGACACAAACTACAGTTTTTTTGCATTTATTATTTATTACATTCTAGAAAACTGTTAACCTCTAATAATAAACAAAGAACTCTTATAAAAGGAGAATTTAAAAAATACAGGCCTACTTTAAAAATCAACACAGCACTTGGGGAGTCCTCTGCACATTTGAAGAAAATGAATATAATTCAAATGGTCTCACTTTGAAATAAATAAACATATAGCTGCACCCTAAAAAGAGACTGAAGATCGTCAGCTGTCCTCTCCCGTGTGTTTCCTCGATACGTAAAGGTACCTTTGACCACTTCTCTCCACATATCAAACATACCGGTAAGCCAGCATCGTTTGCTCTGAAAGCAGATAACTCTAACCACGCAGAATTAAACCCTGTGTTCCTCCGGTACCTTACTTTTCTCTGATGTATCCATAGTTCGCTCATCGAGCCGGGGTCAGGTTATTCGCCTGCAAGAAAAGGCGCTGGTGCGGGACCGTAGCAGGATGTGACGCATATTTTAATTGACCTAATTAAAACCCTTTTTTTATTATTTATGTGTCACAGTATCACCTCAAAATACGTTTTCAACCATGCAAAAATATAAATAGTCCTACAAATATTTGTATTGAATTTCCTTCTTATTTTTGTCTAAGCTCAAGGGAGCCAGAGTGGAGGGCTTAAAGAGCCGCATGCGGCTCGAGAGCCGCGGGTTGCCGACCCCTGCCTTAAACCATCCTCTCTCTCTGCTGCTCATTCAGTTGAGGACTCCAACACACTAGACATGGACTTTTTCCTTCATGGAGGACATTGAAAGTCTGAGGCCCGCACCGGCATTCCTACCACTCAGTAACACCAAGCAGAACTCGTTCAGCTTCAAGCTGGAGGACTACCAGGAGATGCTGTCATCATTCCACGGTACCACTTGCGCCATGTGAACCTTCAAACCACTTTTACTATGCTTACGATGTCTGAGCGCCACAATGAATCTCCCTGCTCCCCCCCCTCACCAGGTATCGTAACTTTGACCAAACCGCATCGCTTCTATGGTCGCCGACGTGTACACAGACCTGACGCCGCTCAGCAAGTTTCCCTCTCCAGAGTACGAGACGTTTGCTGATTACTACAAAACCAAGTACAACCTGGACCTGTCCAACCTGAACCAGCCGCTCCTGGATGTGACCACACCTCCTCCAGGTAGCAGCACAGGCTCTCCCACTCATTAGTTTGCTCTATTTGCTATTTAACTGATAGGAATTTTCAAAAGATCAAGGTTAATTCTTATAGTTTTGTCATTTGTCCTGAGTCTGTGCAAGAGAACAGGTTTAACAAGGGGTCTCAAAGGAGAACACACAATTTTTCACATCCAAGTGTGCTTCAAAGATGTTTGAGAATTCTAATTAAATGAATTTGAAGAAGTACAACAGGGGTGCCCGGCGTGCAATGGCCCACAGCCAATTCTAAAAGTATAATGGAATTTGGCCCACACATGGAACTTGGCTTGACTATATTATACATCTTAAATATATCAAAAATATGTTACACAGTATTCCTGTGTTAATAAGCCCACTTTTCAAACCTCTAGTGAGGGGCCCAGCCCTTTGTATATTTGTCTGTATGTGGCCCTCATTAAAAGAGTTTGGACACCCCTGTAGAAAAGTAGTATAGCGCCTTTTGGGCCCAGAGAGAGAGAGATGTGTGGAATATGAGAAATTGCCTCAAATGATGTCGCTTGAGGCAGCTTTGTCGGGACTAAAGTGGTCAAGTTTAAAAAGTAAGTATGTGGGGTTGTAAAGTTAGAAAGTAGAGTTCTTACAGGGATCTGCTGCTGGAAACATTGCCTGCTACTATCTTAACACCAGAACTGAACTGATCCAGTCCTGTTGCATTGTGGGTGATTATGGTCAGAATCCAAGTAATACAAAAGCTCACTTTTTTTGTATAAATGTCCAATGAACTGTACAGTTCTCTGTTAGAGATGTTCACAATATTTTGATACAATATTTCGATTTAGCAAAGGTCACATTTGAAAGCAAAGTGATATCAAGTCCCAGTGTAATGACTGCACCTTCCCTCTGCTCTCAGACTGAACCTGTTAACCCCTCGGCACCTGAACCAGAAAGGCAAGCTCTGCCGCTCAGGCAGCGCAGAGAAGAGGAAGGCAAGTGGGAGAGTCTGCAGAACAAAACAGGTAATAAAAACCGAGCCCCCCATTCATTTCAGTGATGGCCACTAGGCAGGTCCAGGAACAGGAGTCCGGCTCTCGTACCAAAGGTTGGTAAAAACTCAGGCACCAACAATCTGATTGGCCAGCACCAAGAACTGAGAAAGAATTTTTTTTATTATTTGAATACAAATGATATTATGAACATAGCAGCTTAAGGTAAAATGTCCAATCAAATCTTAAAATAGAATAAAAAAATGCATATAATTATAGGAAATTCAAGTTCCAATATGCAACATCTACACAATCTCCGTATGCATGTTTATTACAGTGTATACAGAGGTGTATACATTGGAGTAGTAATAATAATATACGAATGCTTAACTGCACAGTTTAAAGATGTTGTGACTGCTGGTGATGAGTAAGAACATTGTCTGAGTGCCTGATTTCAAAGATTTACTTTTATTACATGTATCAATTTTCATTAGGGATGCACCATATAGGTTTTTTGAAACCGATACCGATAACTTCCTGTTTCTCAAGACCGATACCGATAACCGATATAATATATATATATATATATATATATATATATTAAATGTACCTGTAGTTTTTGCACACCTGGTGGTAAAAAAAGACTAGTAGTGAGCAAATGACATGAGCATTACTACTATGAACAAAACAAAGCCAAGAACAGTTTGGACTCTTCAAAGTGACCATATTTATTTTCCCAATAAATATAATTGAGTCAACCAGTCAATGACAAAGTGTTTCCCTGAACAATGAGTGAACAATGAGTGGTCCATATTAAGAAGTGGAAACATCTATTACCTGGCATTACTCTGGCAAACTTCTTGCCTTTTTCAAAAGCCTCGTGGATAGGTAAAAGCCCCGGTGCCTTTGCAGCTGGCTTTGGATTCGCCGCTAGTTTAGCAGCGCAGGCGTCTTCGTACGCTTTTAACACACCATCGTAGCGATGGCGATGTTCCAGGTGACTAATCAGGTTGGAAGTATTACAGTATAGCTCGTTGCCTTTTTCCCTCCTCGTGGAACTTCTGCATTTGTTAATACAAATAGCAAGCGAACTATCTAACTTTGAAATAGTCCCATACTACCGACGACATGTTTGTTTACTGGTATAATTCTTAAATATTAGACGTGAGCTTCCACACTCTGAGCTGCAGCACTGTAACATTGCATTGTGTCTGTCAGATCCTGGTTCCAGAGCTGTGTGCCATCCACCCCATCCCCGCCTCTCTGTGGAGGAAAGCTGTGTGCCTGCCCAGCATCCTGTACCGCCTCCACTGCCTCCTGACTGCAGAGGAGCTGCGGGCCCAGACCGCCAGTGAGGCTGGAGTGGGGGCTCAGACCCTCCCCCCCGACTTCAGGTCTGGTTTTACCCACTAAACCACATAAACACAGGATCAGTGCTTAACAACAGCGAGACATTGTCAGTTATTCCATTTTATTTTCTCTACTGTAGCACTAACACTGCACACGACACACCATGCTTATTCTCTCAGTGATGGACTGCAACAAATGAAGTATGCTGCCCTTTGCTACTGGGCAGACGCTAAATCTGTAATGGTGCGTTTGGAGCAGACGCTCAACTGATTCTCGCAGAGAGGAGGACAACACGTGTCATCATCCATGGCAAAAAACATGTAGTCTCATGTCTTCCGAGCGTCTTGCTTCAGAAGCGAGGCAAGAATACTTCCTGGCATTCGGATAACGAAGAGTGGAACAGGCAAGCGAGTGTGCAGGTGTGCGTCTCATATGAGAGGCCCCGCCTTACATTTTCCGCCACAGATTTGGGGAAATTGGGCCGTGCGCCAAAGCATTGTGGGGATTTTAAGACCGCGGGAGTCTACACATGTGCAGCCTCGAAATTTCCCCAAACGAAGTACGTCGGGCTCGGTAGAATTCCAAGTATGCTGGACATTTAACAGTACTTCGGCGGCACTCAATGACATAGTATGCTTGAAATAGTGGCTCTGGAGCAGCTTTACTCGACATTGAGAAACACCCCCTCTCTCTAGCATGTCAAAAGTGGGCTGAACCAATTTTTTGTATACAGTGGTAAAAATAAACCAAATTGACATATTTTGCCATGATTTTATTTAAAAAATGTTTCTTGAGGATGCCTAAATAACAACATACTGGTATGAAATAGTTAAAAAGCCCGAGTTATTTCTTTGTCAGTGTCCGTCTGCATGACAACAAGCCAAAATCTTTTAAAATGATGATTGGTTCTATCATGGCTAAACTTCCATTCTAGCTTCTCTGTCCACTCAAACTAAGGTAATGTAACATAAATTAAGTAACATCTTTTTTCCTCATGCCATAGACAACAGTGTTTCCCCGATATACATTCGGGGCGCCAGCCAGGTACCAACAAAAAAAAAAGTATTTTAATTATTATTTTTAAACATTAAAATAATAATACGTGGTGCTCGCCTCATCGCCACGGAGGAGCACACAGCCTCTGTGAGCGAGAGAGAGCTAGAGAGATCACACCTTTATCCACTTAATATAGTTGTAAGAAATGATTCCAATGTGTATTATAGGCAGGGGTCACTTTTTTGCCCTGGTTCTCAAAGATGTTGCTGGTGCGCATCCTTAAAATGAAATAAACCGTACCTTTTGAAGGGTTCTTGACTTTATGACGGGGGGGGGGGAGGTGCGCTAGGTTAGCTAGGTTAGCACACCTGCGCACCAGTTATGTGCAGCCCTGATCATAGGACAGTAAAAAAAAAACAGTTTAAAAGGGGAGTGATTAGTAAAATATGCATAGCGAAAAAGAAAGAATGCTAACTAGGTAACATAAGATAAGAATAAACAAGTTTTTAAATGATTTGTTATTGGTTGTGATCATATTCTAGGTTTGGATTATTGAAAAGTATACAGCTCTCTTTCATCTGAGTGTTGAGAGCTGTATCCATAAATTCATGTTGTGCTCAAAGTGCACCAGATTGATGCACTTTCAACATTTAAAAAACACATCTTCCTGGGGGTGCATGCCCCCGGACCCCCTTAGAGGAGGTGAGGTCCACCCCAAATAAAGCAGGTTAAAATAATTAAATTGCATACATTTTATTTTGATTGTTTATGTGGATGTGTAGTATTTGTGTTACTGTATGTTCAATAAAGGTGGTTAAGCAAAACACACCTGTAGCGCCGCAAGAGCCTTTCTTGTGCTGGCAGACACATAGAAACAAATTGGCGGGGCCTTAGCACCGCTGCTATGACTCCATCCTAGGGGAAATACTTGACAGTGTATTGTTTATACGCATTCACTATTACACTTTGATTTCTTTCCAGTCTGTAGGAATATGAGGAAGTGTAGAGCTTTGATGTTTTGTTTTCTGTTTCAATGTTTGTACGTCATTGATGACGGGAGGAGCATGTCATCACTGATAGGATGCTGATATGAGAAATGATATGTTATAGAAATGCCATAGTTCAGCCTCTTCAGATATTGATCCAAACATTCTTTTGTGGTTGTTGTTATTTGGCAGGTATCCGAACCTGGACTTTGGCTGGAAGCGATCCATCGACAGCAAGACGTTCAACTCCTGCCCTGACTCCTGCAGTGATGATGATGATGATGATGATGATGAGGGTGAGGGTCCCTGTGAGCACCAAGAGACTGTAACCCCTGAACCCAACTCCCTAGCGCGTCCCAGCAGTCCCCACCCCCTCGTGGCCCCTGAGCCTGAAGAAGAGCCCTGCACCAGGACCCTAACCAACGGCACGGCCCTCAGCACCAACTGCGATGACGACGGCCCCCAAGACGAGCACCTTCACCAACAAGACAACTGCCAGCGTTCCCGGCCCCGCTCCCCTGGGCCGCAGAGCCCCCAATCAATACAAAGCACTACCTCACTTCCTGTGCAGCCCCCCCCTCCCAGCTCCAAGAAGCCCAGCTCCAGTCCTCCGCAGCCCAGTGACGAATGTACGCCAGGGAGCACCTCAAATCCAGCTACCTCAGTCTGCTGCCTGCCGGCTCCCGCAACACCTTCTGATCAGCACGGAGCCCCGGCAGGAGACCCCCTCGAAAGCCTGGGGCCCAACCCTGGTCTCATCCTGCAGGCGCTGACCCTCTCCAACGCCAGCGACGGCTTCAACCTGGAGCGCCTCGAGATGCTCGGAGATTCTTTCCTCAAACACGCCATCACCACGTACCTGTTCTGCACCTACCCCGACGCACACGAGGGCCGCCTCAGCTACATGCGCAGCAAGAAGGTCAGTTACAATGCAGCGTTATCTGTAAAGCACCTAACAACAAACACACAGCTCACAAACCATACAATAAGTACAAATACAAATAAAGAGGTACAAATAAACAAGAATAAAACAATAACAGCCATGAAGTAGAAACAATAGACCATTTAAAAGCAACAATCTACAAAGTGTTGAACGCTTTATCACGTCGATCATGTATCATAGGTGCAATGACTGGAGTGTTGCAGGAATGAGTCCTAAAACCTAGAGATGTCTTGAAGTCAGCCATGTTTTTGGTTGTTAGTCTGAAATAAGGTCTGTGGTAAGCTGAAGAGATTTCACCTTTTGTTCTACAACATCAAAGGCTTATGTTTTGATGTGTCGAAAACATTTTGGTTTCCACTGCCTTTAGATTTATATATCTGGTGATTGCATTTAGGCTTCAAGGATCATAACGTGGTGTTAATATGTGGATATTATCCTGTTGAACAAAACGTGCACATATCATAAATCTGTTTGCCACAGATTACATTTTCTGCAATAATCCAATGGAAAAATCTCATTGCTTTTTGACAATGTGACGTCCAGGGATTGGCCTAAAAACACATTCACTGCACATTAGTACATTTGGCAAAACTTCTCTTTAACTCACTCAAAATGTCACAGGAACTCTTTTGAAAACTCTTGACATGTTAAAGTATAATTACAAACCGATACACAACGGACATCCTACCTCATAAATGGGGAGAAATAGAGGACCAGAATACTGGGAATTCCCAGATATGTGGGTGGAGACAAAAGCAATCCATCTCAGGATGCTAGACAGTTTTACGTTTTAAACACCAATGTAAATAAGAAAATATAAAGTACTTTTCAAATGTTCAAATATGTTGTCGATTTGAACATTACCCACTTTTATGCTTTTAGTCAGTCCTTATACGTGAATGTAATACAGTCTTTCTAATCTTATTAAATATTTGAACATCCTTACAGACCATGAGTTTCCTATTCACTGAAACATGTAGCATGCTGTCAGTGAATAACCTTTACCCTGTAACATGTCCATCCAGGTGAGCAACTGTAACCTGTACCGCCTGGGGAAGAAGAAGGGCCTCCCCAGCAGGATGGTGGTGTCCATCTTCGACCCCCCCGTCAACTGGCTGCCCCCCGGATACGTGGTGAACCAGGACAAGAGCTGCACAGACATACTGGACTCAGAGGAGGTCAGTGCACACTTTCTCTCTCTTTCTTTATACTTACTGAAAAATGTAAATTAAATAAAACTAGGGATGCTCCGATCGATCGGCCGCCGACTGTTGTAGCTTCCGTGGTTTTCAGGTTACAGTTACATAGCAGTGAATATAAACTAACCTGTGTAAAAGTTTCTCGAATAAATGTAATTTTTTTTTTTGTGGAAGAAGCATGTATAATTTTTTTACCCTGCCCCTCAAAGAATCGGAATTGAGAACCGTTAAGAACCGGAATCGAAAAGTAGAATCGGAATCGAAAAGTAGAATCGGAATCAGAATCGTGGAAATTCAAACGATACCCAACCCTCATTACTGGATCAGCGAGCTGCATGAGATACTGACTAGGGCTGTAGCGATACACTAATCTCACGATACGATACGATACGATACACGATATTCAGCTCACAATACGATATATATCACGATATTCAGCCAACGATACGATTCGATACACTTATATCATTTTCTGAAAGATTTGAAAGGGACAGTGTGATTTTGGTGACATCTTGTGAGTGGTCCATTGACTTGGATTGAATTAATTCAACTGAAAATTGAAAGCATCAATTATACAATATATGGCTCTGACAGAGAGTCTACAACTTGCAAATGCTGGACAAAATGAATCAAAAGATGTGGTGAGAAAATTAGTTTCATTTATTGAAACAGTGCAAACTGTAGCTTACAAGCCTTTGAAACGTAAGTACATAAAGTGCAGTATCACA
Source organism: Harpagifer antarcticus (assembly GCA_902827135.1). NCBI lineage: Eukaryota > Metazoa > Chordata > Actinopteri > Perciformes > Harpagiferidae > Harpagifer > Harpagifer antarcticus. The sequence goes on along the minus strand of CADEHL010001092.1, from coordinate 670,257 downwards.
ATGGACAATGGAGAATTAAAAGGTGCAGCAGGTGGGGGAACACGGGGATTTGAATGGGACTTGTTAGAAATTAAAATCAATGTTTCGATGGCATAAAGTACCTTAAACATACCGTCAGTTTAAATGCTGTTTTATACTGAAAAACCAGAAGTTCTTGTGCACAACCAGTTGTTAAGCTTTTATTCTGAAAATCCTTCATCTCCGGTTAGCATTTAGCATGTGGCTAATATACCATTTACAATAGAGGTGAATTTAGTAGCGATATGAAACACCGAAACCTACTGATTTCAACACTACAACTATAGACGTTGAGATATTATTATTGCTGAATATTAAATGAAGGTACAGTTTATTTGAATACGTTTGTTTACAGACGTGGGTAGCATGAGACAACATCCGGAACTACAGGAAATGATACCAGCCGTCAGGTATTTTTGGAGTATTGATTACAGCGTTTAAAATGTATTAAATGAAAAGTCATGAAAGAGATAAGGAGGAGAAAAGGCGTGTTTAGTTATATATTTAATGTACAATGTCTGAATCCTCTGTAATGCGCAACAACGAACATTGGAGACGTGGAGGGCCGGCCCCCAGCAGCGCCCACCGGCCCACAGGGATGAGCCAGCAGAGGATATTTAACAGCTGGAAAGGTGGAGCTCCTCTCTTCCCTTCGCTCACGAGAGCCAGAACACAGCTGTTTTTCTGACTGAACCATCTTCTGCTTGTAACATTACCGAGCTTTTTATTAATTAAAGTATACATTTGAACTTTCTCAGAGACTCAATTAGTCTCCTTTGTAAAGCTTCTCTCCTGGACGCGAGAATAACGAACACAGTTATCAGACTTAATGTATCGATTCTCGCGGCTGAAATATCGATACTTTCTCGGAAAACTAAATATCGATATATATCGCAGGATCGATTAAATTGCACAGCCCTAATACTGACAGACTGTCAGGAGAGAGAAGGAGAGAGAACAGAGGAAAAGAGAGCGCTTCCACTAATTTCTCCCGTGTTATTCTCCAAAGTGAACTTGAATAATGTACTTCATTTGAATGTAATAATTATGTTGGTTGTTGTTTGTGGAAGCTCCAGTGAATGAGCTCCATTAACTGAGTTTTAAACATCACTTTAAATGGAAGATCTCCATAGGCCCCGCCCACGCGATCGGATCGGTATCGGTCGATACTGATTCCGGCGATTTTTTTTTAACGAAACTGTGGCTTCTTAACATTTATGAAACTATTAATGTTCCATACTCACTTAATGGGAAGAAACTCAGCTACCTGACGATACGAAAAAAAATTCCGAAACAAAACACATGTCTCACAAGAAGCGTCTAAATGAGCCCTGAGCGAAAAAATGCTATCGCACTTATAGGTATGGTATAGGTATATAGGTAACTCTAGGTATAAATACCCTTATTACTTATCGTATCTGCACAAAGAAGATATCAATTAGCAAACTGAGATTCCACAGATTCCAGAAATATTAGTATCATCACTGAGCGATCCGAACTCGCGACAGGGGAAGCGAAAACAGACGTCACAACACGTAGCTTCACGGAGCAAACACGGGAGAAATTCTTACCTCAGCTGTTGTTCTGATCAAAAGTTGTGTTCAATGGCATCAAAACGATGACAACGCTGCTGAAGGTTCATCCAATGGTTCATCCAATGTGTCTGTGTCACTTTGAAATGATTTCTCATAATCCATCTTCATATTTACTAGTTTCAGCCTAGGTTTCGGTTTTCAGAGCATAACAAAGGTTTCGACTGCGTGCGCGTCACACTAACTCCTCAATGGTAACGTGTGTGTGTGTGTATTAGGGATGCCAGAAACTGACCATGATGAAAATCGGACAGCCCTGGCGAATAATAATCGATTATTCTGACTTTTCTACTTTTCTACATCCAACTCACAGGTTTATCATTGCTTTGAGAAAAAATATTATTAATTTATCCTTTTAGAAGGGAAGATATGGTCATTTGTTCTAGGAATGTCATTTTCAAGCCTGAGACCTGAAAAACCGTCTTGGGGCTTAAGAGGTTAATCGACCCGGCCAGTGTGTTTTACTATAAAATGTAAGAGTTGGACATTTAGAGCACACCCGTACTTTGTGATAAACCGTTCACAGTGAAGTATGATCTTCATTAACTAGTGTCATGGATGTTGTGAGTGTTATGATGTGGTCTGGCCACTGGAGGGCAGGCTTCTTATTTGTCTGGCAACACAACATGTTTGTGTTGGTTTACAGCTGATAGAAATAGAGAGGGGTGAAAGAAACATTTCAATATAAGGACATGAAAAAACCAACAATGAAATAGCTGCATATCATTAACAAATTAATCCAGCAGCCAAACAGCCCAGAACACAGAAACTGGACAGAAATAACATCCGTTATAATCTTAAGTATTTTACAAAACAATAAAATGACTTTGCTTTTAATGATTTTTCTTATACAAGACAAAGCAGGAACCACAAACTAAGTCGTGGGAGAAACTCTCCTTTCTCGTCCGCTTACCTGAAGCTGAACATTGTACTGAAAATAAAACGCCTTTTTATGGTTGCTTTTCTTGGTTCATATTTGTATGTTAAAGTGTCAAAGACAAATTGTAGGTAATGAATCATTTCTGTTCTATAAAAAAAAAGTGTATATATTCACAACCTGTCTACATCACGAAGCCTCATTTAAATAACAAAAAATAACTTTTAAGGCAGGTTTTAAAAGTGAATACTAATTAATTTCCTCCTTTTCTCCTTTGAACGCTGCTTTCCTTCCCGTTGGCCATCATCAGGTCAAAGAGGAGCTCCTGGCCAACGGGCAGTCTGGAACGGACTTTGACGAGGATGATGAGGAGGCTGAGGAGTGTAAGGAGGTGGAGGAGGAGGAAGAGGAGGGGCTGATGCTGAAGGAAGAGCCGAAGGACGAGGTGAACGTGGAGGACGATCTGGAGTACTACAAGGAGCACATCAAGTTCATCGACAACATGCTGTTAGGGTCCGGAGCGTTTGGCAAGAAAATCTCTCTGAGCAGTTTCCCCCCCTCCGTCACCCCGGCCTCGGCTTCCGCCCCTGCTACGGAGACCCCATACGTGTGGAAGCCCCCGAAGAAGCCCCACCATCCCACCGCATCCCACTACCCCCCCGAGCCGGCGCCCAGCGGGCCCTCAGCCGAGGAGTTTGACTACAGCTCGTGGGATGCCATGTGCTACCTGGACCCCAGCAAGGCGGGTGAGGAGGACGACTTCGTGGTGGGCTTCTGGAACCCGTCGGAGGAGAACTGCGGGGCGGAGCTGGGCAAGCAGTCCATCTCCTACGACCTGCACACGGAGCAATGCATCGCCGACAAGAGCATCGCCGACTGTGTGGAGGCTCTGCTGGGCTGCTACCTCACCAGCTGTGGAGAGAGAGCCGCCCAGATGTTCCTCTGCTCCCTGGGCCTCAAGGTGAGCCACATGCCAATCATTCCATGTTAATAAAGGGAGTCTCATACAGGCTAATTATAAAAGACACATTAAAAAGTGAATAAAAGAGTCAAGGACCATGGTGCTGATGTAATTCATAGCCGGTTTTAGCCACATTGTGCGTGGTGTGATTAGAGATGTGCTGGTTACCATGGTGAAACCCCCCATATAATATTCAAATATAATAACTCCAACTATTTATTTTTTTCGCAAATACTGTGATTATTGCCATTTTCAGATGGCACTGTGAACACCACCTGTCTAATCTAACATTAGCTGGGGAAGGGTTCCTAAGGTTCAGTGTGGGAGATGCAGGTGTGTTCTGAGACTCACAGAGGAAACTCCGCACAGTGTGCCTGCTCCACGTCTTGGGACAGAAGGGTTCACAGCTGGGGCTCAGACAGCAAGGACATATTTTAATATCCCACACCTGTTCTGGTCATACTTTCTGTGTTTATTGATCAGCTTAAAAACAACTGATAGGAAAGCTATATAACGATTGTCATTTTAAAGGCATGGAGGTTTGTCTTTTATTGAGAGTAGCATATGTGACCCGTTCTATTGAAATCAGTCAAAATAAACGTGGATTTGCGTAAAACAATTGTTTTTCGGGGCTCGTGTGTTTTGTTTGTATTTAAATAAACAAAGTCTTGGCTTTCAGAATATGAAACTTTTATTTCCAAAATCACACGATAAATACATGTTTGAAGCTTGTAAAGGGAAGAAGACAGGCACCTCTCACTGCCCACTCTGCTGTTCCGCAGCTCTGCTTCCCCTCCCTCCACACACACTCGCGAGCTTCCCCCAGACCAGTAATCCAAACAAAAATATCTTCCCTCCGTAGTATTTTGATCATTTGCTAATAACCAATCAGATCGATGGATTCCAGAGAGGAGGAAGCTTTGAAGGCCTTTTTCTCAAAATGATGACTCGGTGACAGTCATTATATAAAGTGACATATTTCGCTTAATATTTGGAGTACAAAAACAATCCTGATATCATTAGAAAGCTATGACTCTCCTCTTTCCAGCAGTGTATACAACTCACTGTGTCTTCGGGTCAATGCGACTGATTTCGATAGAGCAGGTCACATATTTCAAATAGTACGAGTCCTGTCAATAGATGTGTGCATAACCCAAACTAGGGGTGGGCGATATTGAAAAATATAATATCACGATATTTTTCAAGCAGTATCACGATAGACGATATTTATCACGATATTTTTTAATGTCGGTTATTATGGTTATTTTTCAAGTTACTTAACAGTACAAACCACCTACAAGGTAACACAAACTAAAACAAAAAGGAGTAACAGATCAAAACACCATTTCAAGCTGGTTTTAATTCTGCAATGAATCGCTGAATGAACAATTCAACAGGAATTTTGATATGGCTTCCTCAGTGTTCAAGGAGGTAGGCCTACACAACAAACATTAACACTGGTTTATTCACCAAGTAAAGTGCACTCTCTTGCTAAATAAAATAAAATATTCAAGGCACAGTTTCTCAGTATAAAAATTCACTTTCTGTTTTAGGTAGCACGAGCAGTAACATCAATAAACATGATAAGGAGAGTAAAACATAACTAAGTAAAACATAACCTCCTGGCTGGTCTACCTGCATGTGCCATCCGACCTCTGCAGCTCATCCAGAATGCAGCGGCTCGTCTGGTCTTCAACCTTCCTAAATTCTCCCACACCACTCCGCTCCTCCGCTCCCTTCACTGGCTCCCGGTAACTGCTAGAATCCACTTCAAGACACTGGTACTTGCGTACCATGCTGCGAATGGATCTGGCCCTTCCTACATCCAGGACATGGTTAAACTGTACACCCCAGCGCGTGCACTACGCTCTGCATCAGCCAAACGACTCGCTGCACCCTCGCTGCGAGGGGGACCCAAGTTCCCATCAGCAAAAACACGTGGGTTTGCTATCCTGGCTCCAAGATGGTGGAATGAGCTCCCCATTGACATCAGGACAGCAGAAAGCCTGCACATCTTCCGGTGCAGACTGAAAACTCATCTCTTTCGACTCCACTTCGAGCGATAGAATTACTAACAAAGCACTTATATACTAATAAAGGACTGGCTTATCTATAGCCAGTTGAGTAGCACTTGAAATGTTTGGCTCTATGAAACCTGATGTACTTTATGATTCTGTTTTCTTCAAGGTTGTGTCTTCCTGGTCGAATGTACTTATTGTAAGTCGCTTTGGATAAAAGCGTCAGCTAAATGTAATGTAACATAAAACATCAATGAGGAAAAGTCAGTGCCAAACAATTAAAATGTAAACTTTAGACTTGAAGTGCAATCAAAGACTTTAACATAACTGAACATCCGTTTTCAAAAGGGAAAAACAATATAAATACCTTATTGATCAAATAAAAGCCAACAGAATCAACCAAGACAATAAATGAAGTGCAATACTGTCTGCATCCTGACTAGACAGCTTGGGTTTTACTAACCGTTATCAGTATTTAGTTACTTCGGCATCATTTTGAAACGTGTATTACAATTAAATCACGGTAAAATAGGTTAATTTTGTCGTAGTTGGTTTCCACCACTGTATTTACATGGATATAAGCCCCGCCCCCTCTCCAGCACGTCCTGTTTGAATGACAGGAGTAAACCAGGAGTAAACACAGCTGACAGCCGCGGTGGAACTCCAGCGGTTAGAGCGCAGCGCGTCCGTTGTGAACGCAGCATAACGCAGTTCACAACGAATTCGAGATTTTAACAGTATCAGGGGCACGCAGGCCATGGTGGCCGTAGGACGTACAATTATTTTCGTGAAGCCGCGAAAATAATTGTCATGGCCGCCGTGAAACTCATACCCTGGTGCACTATCACGATAGATATGATATCTCTGAAAAGGCATATCATGGAGACCTAATATCGTCTCGACGATATACATCGTCATATCGCCCACCCCTAACGCAATCACATATTATATCTATATTATGCAAGCCTTAATCAGACCTCTTAACACAAAGAATTTCCCTGAGCTTAAGGCATACATAAAACTACATGTAAACAAACCACACGACGTGTTCGCCTCAGCCTGGCTGTTCACATTTATTTAAAGAGTTTTTCTGACTGATTTAATACACGTGTAATTGTGCTAAGGGGAAACTATTTTCTTCTGCCATTATTATCAGAGAGACTTAAATTGGTGACTTCAACAGATGTTCCTGCTCAAAGTCAGGTTACTACCGGCCATGGTGAACACTGCCACCGTCCCCATGTCTGGACCAGGTGATAGCTGCTCCTCCAAACGCAGATATTAACAGTTGTTTTTGATGTTGACAGGTGTTACCGATGGACAGGGGGGCTCTGACGGGTGCCTTGGTGCTAAGCGGTCAGACCAACACTTTGGACCTGAACTACGGCTGGCTGAAGATCCCCCCCCGCTCCGTGCTGGACCATCATCCTGACCCAGAAGGAACTCTCACCCACCTCATCTCCGGCTTCGAGAACTTTGAAAGAAAGATCAACTACACGTTTCAGAACAAGACCTACCTGCTGCAGGCCTTCACTCACGCTTCCTACCATTACAACACCATCACAGGTCAGACATGTTCACTGTAGTGTTACCATCACAGGTCAGACATGTTCACTGTAGTGTTACCATCACAGGTCAGACATGTTCACTGTAGTGTTACCATCACAGGTCAGACATGTTCACTGTAGTGTTACCATCACAGGTCAGACATGTTCACTGTAGTGTTACCATCACAGGTCAGACATGTTCACTGTAGTGTTACCATCACAGGTCAGACATGTTCACTGTAGTGTTACCATCACAGGTCAGACATGTTCACTGTAGTGTTACCATCACAGGTCAGAACCATGTTCACTGTAGTGTTACCAGTGCAGGTCAGAACCATGTTCACTGTAGTGTTACCATCACAGGTCAGAACCATGTTCACTGTAGTGTTACCATCACAGGTCAGACATGTTCACTGTAGTGTTACCATCACAGGTCAGAACCATGTTCACTGTAGTGTTACCAGTGCAGGTCAGAACCATGTTCACTGTAGTGTTACCATCACAGGTCAGAACCATGTTCACTGTAGTGTTACCAGTACAGGTCAGAACCATGTTCACTGTAGTGTTACCAGTACAGGTCAGAACCATGTTCACTGTAGTGTTACCATCACAGGTCAGAACCATGTTCACTGTAGTGTTACCATCACAGGTCAGAACCATGTTCACTGTAGTGTTACCAGTACAGGTCAGAACCATGTTCACTGTAGTGTTACCAGTGCAGGTCAGAACCATGTTCACTGTAGTGTTACCAGTACAGGTCAGAACCATGTTCACTGTAGTGTTACCAGTACAGGTCAGAACTATGTTCACTGTAGTGTTACCAGTACAGGTCAGAACTATGTTCACTGTAGTGTTACCAGTACAGGTCAGAACCATGTTCACTGTAGTGTTACCAGTGCAGGTCAGAACCATGTTCACTGTAGTGTTACCAGTACAGGTCAGAACCATGTTCACTGTAGTGTTACCAGTACAGGTCAGAACTATGTTCACTGTAGTGTTACCAGTACAGGTCAGAACCATGTTCACTGTAGTGTTACCGGTACAGGTCAGAACCATGTTCACTGTAGTGTTACCGGTGCAGGTCAGAACCATGTTCACTGTAGTGTTACCGGTACAGGTCAGAACCATGTTCACTGTAGTGTTACCGGTACAGGTCAGAACCATGTTCACTGTAGTGTTACCGGTACAGGTCAGAACCATGTTCACTGTAGTGTTACCGGTACAGGTCAGAACCATGTTCACTGTAGTGTTACCGGTGCAGGTCAGAACCATGTTCACTGTAGTGTTACCGGTACAGGTCAGAACCATGTTCACTGTAGTGTTACCAGTACAGGTCAGAACTATGTTCACTGTAGTGTTACCAGTGCAGGTCAGAACCATGTTCACTGTAGTGTTACCAGTGCAGGTCAGAACCATGTTCACTGTAGTGTTACCAGTACAGGTCAGAACCATGTTCACTGTAGTGTTACCAGTACAGGTCAGAACCATGTTTACTGTAGTGTTACCAGTACAGGTCAGAACCATGTTTACTGTAGTGTTACCAGTACAGGTCAGAACCATGTTCACTGTAGTGTTACCAGTACAGGTCAGAACCATGTTCACTGTAGTGTTACCAGTACAGGTCAGAACCATGTTCACTGTAGTGTTACCAGTACAGGTCAGAAAGAACCATGTTCACTGTAGTGTTACCAGTACAGGTCAGAACCATGTTCACTGTAGTGTTACCAGTACAGGTCAGAAAGAACCATGTTCAAGAACTAGAAGTATATGTTGATAAAATATGAGTTATTTATAAATGATAATAACAGTGCTGCAATACATGTTGAGACACTGAGATCTGAATGTTTATTTAGATTAAATGCAACATGACTAACATTCAAAATAGTTTTTTCATTGGACATTTCCAAATGAAAGTCCAAGCTAGTTCAAATACATATTGCATTTACACAGACTACACTGACCGGTGGAACCGAACTAAATGAAACAACTTTGGATTACTGGAAATGGTCAACAAACCTAGGGTTCCAAAATTCCAGTAATGTTGATGGTGAAAACTCATGAACATAAAAGAAACATTTAATTGACTGGGTTATTTGCTTAGGCTGAATTGACCGTGTTCTATACAGAAACAACCTCTTACAATCATAAGCATCTCTTTTAGAGAAATGAAAACACTAACATTATCATGTCTGACGTCTGTTCTTCCTCTTCAGATTGTTACCAGCGACTGGAGTTCCTCGGCGATGCAATTTTAGACTACCTCATTACAAAGCACCTTTATGAAGACCCCCGGCAGCACTCCCCGGGCGTGCTGACCGACCTGCGCTCAGCACTCGTCAACAACACCATCTTTGCCTCTCTGGCCGTCAAGTACGACTACCACAAGTACTTCAAGGCCATCTCGCCCGAGCTTTTCCACGTCATCGACGACTTCGTTCAGTTCCAGCTGGAGAAGAACGAGATGCAAGGCATGGACTCTGAGGTGAGTAGACCGAAACACAGCGAGCAGCAGTACTGAACAATAAAAGCTATCAGTCAAAGTATGTTCATAGAGCACAATATCACTTTTGTTTCATTTACAGTGTTAAGTCACCAAACAGCCTAAGCCTCCCGCTGCATAACTAAACCTTAACCAGCCCTAACTATAAGCTTTAGCAAAACATCAAGTGTTAAGCCTACTCTTTCATGTGTAATTGATGCTGTAGTGTTTTCCCATTTCAATAAGCGTCAGTATTCCAAAGGATCCTCCTGAATAACAAGGCTGATGATGATCAGCACTAAAGAGAAAATGCTATCTTAGCACGAGATCTCCTCCCATTCTTCTGCTGAGGGACTCTTTATGCCTTAGGGACAGCAGGCACATATTACACAAACATACAGGAAGTACAGCAGGAATAATGTGCTGCACTCACTAGGCTGCTTGAGACTGTTCCATGTAGTGACCCACAGCAGATCATTCTTTACAGGTTCTTATTTCATGCTTTTTCAAGAACAGCATGAAATATTGGGTTGACTTCCGTTCATATATTTCAAACACGTTTAGGGTTGTTTGATCATTTCCAAATCAAGATATGTTTGGGAGTTTTGGAATCTTTGCACAATTTCAACACTTTTTGATTGTTAACTTATTTTGTATTGAAAATGTGGTGTTTATCTGCTGGTGGACTACCTGAGAGATATACAGCAGGAGAACACGCCGTCCACGTGGAGAATAAACAGAAGGGCAACCATGACAACCATGCTCCGGGGTCTTCTTCGCTGCTAGGGGTGTATTTTGTGGCGGCAGCAGCGCCACTTACAGGCCTGGCATATGTACTACAGCGTTTCCAGCGGTCTCGTGTGAACGGACACGTTAATGAATCGAATGCGTGTGAACGGAAGACTTTTTTGCGTTTGCGTTTTACTGTATGCGTCCTCGTGGGGCCGGGGTCTAAGCCAAACTATATCCGGTCACAGAGATCTGCTATTTTAAAGTAAGGTCAACACATATCGACCCTAAATATAGTCTATATTAAGAATGAGAAAAGTCTTAACATATATATCGTTTTTTGTAAACATATGACAAATGTGTGAGGGTGATGATGTCAGAGCATCGTCCTATGTGCCGGGCTTTGCCCCGGACAGCCCCAGCCCAATTGAACCCCTGGGTATTTGTGAGGGAGCTCCTATATGGCATTACCCCGCTGAAGCTCACCAAAGTGTAATATATTTCATAGTTCAAAGTTTTGTCAATTGTTTTGTTTATTGGTCAAATACTGGTTTCTGAGGAGTTCTACTGGATTGAAAGAGCACAGAGTACAGAAGCAACAAAGCAGCATACTGCATTAAACCTGACCTTCACAGAGAGGTTGAAGTTCATGTGGAGAGGAGGCTTCAGTAGTCTGTCTGCACTCTGTTTAGTTGTGCTATCTTACAATCAATATAGTAAATGTGAGGTAAAGTGTGTCGCCAATGTAACCGGTTAGAACTCGAAGTTGCGATGAGGTCTTCAAATGTATGGAAAGGGTCTTAAAAAAGGTCTTAAAAGTAGGGCTGTCAGTCGATTAAAATATTTAATCGCAAATTAATCGCACATTTTTTATCTGTTCTAAATGTACCTTAGAGGAATATTTTTCAAGTTTTTAATACTCTTACCAACATATGAGTGGAGAAATATGCTTTATGCTAATGTTTATTATCATTTGAACAATGAGAAATATTCTCATGAATATCAAACACAACAACCTCTGAACATTACAAATATTCGCCTCAATTCAATCTGGAACCTCTCATACAATACTGTGTGTGTGTGTGTGTGTGATGTGCAACTCAAGGCATATGCTCGAACGGGAGCTGCCTGGACGCTGCAATCATGTTGCGCACTATCCGTGCTGAGTGTGCTGACTTCTCGTACAATGTCCCACTGTCTGGCTTCCTGCATAAAGTCAAGTGCTCGGCGCAGTTGTGGCGAAATGTCGCTCCTCTATTTTCATTTAAACAGCTCCTTATATCCGTTAGCGCAGCTAGCTAGCACCAGATGCTAACAACAACAATGCACGTAAGGTCTCTCTCTCGCTCGCTCGGGCCACACATACACACACCCTCCCAGTAGCCAGTCGGTGCCTGCCGGTGAGCGTGGAAGTGTGGTCTACCACAAGCGGGCGGCAGGAGCGGGGCTGTCAGCATCAGCTTGTAGATGGTATTTTAAACTCGATGCGCTCTGAAACTACGGGGCGGCCGAGGACAAAAAATACACATGCGTTAATCGCGTTAAAATAATTAGTGGCGTTAATTTTTTTTGTTATTAACGCGTTAACTTGACAGCCCTACTTAAAAGGTATTACATTTGACTTCAGGATTCCTGCATATACCCTGTTCAAGTAGCATTCCCCATTAGCTACTTTGCTAGCTAGCTAGCTAATGTACCACATTTGACACTATGTATATGAGAAATGAATGTATTTAATTAGCCAATTCATTCATTTTTCATTTAATGGTTTATTTGGCAGGGACAATGCACAGTAATGAACACTTAAGACATTAAAATGTGTCAAGCGTAACAGTGCCAGATTTAGGTTTGAGCTCATTTCCAACCGCTGTCCCTCACATACAACATTTAAGAAAATTATATTTTACAAACATAGCAAAAACAAAATACATGATATGCAAAAACTGCAAAAGATCAAGAGCAGCATACAAGTATTTACCACATGGCAGTACACTATAGCAGCTACGACAGGCAGGCAAGTAAGTTTGGCCTTGGGCCAATTTTTTGCTGAGCCACAAGATGGTGGGCTAGAACATAATCAAATTCAAGGAATTGTTTTTGGTAAGAGGGCGCAGCGCCCCTGTTCCCCTGTTCAGAAAAAAGTCTATCGCTGATAACCCTACCTATCAACACTCTGATGCGCAGTCAGATCCGCTGATTGGTTCACTGATTATATAGGCGCCCCCAATCCAGAGCCTCTGGCTAGACCCGCCCAAAGAGAGGCTCATCCTCTCTAGCCCCATTTCAGTCCCAAAGCCAGGGCTATCATCTGTATTTTAACAGACTTATCTTTTAAATTGAGGTGTATTTATTGTTCTCTTCAAAATTTATTTTTCTCTGAAATGTAACCCTCTGGAGATTTTTAGATGTTTTCTTAAATCACCTTTTTAAATGTATTTCTTCTAACATGGCACCCCATGTGTTACATATCAAAATGTTCAGGACAATCTCTGGTATTTCTATATATGCAAATTACTCACCTTAGAGCACTGTGTGATGAGATAAGTAGCTCAAAAGCTTAACATTTGACATCCGATTTTCGGAAAATCTTCAAAACTCTTGTGAAAACACAAATTTATTCATGTGATCGAATTGTTTTGGTGTTTTAGATTTGGTTACCAAAGTCTTAGGATCCCAAAAGCAGTGAAATATTTGAATTACACAGTATATAAATGTGTAATTCATGTCTAAAATGAAAAAAATTAACTTCGAATTTTGAGTAAAATAGGTGTTTATCACTCTACTTTCACCACAGCAGGGACTGAGATACATTAGGACTGAATAATGACTTCATAGTACATACCAAGGTTCATGTGATGTGTACAAATACAATTTGAGCATTCAACCTTTTTTTTTCAACCAACTATTTATATAAATATAAGAAACTGGAAAATCTCACTATTTACAATATTGAACATCAGAACTTTCAACCAACTCTTCATTATACATGTCAAGACAGTGTCAAGGTCTTTGTATGTCTTCCAAGACAGTGGGTCTGGCTGCTGTGGGGGTGATGGTGCATGGGCTGCTGTGTAGGTGGGGGGTACAAGTGCTATGCTAGACCTCCACGAGACCTCCTTGCTGGCTGGGTCGAAAGTGATGGCTGTGGTGGAGCCTTTGTGCTGAGGTGTATTGACCTGGTGGCAGCCGCAGATGGAGGTGGAGGCAGCTGTAGTGATGCTGGTCTGCTGGTCCTTGGTGGTGATGGCTCTGGTGAAGGCCCTTGAGCCACAGTAGCTCTTGTCCTGGGGGCCGGCACAGATGGATGTTGTGGCTGCTGGATAAACGCCGCCACCTGTGGGCCACTAGGCCCAGGCAGCTGTGAAACCTCTCTGTAAAACAAATTAAAATGTAGGACAATAATTACAACTAATTTCATTGAAATAAAGTTCAAGTAAATGTTGCTCAAGCACAAATAACAATGCACACATACAAATAAAGTTTGGGAGGTTGGAGAAGGAATCTCTCTCGATCTCTCTCTCTCACACACACACACACACATACAGGTATTTCCAGTTACTTTACATTCAGTATAAAATCACAGACACACATATACATAGGCTACATCTGATTACAAAGTCTCATCTGTACAGGACGGTAAAATAATAACAGGCACACATATAAATAAATCTATGACAAAGTCTCATCTGTACAGCACAGTATGATACAATAATTGATGGCAAAAACATGTCACTGTAAATGTCTCCGTTGTGGGACGAATAAATGATTAATTTAATCATCTACACAAGTAATCTCACTTTTACACACCAAAATAACGTTAACACAGAGTAAACGTTTGCTAATGGAGAGTCTATTTTGTCCCAATAAAAAGTTCATGACTATCGATAAAAAATATATATCAATAAACCTATTGTTCATTTTCGCGGTATTCCCCACACATTGCCAGTACACTATTACTGTAATCAGGGCTCGACATTATAATTGGCCCACTGGCCCGGGAGCACTATTTAGACACCCCGGGCCAGCATAACGTACTTTCCACTTGCCCGCTCGGGCCACTAAAAATATTGTTTAAAAAAAAATGTTTCCTGTGGTATTGGTATTTTGACTAGCAATTTAGTTAAATTGTTTCGTTTATTAACGCTACAACACAGCGTTTCGTGAGTCGCTTGTCGTTGTTGGGTGAAAAGCAAACAGCTGTTTGCTGCGGAGCGCAGCGCGAGCAGGCTCCCGTGAGCGCGCTCCTTCACGACAGACTATCGCGCCACCTAACCATTCACCAAACTGTTTTTAATACCAGCGGTAACCGGCCAAGCGCCGAGCAAAAAATTATTTTCAAATAAAAGAAAGTCACCGGAGGAGTTAAAGGAGAGTGACAGGGAGCATGAGAAGAAGAGGGAGAGAAAGTTTCAGCTTGATCGATGGAGTTGGCTTCTAGTGGTGCAGTGACGCGTCCTAAAACCCTTTTATAATCTATCGATTAGATTTATGATTAGAAAATTATAAAAGTAAGGTAGACATGTGGAGATTATCCGGCTGAACAAAACGTGCATTTATCAAACAGGTTTGTTTTCCACAGACCTTATTTCAGCTATTTTCCAAAACCCTGTGGAGAAATCCCGTTGCTTTCTGTGGAGGGAACCAGCAGCTTACTTCCTGGTTTTAGGACACGTCACTGCACCTCTCATGATGATGCCAATATAAACAAGGTCTTCTGTCGGCTCTGTACATCAATGCCGACCTATGCTGACAAGTAAGTGAAGAGTAGACAATATAAATGTATTGGCTTTAGGGAAGTCCCCGCAGTTTAGGATAATGAAGGATCTAATCTAATCTATAGCCATTACATTTCTAACTCCTATAATGACAGGAAGGCAGAAAGTGCATTATACAAATAATAATACTCATAATAATAGCAGACATTTTTTAACAATGACCACAATATCATTATTTTAATAAACCAAATATGAACAATTGAGGAAAATGAGGAAGAACTGATTGTTCAAATGTTGTAGTACAATTAGTAATGTAGTTAGTGTATAAATTACTATTGCAACAAATGTGTTAATTTTCTTCATTATTTGTCGATATATTTTTTTGGACGAATGCTCCGGGCCAGTGGTTACAATGGTGGGGCCAGTGACAATACAATTCCACCGGCCCGGAGGGCCAGTTGCTTTTTACCCTTAATGTCTACCCCTGGTAATACTTACATTTACCCATGTTGAAATGGATCCTTGTTGTTGTCTTTGTATTCTTCTTCTTCAGAAGAGTTCTGAGGCTCTATCTTCACTGCTGCTAGCGAGAAAAATCTCTAGCGAAGTCGGCAACTGTAAAGTTTTTTTTAGCCATTTTCTCTGTCTCTCTCTCTCCTCGCAGTAAACTGATGGGAGACACGTGGTTTATGTTTGTTTTACTTGGTGGGTAGGCCCTTAGTGATTTCTCGACCTTTTATTCTGATAGGTATTGTCAAGTTCTCTGGGTTTTTGGCATTTATTTGAGTGTTTGCCCACATTTGAGAGGCTTGAGGGGCAACAGAGGACGCATGGACAACTGGAATCCTTTTTCCTTTTCTTTATTTCAACTTTTCAAGAACACATTAGGATTCTTTCAGGTTGAAAACCTTTAAAAACTATCAAAGGACAAAAATAAATCAATTACAGCAAGTTTTGCTTTGAAATTTAATATAGTATAACCTAAATTAATCAGTAACCAAGTATTTTACTCAAACTCAATATATTTAATATTTAAAGTCTCAACGGCTCATTTCAAAATAAACGTGGATTTGCGTAAAAAACTAGTTTTTCGGGGTTCGGGTGTTTTGTTTGATTTTAAATAAACAAATTCTTGGCTTTCAGAATATGGAACTTTTATTTCCATAATCACACGATAAATACATGTTTGAAGCTTGTAAAGGGAAGATGACAGCTCTCACTCGCCACTCTGCTCTTCCACCGCGCCGCTTCCCCTCCCTCCGCTGACATTATGAATGTAAGCGGATATGTCGGGACAGAATTTATTTGACTAATTTGAAACTTACCGGTCATGTTTCAATAATAAGAATAAGAATGGTGTAGTGAGGTCGTAGCTCATGTTCAGATTCATTTTTCAATAAATGATTCCACAAACAACATCATTATTACATTCAAACAAACTACTTGTAGTAGATGAAGTACATTATTCAAAAGTTCACATTAACTTTGGATAATAACACGGGAGAAACGGATCCTCTCTTTTCCCCTCTCCCTCCCTCTCTCTCCTGACAGCCCGTCAGTTTCTCATGCAGCGCGCTAAACAGTGGGCGGGGCTTCAGGTGATTATGCAGCAGCTGATCTGATCTCTCTCTCGGGTCCGGTCATACTTCACTGGCGTTTATGTCTATATAGATCAGATCCAGCTCTCCTGATCGGCCTTTATAGAGAGCACCGATCAAACTATTAAGAGTGAATATCGGCCGATAATGACCGGCGGCCGATCGATCGGAGCACCCCTAATTATTACCAGACATTTTGACCAGCAGGTTTTGAATTTACCGGTTTTTAATGAATTTTACCAGATAAAAACCGGTAATTACCGGCTAACGGAAACCCTGATGTGCGACTCTCGGTCCGGTTGTAAAAAAATAATAATCTCAAAATAATATTTTTGATTCTCAAAATTACGGGCCAAATATTATTGCTGTCGCCTGTTGCCGACACATGAGCTACGACATATAAAGTGTAAGATAAGATAAAAGTGCTACATAAAGGGCAAGAGGAGATACAAGTGCTACATAAAGGGCAAGAGGAGATAAAAGTGCTACATAAAGTGAGAGGAGATAAAAGTGCTACATAAAGTGAGAGGAGATAAAAGTGCTACATGAAGTGAGAGGAGATAAAAGTGCTACATAAAGTGAGAGGAGATAAAAGTGCTACATAAAGTGAGAGGAGATAAAAGTGCTACATAAAGTGAGAGGAGATAAAAGTGCTACATAAAGTGAGAGGAGATAAAAGTGCTACATAAAGTGAGAGGAGATAAAAGTGCTACATAAAGTGAGAGGAGATAAAAGTGCTACATAAAGTGAGAGGAGATAAAAGTGCTACATAAAGTGAGAGGAGATAAAAGTGCTACATAAATTGCAAGAGGAGATAAAAGCGACACATAAAGTGAGTAGATAAAAGTGATACATATAGTGCAAGAGGAGATAAAAGTGCTACATAAAGTGAGAGGAGAAAAAAGTGCTACATAAAGTGCAAGAGGAGATAAAAGTGCTACATAAAGTGAGAGGAGATAAAAGTGCTACATAAAGTGAGAGGAGATAAAAGTGCTACATAAAGTGCAAGATGAGATAAAAGTGCTACATAAAGTGAGAGGAGATAAAAGTGCTACATAAAGTGAGAGGAGATAAAAGTTCTACATAAAGTGAGAGGAGATAAAAGTGCTACATAAATTGCAAGAGGAGATAAAAGTGATACATAAAGTGAGAGTAGATAAAAGTGATACATAAAGTGCAAGAGGAGATAAAAGTGCTACATAAAGTGAGAGGAGATAAAAGTGCTACATAAAGTGCAAGAGGAGATAAAAGTGCTACATAAATTGCAAGAGGAGATAAAAGTGCTACATAAAGTGAGGAGATAAAAGTGCTACATAAAGTGAGAGGAGATAAAAGTGCTACATAAAGTGCAAGAGGAGATAAAAGTGCTACATAAAGTGAGGGGAGATAAAAGTGCTACATAAAGTGAGAGGAGATAAAAGTGCTACATAAAGTGAGAGGAGATAAAAGTGCTACATAAAGTGCAAGAGGAGATAAAAGTGCTACATAAAGTGAGAGGAGATAAAAGTGCTACATAAAGTGAGAGGAGATAAAAGTGCTACATGAAGTGAGAGGAGATAAAAGTGCTACATAAAGTGAGAGGAGTTAAAAGTGCTACATAAAGTGCAACAGGAGATAAAAGTGCTACATAAAGTGAGAGGAGATAAAAGTGCTACATAAAGTGAGGAGATAAAAGTGCTACATAAAGTGAGAGGAGATAAAAGTGCTACATAAAGGGCAAGAGGAGATAAAAGTGCTACATAAAGTGAGGGGAGATAAAAGTGCTACATAAAGTGAGAGGAGATAAAAGTGCTACATAAAGTGAGAGGAGATAAAAGTGCTACATAAAGTGCAAGAGGAGATAAAAGTGCTACATAAAGTGAGAGGAGATAAAAGTGCTACATAAAGTGAGAGGAGATAAAAGTGCTACATGAAGTGAGAGGAGATAAAAGTGCTACATAAAGTGAGAGGAGATAAAAGTGCTACATAAAGTGCAAGAGGAGATAAAAGTGCTACATAAAGTGAGAGGAGATAAAAGTGCTACATAAAGTGAGAGGAGATAAAAGTGCTACATGAAGTGAGAGGAGATAAAAGTGCTACATAAAGTGAGAGGAGTTAAAAGTGCTACATAAAGTGCAACAGGAGATAAAAGTGCTACATAAAGTGAGAGGAGATAAAAGTGCTACATAAAGTGAGGAGATAAAAGTGCTACATAAAGTGAGAGGAGATAAAAGTGCTACATAAAGGGCAAGAGGAGATAAAAGTGCTACATAAAGTGAGAGGAGATAAAAGTGCTACATAAAGTGCAAGAGGAGATAAAAGTGCTACATAAAGTGAGAGGAGATAAAGTGCTACATAAAGTGAGAGGAGATAAAAGTGCTACATAAAGTGAGAGGAGATAAAAGTGCTACATAAAGTGAGAGGAGATAAAAGTGCTACATAAAGTGAGAGGAGATAAAAGTGCTACATAAAGTGAGAGGAGATAAAAGTGCTACATAAAGTGCAAGAGGAGATAAAAGTGCTACATAAAGTGAGAGGAGATAAAAGTGCTACATAAAGTGAGAGGAGATAAAAGTGCTACATAAAGTGCAAGAGGAGATAAAAGTGCTACATAAAGTGAGAGGAGATAAAAGTGCTACATAAAGTGAGAGGAGATAAAAGTGCTACATAAAGTGCAAGAGGAGATACCCCTGCGTTAAAGTGTAATTGATTATGTCTATTTCAAAATGATTTGCTTCTATCTAGACAGGCCATGGTAAATACAGCTGTATGGGCTATCCCATATCACAGTAGGCCCAATATTTGGTAAAAACAAAAAAAGTGAAAATATCATTATTTGTATTTTATTGTGCTGCTGACGAGAAGTCAGTCATTTACAGACTTAATAAAACATCTTTGTTTGGTAAATATCTGCAATCAGTCAAGAAAATCTAAATTAGTTCATTTTTCCCAATTGTGCAGTCCTAGTTTGTTAGCGAGCTCTACTGATACATTTTGTGTGTGTGTTATGATCTGGTCAGCTAACGACTGCGTGTGTTTTCAGCTGCGGCGCTCAGAAGAAGACGAGGAGAAGGAGGAGGACATTGAGGTCCCGAAGGCCATGGGGGACATCTTTGAGTCGCTGGCTGGAGCCATCTACATGGACAGCAGGATGTCTCTGGAGACCGTGTGGCAGGTGTATTATCCAATGATGAGGCCACTCATAGGTGAGGAGGAGTGGAAGCGTCTTTTGTTTCTATTTGAAGCTAATTGTAGTTATCAGTGTGAGGATGATTCTGATGCCTCGCTCTCCATCCCCCGCCTCTTCCAGAGAAATTCTCTGCCAACGTGCCACGCTCTCCTGTCAGGGAGCTGCTGGAGATGGAGCCAGAAACTGCCAAGTTCAGGTGAGAGGAAAACATTTCTCACCGGAATATGAAGATGTTCTCTTTTCTAACTTCATAATAATCATTGCAGCAATGCACAGGTGTGAGGACCGCTTAATCATAACTGAGTTCATTCCATTTGAGCAAGAAGTCATGTTATATTCATTTTATAGCCTATTTTAGGAAATGTATCCAGAAAAGCATCCAGAAAAGCTGTCACCTGCTTTAACAGCCCCCCCCCCCCCCCCCCCCTTCTTTTTAAAGGTGTCAGGTGTGGGACAGGGATGGTAAGGCGTAGATAAAAAGTCAACAGTTAGCTAAATACAAATGGTGATGATGCGTTTTAGCTCTGCGTGTCAGGTTGTAAATCAGAATTGACTACTATCAGCTATTTTACTTCGATCATTATGACGGGGACTGTCTGATGAGCATTCCCCAATAGCGTAAAAAATGCAGACATTTTTGGGATGATACCAGATTTTCTGCCAAATGTAAAATGATTTGCCTCGAAGAGAACTAGTTCAAATGGGTCAGAAATCCATTTAAAAATGAACTACATGGGATTATTCGTGTATATCTTTTTTTAACCATGTTCTCCAATTTGGTACCAAGAATCATGGATTAACACTGAAATTGTTAAAATATCGTTTATAAAACTCAGCATTTCCCTGCAAATAAAAAGCTGAGAAAAAGGGGTGATTAGACATGGATAAAGGTTCAACTATTGATGGAGGAAGTGCTGTGGAAATACATCTCATACTGAGTGTGCATCATTCAGGGAACAGAGAAATAAGAATGAGAATAGTATCTTTAGTACCCGGCTGTGTGAGATTTAGGTCACCATTAGCCAGGTTCTGACCCCCTCTTGCTCTGTGCAGCCCTGCGGAGAGGACGTACGACGGGAAGGTGCGGGTGACCGTGGAGGTCGTGGGGAAGGGCAAGTTCAAAGGAGTGGGCCGCAGCTACCGCATCGCCAAGTCTGCGGCGGCGAGACGAGCTCTGCGCAGTCTCAAAGCCAATCAACCTCAGGTCCAGAAAAACTGAGCTCACCCTCCGAGCTCCCAGCATTAGCACCTAAGCTACTGACGCTAACGGAGGAAAATCAACACCGGCTTCCAACAGAGCGCCATGCAAGCCCTGCATCTTCAGCCGAGGCAGCCGGGGAACACTGTGGAGACGCAGATAAAGAAGCAGACTGATCTCATTACCATTTCATCAGATCTTTTTTTTTCCTTTTTCTTTTTTGCGCCTACACAATCTTTGCTTTCCCTCTCTCAATGCTTTATTAACGTTTAGCAGTGTCAGGTCGCATCGTCTGTTCCTCACCGTTTAGTGTTTGGTTAACCTGCCTGTTAAATGCCGATGGTATGACGCTTATGTTTATTGTGTAGTATTAGATTGTAGATAGTTCAATCAAAGGTGTAAATGAAAGTATGTAGGAAGAAGAAGAAAACGCTAACCTCCTCAGCCTGTGCACTAGTGCCAGTCAGTTTGACAGCGGCGGACGTGGCTAACAGAAACCACTGGAGCAAAACGCTGGTGGCACTTCTGTCTGAAATCTGTCTTGAAATGGTATTCTTAATCATTTTTGCACTTATTCCATTAGGGTCTGTTACTTCAAGAATTGTGTGGTCACATTGACACCAGAATCATATACGTAGCAAAGTCTATAAATATATATAAAAATAATAAGATACATGATTGGTATTCTTAGCCTTAGTTGCTAAGATTCACCCTCATATCCTGCAAGATGGATAGGAATTCCAACATTCCCAGTTACTGTAATTTAAAGTAGTTTATAAAGCGCACTTGAGGTTGCATGTTCTTGTAGTTTATGTATAAACCATGACAACTGGATTGCTTCTATAAATGTTCTGGATCTACGGATGTATCTAGAGTGTGAGCGCAACACTCGATGTAAACGGCATTACCTTGATGATTTGGTTTAACATGTTTTGATATCAAGAATGGAAGGAATTGAACATTCTTGCGCACTTACCGTCTTTCCAAGGATCATCCAGTTTTGATATACGAAGAGAAAGACGTAGCACACGTTCAATATGCTGCAGACTTTTCTATATTGGATACTCGTCTAGGCTCAAAATCTTTTCAAATACAGTCTTTGTGAAAAAGGCCAACTCATTTCAACACACAGGTGTTGCTCACATCCCGTACCTACCAAAGCTCTAACAGATGTGACACTATGAGGTTAAAGGCGATTCCTGCGGAGAAGACACCAGCCTTTCTTTTTTCTGTTCGGACACATTTAGCTTCTCGCTAAATGTCCTGTCCCCCCATCAATAAGCCCTTTTTTCACTTGAATACCTCAGTTAATTGCATGCATTTTCTTGTCTTTATATATTTTTCCTTTCTTTTTGTTTGGTGCTATGTTTTTGTATTAAGCTTGAATTTCTCATCTTTTTTTGCACTGTAACTATAATACCTCTTTATTTGACCTTTTCATTATTTTGGAAATCTGTTTGATTTGGTTGTGTGTCCCCCCCCCCCCCCCCCCCCCCCAAACTCCAGGTTGATTGCAGTGGATTATTAGATGTCCCCTCCTTCACTAGCTTTTAATTGAATCGGCTGAAAATCTGCATTTGAATTCTGGGTAAAAACAAACAGTATTGACAAATGGGTAAAAACCTGTAGAGGTAATCTGATTGCACTCTTAAACATTTGTATTTATATATAGGCAGAGGGTAAACTTTTATTTGTCCATAAAAAAGGGTTTGAAGAGACACGTGCCTGTGTGGTTGCTTAACTGAGTAAAAGAGTGGTGCGGGAATGAGTCCTAAAACGGCATTTAAGCACTTCCTTATAGCTCGTCTCAAAAGAAATGTGAGCGTGAAATAAGGTCTTCGGTTAAGCGAAATACTTTTACAGGTATTGTTTTACGACATTTTATGTCCGTAAATACACCAGGTGAATGTCTGACGCTTCCATGAGTCATAAAAACCGTGGTTGCCAACAGGTTTCTAAATGAGACTACTAAACGCCATCACAATGAACATTAGCCGCATTTAGCTTAGCGGTGGAGACGCGCAGCCATGTGACTGAGATGTAATTAGCTTACAAGGGAACGTTAGCTTTTTATATCATCTTAGCTTTATAAGCTAATGACGGCTTTTAATTCTGCCTATTGAATTCATGTTTCCAAAATCCGTGAAAGTATATATTTTAACCCGATATTGAAGACCTAGAGATTCTCTGATTGGTGAAATCCTTCAGTTGCTATATTTAAATCCATGTGACCCTATGAAGCGTTACTACATCTCGAGTTAAAGAGTGCAGTCTGTCATTATCTCTCAGGGCAACCCATGTATAAAGAGCTAAAGTCAGATTGGTACAGTTCTACATGGGTTCAACTAACTATTGTGTAGGTCCCAGATGGGGGGGGGGGGGTACTAAAAATAATGTGAAATCATCACTCATCTGGTGCCACAGCCGCTCTATTTTATGTCTGTGACTGATGGAAACTAGGATCATAATTCATCTTGGCACCAACATCCAGCAGCATGTTTCTATTCAGGAGGGAGCAGTGCGATAGTCAGAACGGACTACGTTTTCTCGTAATGGACATTTTCTTTTGTTTGTATATGTAGCACAATTGAGCATTGCACTTGGGCGCCATACTTTACCTCATGTCAGAGTGAAAGGGAGTGAAAGGTAGAGGAAGGCGAAGACGTGTGTATATATGATGTTGGGAGGACTAACTGGTTCAGGCTTGGCTGCTGTGTGGATGCTGGTTTAGCTCAGAGCTATTTAAAGAGACAGCAAGTGGCTGGGGGGGGGGGGGGGGCAAATGTGCTGCGGGGCATCATGTGACAAACACACTGTTAGAAGAATCTAAACGTGTATACTTCCTGTATCCTGCCTCAAACAGCTGTTTGGTGAGTCGGACTGGCACGTCCAATCATGAATGGGATCTTGGTTCAATTCACTTCTGGATTCTCCCTTGTTTCTTCTTCTGTGGTGTGTGAGTTTGGCTGACCTTCCCCTTTATCAGAAACTCAAAGGAAAAATCCACCCTAATGTGCTTCTGTACTTGTGATGAATCCTGAGCCAGGATGACTTCACATGCACCACTTTGTGAATTCCTTTGTACTGGAGCTTTTACTTTTCGAAACGAAACAAATGTCCAATTGTTCAAATTCTAAATTTGCAATCTGTTATGTTTAAGTGCAAATGTCTCAGAAACATGACAAGGCTCCAGAATCTGACACTGTTCCTGTAAGGAGTCACATACAATATAGTACATTGCATTTCATATCCAATCTTTATTCCAGACTCAAGGTCCATATCACATACAAAAAGACAAAACACACATCAATAAGATAAAATATAATACATACAATCATACATCTGTTGTGCAGCTCTGATAAATGTAGTGCAACAGGAAGTTCACTGTATCCCTCAAAGGAAAAGAGTAGCTGTCAAATATTAGCAGTCAATGGAAATACTAAAGTACAAGTACCTCAAAGTTTTAACATTAATTGTACTTTATCCCAGCTGGTGTCAGTTTCCTTAGCTGCTTATCAGACAAGGAAATGCCGTCGTACCGGTGCAAAATGATAAACCCTTCTGTTGGAAGCCAATCATAGAATATATGAAGAAGTGCTTTTCTGCCTTGTGTCTACAGTAGAAGAGCTACACAATCACAACACATTTGAGCTGAGCAGGGACTGATGTGGGGCCGTGCTGCAGAATGATGGACCTCAATACGGCGGTCCTGAATCAGGGAAACTCTGTTTAAAGATGAGTTCCTCATTTAGTTTAAGGATATTTTGTAATCATAATTACATCCACTGTGAATCAAAAGTCCTGAAAGGTCACTTTTTAAAGCTGCTGTATCTGAATGTGATGTGATACATTTGGCCAGGTATTGACAGGAAATGCATCAGCTAACAGGAAGTTGATCCCTGATGAGCAGCATGTGTTTCAACCTATATCTACAGTCTGGTTCCAACAGAAGAGTTTTGGGTGGATTTTTCCTTTAATGATCGCTCATGATCAGTGTTAGCAGAGAACAGAAATGCCTGATCAACAATGGGAGTGTGGGAGAGGAGATGGAAGCCAGCATAGATCCCCTGTCTGTTTGGGGGGGGGTCACGGAGCAGGGGGGCCAAGCGGTCGGAGCTGCAGTGTCAGGGACATGAACAGGACTCCTCACTCATACTGTAACTGTGCTGCAGTGTTTGCGGTCTGCACCTTATGGATCATAAAGACCTTTAATTGTGTTTGTTTGGACTTTTCTTTTTTTATATAATTGTAGCCCAGTATATCTACAATAAAAGTAATGGTATGGTCATCATCTTTGCTTCCTGTGCTGTGTTTTGCAGATATACAAACATGTAGTAGTGCACGATGACTCGGCAACTACTGGCAATATTCTATGGTATTTGCTGAAACATGGTCAATTGTGTTCCCCGGATCATTCATTTGATAAATTGGCGATTCACTTAAACTTTATCTTACACAATTTGGCAAAAATATCCACTTACAAAATGATTTTCTTTGATCCTTAGACCAGCGGTTCTCAACCTGTGGGCCGTGGCCCCCTAGTGGTCCGCGAAGGCATTGCAAGTGGGCCGCCAAATAATTGTATTTTTTTTTTTACAGACTAAAGACACAAACATGGACATAATAATAACATATTGGAGATGACATTCCCATCTCAGACAAAAACAGAAGAAATAAAGATACAGTCAGTAGGATCACTTCAACATTTCACAAACTAAAATAGGTTGACAACCAAAAACCACCAAAAACACAACATGGCAAGCATATTTATTGTTCCTTTAATGCCACTCTTCGTTAGAGCTAATGTGTGATGAGCCTTTGATTTTTTTGTAGCAATAATTTTTTTCAACATAAATGGTATTTTCTTTTTTAATCTAATCTTCAAACTCCTTAAATTAAGATTACTTCTTGATTGACTTTCAAAACTATGTATTTTAGCCAGAAGAATAGTTGTATTTATTAACTGTGTGCGGTCTAAATCTAAAAGCCCAAATAAAATATTAAAGGGTGTAAATGTAATATTTGCCGCCAAATAATTAGCAAAACATGATTTGTGTGGAAAAAATTTTCATTATTATATAAGATTTATTTTTTATTTGAACCTCTTTTCCTTTCTCTTTCTTGATCGTCCTTAGCAACGGTCATTACAGTCCTTGACAGTGGCCTGTTCTACTGGATTTACAACGTGTCACATGTTCTGAATTGACAAATCAGAACTTTATTTAGCCTCGTATTGTTTATGGTTGAATGTGGGCCGCGAAAACATTTTTGATTCTTAAGTGGGCCCCGAGTTGAAAAAGGTTGGGAAGCGCTTCCTTAGACAAAGACTCAAAATATAAAATCAAATATGTACTATTCATCTGTACATTAATAACTATTATACAATGTATAACGTTTTGCTGATTTATCGCAGCAGGGTTACTGTGCGGAGCGCATAAAGCTGACCCTTCACACGATAGCGAGGGGTAGAGTTAGGGATCGCAGATGCCGTGGTGCTCGCGGACGGATTAAAACAATTAAACCTATAGCTCGCGAATTATACTTTGGCGGCTGTTAATATACCTGGGCGGCCCGCCCAAGTAAAGTCTGTGTGTGGGAAACCCTGCTATCTTACCAGTTCTTATGCAACTTGCAAATATCTCTCTCTGCCTTTTTTCCAATGATCCGGGTTGCGGTCGGTTAATCCAAAAATCGGCTCCTAAAGTCTAACCCTATCGTCTATTCCTTGACCTCTGAGTGAAACGTCACGGGGTTAAGGGATAGTGGATGGGAGAATTCAAAAGGATTTAGGAGAAGAGACTGCGGTACTTTAGAGAAGCCGACTGCTGTGTGGAAACTACAGTTTTCTATACAGCGGACTACAACATGGATGTTTAATAAGAACGAGGGACTACTGTAAACTCATCTAGAGACTCTGCACCGTGCTCTGATGCTGTTGCTTTATGCTTTATGAACGTGGACAACAGAGAAACGAAAGTGAATCTTATGCTCGTCACCCTGTTCCTCCGGTCCACATTAATATAAATGATCCCAATACGTATGATTGTATGAACTATGAAAATATCTTAAAGTCAATACAGATGTATTTATTATAAACGTAAGTCCTTAACATCTATCACCAGAGGCGCGGGAAGGTATTTTGAGTGGGGGTGCTGAGGTGCTGGACTGCACAAAAGCACTCCCCACACGCAAACACACAGTACACCCGCGACTGTTACAATGAAGGCTCGATAATCAGCTCACGGCATATAGGCAGGGGTAAAGTGCTAATTTTTACGAATGTGGAGCGGACCTCACCTCCTCTAGGGGGGTCCGGGGGATGCTCCCCCGGGAAGATTTTTTTTAAATATTGAAAGTTCAAAGCATCAATCTGGTGCACTTTGAGAGCAACATTAAGAGATCTATGGATACCTCTCTCAACACCCAGATGAAACACAACTGTAAACAGATTTACTTTTTCTTTATGGATATTTTATAATTCACTCCCCTTTCAAACTGTATTCTTGTTTTACTGCCATATAGTATTTCATAACTGTTTTTCCTTTATTCTCTTGTTTTTTTTAGAACTATAGTGATCATATGAAGGTGTGCCGCTGAAATAATCTTTTGAATAATTTGTGACCAAACCGTTTGAGACCCACTGAGATAACTTAGACTAAAGTGAACTATCTAAACACTCAGAGAGTATTTTAGCTCACCTGAGCCTCTCAGTCTGAGAGGAGAGGACCCTCCTCCAGCTTGTTGTGGAACAAACGGCTCCTTGTGTCCGTTAGTGCAGCTAGCTAACCAGATGCTAACAATACGGTCCCTGCTGCTGGCACCGGTCCCTCTCTCTCTCTCTCTCTCCCTCTCTCACACACACTAAATGCGCTATTTCTGCACACACACACATACACACACACACACACACGCACGCACGCACGCACAGAGCCGAGCTTGAATGACACAAGCACACTTTCATTTCCATGCAAATCTCTGATTGGTCTGGTGTCTTGCCTCTGTTGCATTCAACGAACACTGGAAATTACAGTCCTGCAGTCCTCTCTAGTGTCATAATGAGGTTCACGTAAAGCATGGTTAATGTATTATATTATTGAGGTAGAATTGTCCGGGCCTACAGAATTGTAGCTAACAATGTGGAATTTATTGGCTACATATTACACAGATTATGCACAGCGGGAGCAGCAATAACCGTCAAATAATAATTCAGACAGGGGAGCTCCGCACCCCCTGCCCGCCGCTAGGGGGTGCTGCAGCGCCCTCAGCACCCCCCTTCCCGCGCCCATGTCTATCACTGTGTACATCACCATTCAAACATCTTTTAAAAGTTGAACAAACCCTCACAGCTCAGTAAAGACTGTGAAATGTTGACTTTATTTGATAATTTCAGTAAAAACTAACGTTCATATTTCTCTTTTTGATTATAATACTGATGAACGTTCAAAACAAAGCACTTTGGCAACTTACCACATACGTTTTAAATGCTTAATAAGCACCGTAACTTTCATGATATAATTTCTCGGTCATAATCGGTTGTTTCCGTGAACGGCCGACTGTTGTGTGACGGCAAATGCTGCGGCTGCAAGGCATTGTGGGGCAGCATTTTCTCCTCTCCTTTCGGTGAGGGAGGTCCAGTGGTTCCTAAGCTAAAGGAGGTTTTAAAGGAAGTTTGAAACCTCCTTTCCTATCATCTAGAGCAGTGGTTCTCAACCTGTGGTACATGTACCACTGGTGGTACGCCAGCTCCCGCTAGTGGTATGCAGAGGAATCTGACATAAAAAATAATAATAATTAAATATATATATATTTTTTTAACCTTTATTTAACCAGATGAAAACATTGAGACACAATCTCATTTACAATGCTGACCTGGCCAAGAAGGCAGCAATGTTACACGTTCTTACACATAACACAGACATATAAAATACAGAGAACACAACTCAGTAAACAAAAAGAGGAAAAACAATCACTACATGGAGCACATTTGGGACAGTAAGGGACACTACTTATTACTGCAAGAGCAGCTGGTGGTAAGGACCTCAGACCACTTCAATTTAAAACAGGCTACAAGTGCCATCAGTTTGAGGCTTGATTGAATAACATTAATTAAAAAATAAATCATACTATCAAAATACTACAACGAATGAAAATAAGGTTTGGTTTAAATAAGTTCTAATAGGCTATTGTTGTTTTTAGATTTAGAAACAAACCTTTTTTTTCTTTTTTCTGATGTTGCTAATGACGACCATACTACCCGCGAACGATTAGCGAACGTTGCAAGCAAGCTAAAGAAAGCAGAAAGCTGAATGATGTTGTGAGAGAGGGACGGAGGAGAATATTAGCAGCCAAAGTGAACAAGTGAAGGAGGAGGAGGAGTCATCAACCGAGCGCAGGCTCCGCCAGCAAAGTAACAGTGATCTGCACAGTCACAACGCTGTGATGGAGGAGAGAAGTCACTCAGGAAGAAGGCATTTGCTCAAAGAATGGAGAGAAGGCTGTGTGAGGTCAAAAGCTGAAAAAGCACACACTTGTCCTTAATTGTTATATTTTTTCTTTTCTTTTTTACTTTGCCACCACAGAACTGGCAATAGCAAACATCAGCAGACTGAAGATGAGCTCATCTGCTCCTGGAGGCTTTCATTATTATTGTGGAACTGAATTCCCAATATGACATTCGCACTTTGGTATTTGGTACATGTGTGTACAGTTGTCATTTGTTGTGTGAGAAGAAGTTATTATTTTGTTCTTTATATTCTCACTTGTGGTGTGTGACTGAGAGAGAGCCCTTTGTACATGTAGCTGTGGCTGACAATAAATAATGTTATTATGAATACATGTGCCTCCGAGTCCGGCATGAACTGTGCATAGACTGTATTCTAACATTGGTCATATGGTGGTGCTTGGAGAGACACTATTTTCTCAGGTGGTGCTTGGTGTAAAAAGGTTGAGAACCACTGTGTACATGGCTGCCACTGAGGGACTTCCGGGTCATTTCACTCCGTTAGGAAGGTTCCTAAGATAAATGGACTATTCCACTTCAGCCTCGGTGCTCTTTTTTGGCGGGGGGTGCGCACCACTTATGTGCAGCCCTGCTTATTCCACTGTAAATTGACCAACACCAAATATGTATGCAGCAGGAGATGTTACACCGTGCAAACAGTTATGACGATGAATATAATATTTCCAATAAAAATATGGCGAACACACTAACCACTCCGACAACGCCACAGTCACCCCGCCGGGCGGGCCGGATGGGGCCCGCGGGCCGCCAGTTGATGGTCACTAGACTAGAGCATGGATGTATAATAAGAACTGGATACAGCGTGGGAGGCGGGGCCTAGTTCATTCCTATGAGAGTTGCTCAGTGGCGCATGAAGACAAAATGGCCCAACTTTTGAGAGCGAAACATCACGAAAGTATTTATATAATCCGTTCTTATTGTCAAGCCCGCCTTAACCTGCCATCAGGCCCTGGGGCTGATGGGTTTTGTAGGCCCCCTATTTAAACAACAAATCAAAGTCATTTATATGGCACCGCTGCCGCTCGGTACAGAACTCATCTGTCCTTCCTCCTCATCCTGGCCTACAGTTTTAAAATAACCTGTAAGCTTCGGCATGTTTTGTAATAGCTGCTTGTCTCGAAAGTCCTTTTCCCTCAACAATTTCCTTTTCTGAGCGCCACTCCCAAACTTTTTCTTCCCCGACATTTTCTCCTAAACAACCTTCATCTGTCACTCAATCACTCGCAATTTGAATAAGTCACATGTGAAACATATTCGCATTCTGATTGGCTGTTAAGTGGTGCCTGTTACGGAGTCTCTGGAATCCATGGATCTGATTGATTAGCAGAGCAAATGATCAAAATAGTATGGAGGGAAGATATTTTCGTTTGGATTACTGTGTGTGTGTGTGTGTGTGTGTGTGTGTGTGTGTGTGTGTGTGTGTGTGTGTGTGTGTGTGTGTGTGTGTGTGTGTGTGTGTGTGTGTGTGTGTGTGTGTGTGTGTGTGTGTGTGTGTGTGTGTGTGTGTGTGTGTGTGTGTGTGTGTGTGTGTGTGTGTGTGTGTGTGTGTGTGTGTGTGTGTGTGTGTGTGTGTGTGTGTGTGTGTGTGTGTGTGTGTGTGTGTGTGTGTGTGTGTGTGTGTGTGTGTGTGTGTGTGTGTGTGTGTGTGTGTGTGTGTGTGTGTGTGTGTGTGTGTGTGTGTGTGTGTGTGTGTGTGTGTCACGAGAAACACCGGCTGTTGTTATGCCTGCTGTGACGTTAAGTTACTCCGTTCTCCGCTTGTAATTATGCCGAAGCTTCAAAGCTGTATTTATCATCTGAATTTGCCGAAACAAGTTTAATATTCTGAAAGCCAAGACTTTGTTTATTTGAAACCAGATGAAAACAAACTGTAACGGACCCTGCCGTGTTATCTATGATTACTATACCTTACATTCATAATTTCAGCCGGAGGGAGGGGAAGCGGCGCTGTGGAAGAGCAGAGTGGCGAGGGAGAGCATGTCTTCATCCCTTTACAAGCTTCAAACATGTATTTATTGTGTGATTTTGGAAATAAAAGTTTCATATTCTGAAAGCGAAGACTTTGTTTATTTAAAATTTTTAAATAACACCCGAAATAAAATAAAAATGTTATTGGCTCATGATAGGCCCCTGATCTCCTTAGGCCCCTGCGCTTCAGCCCAGGTCAGGCCGTGCATTAAGGCGGCCCTGCTTATTGTGAATCCATGGGTAAAGGTAAAACTCATGTAGTACAGAACACGTCACATGAACGTGCCGGGCGGCGCGGTCCCGTGGGTTGGATCCGCGTTCATAATGCTGAGGAAAATAACTCAAAATAACATTATTAGCACATTTTACAACTTGAGGATCGAATGTTTTTAATAAGGGCTATACAAATGTTCATACTGGGTAGTTTAGAGGGTAATCTTAGGGTAAGATATACTAACTATGGATGGCATTAATTTGGCCTCCAGTGAGACTAAGGAATCTTGGTGTTATATTTGATCAGGATTTATCCTTTAACGGCCACATAAAATGTATTTCAAGGACCACCTACTTCCATCTACGTAACATTGCAAAAATCAGGCATATCTTGCCTCAAAACGATGCAGAGAAACTAGTCCATGCATTTGTTACTTCAAGGCTGGATTATTGTAACTCTTTATTATCAGGGTGTACCAAGAAGTCAGTCAAGTCGCTTCAGCTGATTCAAAATGCTGCAGCTCGTGTACTAACCAGAGTTAGGAAAAGGGACCACATTACTCCTGTTCTGGCTGCCTTACACTGGCTCCCTATAGAACACAGGATAGAATTTAAAATTCTTCTTCTTGCCTACAAAGCCCTTAATGGGCAGGCGCCATCTTACCTTAAAGGGCACCTATCATGCAAAATGCACCTTTGTACGTCTTTTATACATGATTATGTGTCCCCGGTGTTCCAGGGAACTCGCCAAGTGTCAGAAAACACAACCCTCTCTATTTTCCTCCTTCGCCAAATCTCTAAAAAAGGGGCTGCAACGGATCTGAAAAAAATGGATCCACATTCCGACACTTTTCTACGTCACAAAGACGTACTCCGCTTATTGGTCAACTCTCCACCTATCAGGGGAATGAGCCACGGCCACGTGCATTGCCAAACCTCTCATTCGCATATAGGCTATCGGCAGGCTAAATCAACCCCCAGTCACATCTGTGTTTTTGCCTGCTCTTGCTAGGATGTCTAAGCCAGTTAAACGTTGTGCTGTTGTTGGCTGCAAGACTCGGAACAGGGGACTGCATGCAATGCCATCAGTGCAAAAAGAGAATAATCTGTGGCTAGACTTCATTTTCAAGGGACATGTGCCAGAAGACCCCGGCAGATTTCTGTGTGTGTGTTCCAAACATTTTACCACGGACATGTTTATGAACTTCTCTCAAGTCCAACACGGATATGCCTCCAAACTAATGCTACACCCGGGATCAATACCAACCATCTGGGACCAGGCCAGTGAGGACACATCCAATTCTGAAGCTGTAAGTTTTTATTTAGCGGTGTTTTTCCTGATAAAGCTATATCTAGCTTGTAGTATGTAGCATGTAGCATGTAGCTTCGCCGTATCAATGTCGCCTCAACCCCAACTAGTAATCGGTTAGGTGTTTATATGTTCTTGTAACATTTTATTTTGTACGCTCCGCAGTCTTTGCTTTGTCTTTTATTTTAATTATCAGGCATTTGCGAACATGTTCAGACTGCCGTAATGGCAATCTGTGTGAAGGCTGTAAAGCCACGCCTAGCCTAGCCGATAACACAAGTATTTATTCTCCTATGTATTAGTATTTTGTATCCTCTAAAAAATCATATTGAGTAAGTTATAATAACAAACGTAATCTTCTGGAGGTAAGTGCCGTTTTTTCCAGCGTTATGTAAAAGCTTTTGTGATTGTAGTCTGTAAGAACGATCATATATCATCGATCTGTAAGCTAAGCTACGCTACGCTAAGCTAATGTGACATGCCGTTTTTTGCAGCGTTATATGGAAAAGCTTTTGTGTGTTTACTTGTTTGCGCACATGAATATAAATGGGGGAGTGTTAGGATACAACACTGTATGTATGTATGCGAGGGGACACACACCACGAGTAAAACGGAGCTAAAGCCCTGGTATGTTGTTGTTGACGACATGCATACTAATCTAAACCACTTTTTTTGTTGTGCTTTTTTTAACATTGCACAGGCTACGTGGCCAACTTAATGGACCTCATCTTCGACCAAGTCTTTGTGGACCCTGCACCATTATGAGCAACCTGACAGGGAGGAGGTCATCGCCGGGTATGCTACACGGTTCAATTTGGCTGCTGTCTGAACCCAACATAGACATTTCACGGATCAGAGGACAACGCAGGCCGGAATCACCACTCTGATCCTGATTCAAATAACCGTTGATTTGGACAATAAAGTTCCGAGTTGATATCAAATGTGTCGTGATTATTCATGTTTGGATGGGTAAAGAATATTCTGATTTCAAAAGCATAAGGTTGTGTGTGGACTTGTTGTCGTACACATGGGTGTGTTATGCCATTGCTGTGTAGTATATAATAGTACATGTACAATGACAGAATGAAAGATTGCATAAAGCCATATACACCAGTATTTATTTCCATGAACAATATTAGCATTCGTTTTACAATTTCAGTCAAAACCAAATCCAGGATGGTCCACCACACAGGTTACAGAGTCCTCATGTTCCTGCATCCGTCTTTACACCTAGTGTGATAAACATATATTGAATGACATGTGAAAAATGTATTCTCTAAACAGACAACTTAGTGAAGCTAATGTTACGTGTGGTATCTCCATGCAGCACATGCTCCGGTTCAGAAGGCATCGTGGCGCAAGTTGCACATGTACCCCTTTAGAAAGAAGTCAATAACTGAGCTTTTAAAACACATGAAACACACATTGCTGACAACTGAGGTGTTGGAGTTATACTTTTTATCACCCTAAGTTATTGAATTTTCCAACGGTTGTTGCACGATGTTGGAAGAAAAGGACTGTAAACTATTAAACGCAATGAGGCCATTGTATATATGCTGAAAATATGAATGTCTCCCTTTATAAATATATATATGTATCGCTGTGTTTGCGTTACAAACTCTAAGTTACAAACTGTACACATTGCATTCTTGCTAATTAGCCAAAATATGAATGGAATAAGTAGCAAGCATCGTAACAGAGTAAAAATAAATAGGGACAACAGCTTGTCAACTAACCATTCAGAAACGTCCTGCTGCAACCGAGATGTTTGCACCTCCACCAAAACCTCCGCTGCTTCAGTTTCTGGATCAAATTGATAATATGCTTGAACACATGCATTGCTCTGAGATGACATGTGTATTCCACACTCGTAAACACAGCAAGCATGGTAACGTGACTCTCGCCGGCTCTTCTGCTGGGGGCGTGGTCAGCTGCTGCTCAGAATTTTCATAGGCAGGTTTGGAATAAAGCGAAAATGAGCGAAACGAGGTATGGCTAAAAAATGATCTGTTTGGTATTTTGAAAAATAAAATGTATAAATATACCTTATATAGGTATGGTCATACACTATATCATTTAAATATAGCATGATAGGTCACCTTTAAAGAACTCATTATACCCTACTGTCCTACTAGGGCATTGCGTTCCAAGAATGCAGGGCTGTTGGTTGTTCCTAGAGTCTCTAAAAGTACAATGGGAGCCAGAGCCTTTTCTTATCAAGCTCCACATTTGTGGAATCAGCTTCCAGTTTGTGTTCGGGTGGCAGACACCCTATCCGTTTTTAAGAGTGTGCTTAAGACCTTCCTTTTTGATAAAGCTTATAGTTAGGGCTGATTAGATTCAGCCCCTAGTTTTGCTGATATAGGCTTAGTTTGTCGGGGGACATCTTACTTCGTCCTTCTCTCTGTCTATACCTGTGTACTCCCATGTTCCGATTAACCCAGCTTCCCCAAATGTCTTTCTTTTTGGTGTCTATATACGCTGGGATCCGGAGTCATGGATGATCCTGCGGTCCTGTGTCCTGCATCACGAGCCCTGGATCTTGAGTCGTGGCTGTGGTACTGGATCATAGGTCCTGGATGGATATCCTCGTGGATTCATCTTCCTATTATACACACATGCATTTCCAAACATTTGGACTACCTATGTTGCAAATGTATTATCTTTTCAATTTACACACGGCATCTATTGCACGACTGTCCGTCCTGGGAGAGGGATCCCTCCTCTGTTGCTCTCCCTGAGGTTTCTCCCATGTTCCCTTTAAACTGTGGGTTTTCTTCGGAAGTTTTTCCCTGTACGATGTGAGGGTCTAAGGACAGAGGGTCTAAGGACAGAGGGTCTAAGGACAGAGGGTGTCGTATTGTCATACTGATATTCTGTACAAACTGTGAAGTCCACTGAGACAAATGTGACATTTGTGATATTGGGCTATATAAATAAACATTGA
Organism: Harpagifer antarcticus; assembly: GCA_902827135.1. Classification (NCBI taxonomy): domain Eukaryota; kingdom Metazoa; phylum Chordata; class Actinopteri; order Perciformes; family Harpagiferidae; genus Harpagifer; species Harpagifer antarcticus. Next base: position 634,398 of record CADEHL010001092.1, on the reverse strand, counting down.
TTGATTGATTGATTTAGTTTAAAAAAAATTATCCAACGATTTACAGACGTCTCTTTCCCAATGTTAGTCAATGGGGAAAAGTATTTCCGGGCCCAGCGACTGATACGGACGTGTAGTACTGCCGTTTGGCCACAACGAATATTTTCCGAGGCAGCAGAAAAACAGAGGTCTGTGATGTATTTTGTGAAACAGTAGAACAGCTAAATAAATGCAACGGCCTCCCAAGAAGAGCTCGCCTCTCTCCAGTCATTTAAGCTAAAGTGGGTTATTGAACCTGAAGCTTGTTGCTTCTGCCCTCCTCGACTATGGTCTGGGAGCCGACAGGAAAGTTCAACACACAGATGGCCAGTGCGCCCCTTTGTAGCATATTATTTCGATGAGAGATGAGCAGATCGCCACTGGGCTTTCAACTAAAGACACAGCCACGCAAAAACTGCGGCATGTGTACAGCTCCTTATGGGTAGGCCTACTGCAATTAGTGAAGTGCTTTCCTCTGTGGCTAAACGATCAGCACCAGGGAGGAAAGCGGCAGAAAGTCACCTGGAGATAAAGAGAGCGGGGCTGCGTTGCGTGCATGGCTTCCTTCTGCAGGTAACGGGGAGACGCGCTCTGGCGGCGGTCTCGTTCAGGTATTTTGCACACTTATTCCTAGTGTGCCACTGGTTACGGTGCCAGGGGTTGCCGACCCCTGGTCTAGAGTAGACTGAAGCATGGAAATCACTTATATTAATTAACTTAAAGTGCACCTATCATGCTATTTTTAGGCATATATTATGGGACTCAGATATATACAAATATATAAAAACATGTCTATGATGTATTTTTCTCAAAACACAAACAGATCATGAATTTGAGACATCCCTCTATTCCATACGGAGCCCTGGAGGGTTCATAGAGAGAAACATAAATAAAACGTGGCCACGTTTTACTTTCTCGTTCGCACGCTTTAGTAACTCGTGCGCACGAGTTACTAAAGCGTTGGCTCATGATAGGCCCCCGATCTCCGTAGGCCCCTGGGCTTCAGCCCAGGTCAGCCCGTGCATTAAGCCGGCCCTGCACGTGACCATTGCCGGAAGTGATAAACAATAAGAATGAAACGCGATGCAAACAGAAATACAAGATAATAATTAAAATAATAATTAAGGCAAAAACAAGCATTTTGGCTCCTACAGGCAGTATAAATCGACGAATCTGCGGCCTTGACTTTTGCTATACTTCTTGTGATGAATGTGTCGAAAAAGTAATTTTCACCTGTAGATGTGGGGGGAGGGAGGGGGGTTGGAGCTATCAGAACGACGAGGCTCGGGTCAACAGTCACAGCCAGATGACTGCGGGGCTAACGGTCCGTGTCTTCATGCTTATATCGGACTATTGTGACTCGCTCTGCGGTTAAAACAGACGGTGCATGAATGCGGTTTTGCGGTAAGTGAAATTTGAGTACTTTATGTGTTTATGATTTTAATCAGCTACGTAATGAATGTTAAGACTTGGGTTAGCGTGTAAGTGAGTGGTAGCTACATCTGTGCTAACGATGCTAATTGTAGCCTCCAAGTTAAAATCATAGACTGTATATATAAAGGTTAAAAAGAAATAGACAAGTGTTAAGCGTTAAGTGGGATAATGTAGAACTGTAGAACAAACAGCTTCTGTTTGAGGTTGATAAATAATCATCCTTGTACATTACATTACATTTAGCTGACGTTTTTATCCAAAGCGACTTACAATAAGTGCATTCGACCAGGAAGACACAACCTTGAAGAAAACAGAATCATATAAGTACATCAGGTTTCATAGAGCTAAAACATTTCAAGTGCTACTCAGCTGGCTATAGATAAACCAGTCCTTTATTATTATATAAGTGCTTTGTTAGTAATTCTATCGCTCGAATTGGAGTCGAAAGAGATGAGTTTTCAGTCTGCGCCGGAAGATGTGCAGGCTTTCTGCTGTCCTGATGTCAATGGGGAGCTCATTCCACCATTTTGGAGCCAGGATAGCAAACCCACGTGTTTTTGCTGATGGGAACTTGGGTCCCCCTCGCAGCGAGGGTGCAGAGAGTTGTTTGGCTGATGCAGAGCGTAGTGCACGTGCTGGGGTGTACAGTTTAACCATGTCCTGGATGTAGGAAGGGCCAGATCCATTTGCAGCATGGTACGCAAGTACTAGTGTCTTGAAGTGGATTCTAGCAGTCACCGGAAGCCAGTGAAGGGAGCGGAGGAGCGGATTGGTGTGGGAACATTTAGGAAGGTTGAAGACCAGACGAGCCGCTGTATTCTGGATGAGCTGCAGAGGTCGGATGGCACATGCAGGTAGACCAGCCAGGAGGGAGTTGCAGTAGTCTAGGCGTGAGATGACGAGAGCCTGGACCAGAACCTGCGTCGCTTTCTGGGTCAGCTGGGGACGTATCCTCCTGATGTTGTAAAGCGTGTATCTGCAGCAGCGGGTTGTAGCAGCGATGTTTGCAGTGAAGGACAGTTTGTTATCTAGGATCACACCCAGATTCCTTGCAGTCTGAGTCGGGGAAAACAACAGAGGTGCCAATGTTGATTGTCAGGTCAAGAGTGGGACAATCTTTTCCCGGAAGGAAAAGCAGTTCAGTCTTGTCAAGGTTGAGCTTGAGGTGATGAGCAGACATCCACTGAGAGATGTCAGCTAGACAAGCAGAGATGCGTGCGACGACCTGGGTCTCTGAGCGGGGAAAGGACAGAATTAATTGGGTGTCGTCAGCGCAGCAGTGGTATGAAAAACCATGCGGGCTAATGACTGATCCGAGCGAGTTTGTGTACAGGGAGAAGAGGAGGGGACCAAGAACAGAGCCCTGAGGGACCCCTGTAGTTAATTGACAAGGGTCGGACTCGGACCCTCTCCAAGTTACCCTGTAGGTACGGTCTTTGAGGTATGAGGTGAGGAGGGAAAGTGCAGAGCCTGAAACTCCAAGTTCTTGGAGAGTGCGAAGGAGTATCTGATGGTTCACCGTGTCTAATGCAGCAGACAGGTCCAACAGAATGATGACAGAGGAGAGGGAGGCTGCTTTGGCAGTGTGCAGTTCCTCAGAGACAGCAATGAGAGCAGTTTCTGTGGAGTGACTTGCCTTGAAACCAGACTGGTGCGGATCCAGAAGGTTGTTCTGATGGAGATAACAGGAGAATTGTTTAAAGACGGCGCGTTCAAGTGTTTTAGACAGGAAGGGGAGTAGAGAGACAGGCCTGTAGTTTATAACATCAGACGGAGTGGGTTTCTTTAGGAGGGTTTACTCTTGCCTCCTTGAGACTGTTTGGAAAGTGACCAGAAGTTAGAGAAGTGTTGATGAAATGGGTGAGAAACGGTTAGATAGAATATCAGGAGCGATAGTCTGAAGGAGGTTTGAGGATATCCATTATATATATATATATCCTAGGTAATGAGGGTAAGAACCTCACTTGGAGAGAGAGGGGAAAAGGAGGTTAGTGTGTGGGTGAAAGGAGGATCTGGTGACCCAGCGGTGAGTAAAGGTGAGTCAGAACAAGAAGAGCGAATATCATCAACCTTTTTTTCAAAGTGGTTAACAAAGTCGCTTGACAGAAGGAGGAGGGGGAAGGGGCTGTGGGGGGGGGTCCAAGAGGGTGGAAAAGATTGAAAATAGTTTTTTGGGATTGGAATAGGAAGATTGGATCTTATCTTGAAAGAAGGTGCTTTTTTGCCTGAGAGATCGAAGCAGAGAAAGAGGAGAGGAGAGCCTGATAGGTTAGGAGGTCGTCACGGTGTTTGGATGTCCACCGTTTCCGCTCTGCTGCCCTAAGGATGGTTCTATTAGCCGGCTAAAGTAACTGGATGGCCTACCTGCCTGTCAGCCTTCCATCTGTGCACAAACTTATCTCGTGCCCTCATTGGTCATGTGCGAGTTCCTGTGTGTTGTAGGAGGGGCTCTGTAAGGAAGTGGCAGATTTTCTCCGGCTGTGTATTTTCAAATTCTAGCGCACTCGAGCTGGTTTTTCCAAAATTACCTACCCCACCTTTAATTGCATTACCAAATTGGTCGGACAATACACAATCCAACATGTTCAACAGAAGAGAATCAGTTAAAAAAAAAGTGCTCCAAACCAAGGCTATCTACAAAGCCCAGACAGGAATCGTCATAGCAGAGGAGATTGCAGATGTCTTGACAGATTTTGGCATTTTTGACAAAATAGTGGCAGTCACAGTTGACAATGCTGCAAATATGGATGTAGCCATACACAGGCTCCAATTTGTGTAGCTGGGCTGCTTTGCTCACTCTTTGAATCTGGCAGCACAGAGTCTCTACTCATTGGCCATCATGTCTCAATGGATAGCAAAGATCTGTGCACTTGTTGTGTGGATTAAGAGGTCATCAATGGCTAAGACCGTGCTCCAGGAGAAGCAGGCTATCCTAAGTAAGAATCACTGAGTTACATTCATTTGATTGTTGTGAATTGTATTTAATTAAATAATGCTTGTGTTTTTTTTCAATACAAAGCACTGTATGCGTTTTTCAGGTATTAACACTTTCAAAAACTATGTAAAACAAACATGTTAAATGATAACTACTCCATGTTAAATTGAAATTCCATATGTTAAAGTATTTGTGATTTTCTTGTTTGTCAGAGCTGCCTCAACACTCGCTCATACTTGAAGAGAGAACTCGCTGGAATTCTCTCTACCTAATCGCTGGAGAGATTTCTCGAGCAATACCCCAGCAATTCAGGCAGCCAGCTTGGATCAACGGTTGAGAAAGCCTATCGAGAGGGACAGGTAGTCAGACTGATAGATAAAAAAGATAGCTACTTTATGGATCCAAAAGAAAATGTAGGCATCCAGTAGCTTATAGTTATATGACTCATACGAAACACCAGTGGTGACTGGTCATTAGGGGCAGGGCACAGCCCCACCTAGTGTCAGCAGAAACTATTCAAATAATGATTACAAACAAATGCAAAAATAAATTAAAATATATATAAAATATATTTTAAGATCATGTTTAATCATCTGATTCGTCTGTACATTGCTGTTTTAGTATGTGTTCTTCTAATTAGTGTCTACAGTGTGTCAACAAAACCCGATCCTGCCCCCTCCCTTCACTGTCTAAGTGAACGGTGACGCATGCTCAGAGTATTTTCCTATTTAATGTGTGTGGCAAAAAATAATGACCATAGGGGCAGTGAGCTGCCATCCCCACCATACATCATCTCACATAATTCAGAGCTGATTGGCTGTAAGTATGTGTGCCGCGAAAAGTGTGGTGTTGTGAAGAGCAGGTGAAGAGGAGGAGAGAGACGTGTCATAAAACCAGGAAGTAAGCTGCGCATGGCTTCCCTCCACAAAAAAGCAATGATATTTCTCCATAGGATTTGAGAAAATAGCTCAAAATAAGATCTGTGGGAAACGTAGCAGTTAGATAAATGTACGTTTTGTTCAGCCGGATAATATCCACATGTCTACCCTACTCTTATAATTTTCTTATCATAAATCCATCATTTAGATTTATGATAGACTTTTGAAACTACAAGAAGATAAGGAGGACTTTTACAAAAAAGTAATAGAGATTTTTGTCCAGAAGGATAGCATGGACTTCATCTTCAAGTCAAGGTAAGACCACCATTTTATTGAAAATGGGATCTTACTAAGAGAGAACAATTCAATATTTAAATGATACAATTATATTTTTTGAGTATCCTTCTGTTGAACTGTCTGTTTAAAATTAATTGAAGCATCAGACTAAAGAGGCTTTTGAAAATAATATTATATTTTGGTCAAAATATAATATTTGTAAACCTGAAGAGTCAGTGCCAGTGCCTCACCAGCCATGAACCTCACTGCAGAAGCTTATATATAGACATCTACGTTTTTTGTGCCCCACCACTTTTGTACATATAGAAACGCCACTGCGAAACACTAATAATTCATTATCAGGGAAGTGGATTGTCTAGCCACCAGAACTAGTGCAGAGAGCTGTTCACTATAAGCATGTGGTTAATGCAAATGTAGATGACTTAAAAAGTAGCTAGCAATGTAAACTATACTGATTAGTGTGGATAGGTGATGGATTTAAAGAGGAGCAGTTCCCTTGTCAAACAGCTATTGTTTTGTTTAAATGTAATATTTTTAACTTATAGTTAAAAATAATACAAATATTCTTTATCACTCAGACTTGCCCTTGACGAAGACCTCAGGCAGGCAGAGGACTCATCAGACTGATGAGGGTTATGTACACGTCCACCGCTTGCGTTTCTTCGGAAAAGAACCCGACAATCCTGGACAGATTCTGGCCCATTCCTCAAAAGCTTGGTGAGATGCATTTTACTTTTTTGCTGATGGGACAACAGTTATTTGTGTTCCAACCTTAGAAAGCCAAATTTGGGGAAATCTGTTCAAAGCCCCCTTACCAGGTAAAATAACTGAGGCTATTAAGAAAGTTAATGAAGAACTACATTAAATTAATTATTATCATGAATTAATCCTACCCTTTTCAATACTGGTGTTCAGAGTGATGAAATCAGGAGCTTTCTGGAAGAGGCTACTGCTTTGGACCCCGCTTCAAACAAAAGATGGACGATAATGCTGCTGTCTGGGGACCGGATCAAGTGGAAGTTCCTGGCCAAAAAGCTGACCGACTCTGAGAAGGTGAAATGTTATTCATGAACAAATAATGTCTCTTCAATCATTAAAATCTTTGATCATAATGCCAATTGTTATCTGTAGTCAACAGATCTAGACTGTGAGGAGATGGTGACGAGAACATGGAAGGAATGGAGAGTGAGGCAGAGGAGAATGTAAGTGTATGTTTGCAAAAAATATATATGCTAGGTTTCTTAATCATGATCTATGCTTTGAATGGAAGTTTCCTGTTGTGTGATATGCTGTTCTTTATTCATTTAGCAAATGCATCCCTGCAAAACCCCCAAATGACCCCAATAGGCGCATTCACACCGCAGTACTTTTCCCACAAAGGTTCATGCGAACTTAGTTCATGCGAACTCTTTAGTTCGCATGAACTAAGTACAGATCGCGTTCACACCGGAAAAAGTCCCTGGGGGTGGGATTAGGCAAATGAAGCCGCTGACGTCACTTCTTCTTCTTCTGCTTTGGGTTTACTGGCAGGCTTACAAACAACTTCACCGGCGTATAATGCCGCCCACAGTCCCCCGGCCGGAAGTCTCCGGGGTTGGGGAAGGCTTCAGTAGAAGCTGCTGGACTCCCAGCAGCTTCTACTGAAGCCTTCCGAGTAAATCGCCAGAACGCCGACCCCCTCCTCATCTCCACCGCTCCCATGTTTTATTTTGGGTTGCCATAAGTTTAGTCTCTCTGCGTTTCTGCGCTGGGCTAATGCGAATGCTAATATGATAATGCGAGGATAATAAAATGGCGGCTTCACAAATCATTTTGGGAGTTTTACGGGCGTGGTTTGCAATCCGCCCAGCCAATCAGAAATATAGCTCTTTTCTCACAAAAGAGCCGCTCGAAAGTCCCTGCTCTCTAGCAGGGACTTTCGAGGGGGTAAAAAGGTTCTCATGAACTCATTTTAGTACCGGCTCTTTTTGGTGTGAACGCGATAAAAGAGTTCTCATGAACCTTTGTGGGAAAAGTACCGCAGTGTGAATGCGCCTATTGGAGGAGCTGTTTGCTGATGAGGATTCCCAAAAGGTGCCAGGGTGGGATTTTCATGACGGCCATGGCCGTCGTAGCCCCTCGGTCTGGCCGTTATGCCCCACAAATAATTGTACGTCCTACAGCCACCATGGCCTTTGGGCCCCTCGCACTGTTAAAAGTTGCTTTAAAAGCGTCAGAACAGGTTTCTGAACTGCATTATGCTGCGTTCACAACGGACGCGATGCGAATATTCGCATTGCTCTAACCGCTGGAGTTTCACCGCGGCTGTCAACTGTGTTTACTCCTGTCATTCAAACAGGACGCGCTGGAGAGGGGGCGGGGCTATATCCATGTAAATACTGTGGTGGAAACCAACTACGACCAAATTAACCTATGTTACCGTGATTTAATTGTAATACACGTTTCAAAATGATGCCGAAGTAACTAAATACTGATAACGGTTTGTACAAACCATGCTTTAATGCTTTGACAAGTGTGCAGACAAGACGGCATGCAAAACCTTTTAAAATGCGCGTTTTGTGAATGGAGATTGGATCGATCAGGCTAAGCTAACGTTGTAGCTGCTCCGTCCACACTCACAACAACGTCCTAAAGACAGAATTAAAGCAGCGACTGTATTCTCCATGACACAGGCAGTCTGTGGTTTGTACATCTTTAACTTTTGTCTAAGTTTCTGAACAGATATGAGGAGCTGTGTGGAGTGATTAAAGAGACACACACACACACCACACACACACTTTTGCATTTCAAAGTATTGCTTGTTCATACAGTTGGATGTTGGAGCTTCACTGTGCACTGCTGAATGATGTATGTGCAGAGTTTGACCCTTGAAGGCTGTTTCTTCTTCTGAAATGGAATATATTCGTTACATTTAATAGAATTTTAGATTTTAGATTTCATTTTGGATTTGTGAATGGGAGAAGTAGTAGATGGAAAACATACCAAACACTAATTATTCAAAGTAAAGTATTTCATTTTATACGGTAATACTAAGGAGGCATAGGCCTATATGATGATACGATTATTGATATTAAAAAAGTGATTTGTTTTTTGTCATTAGAAAGTGAAGTTATTTATTTGTAAGCTCCAAATCCTAATTTGTTCCTCAATGGCCTTTGTGCCCTGGCATGTGGCCTTTGTGCCCTGGCATGTGGCCTTTGTGCCCTGGCATGTGGCCTTTGTGCCCTGGCATGTGGCCTTTGTGCCCTGGCATGTGGCCTTTGTGCCCTGGCATGTGGCCTTTGTGCCCTGGCATGTGGCCTTTGTGCCCTGGCATGTGGCCTTTGTGCCCTGGCATGTGGCCTTGTGCCCTGGCATATGGCCTTTGCGCGCTGAAAAATGGTGACAAACACCAAAGGCCAAATGGCCTTGCCCCTAAAATGACGAAAATCCAAGCCACCACAGCAGAATTCCATGTCCATCCAGGACCAGGTAGAGAAGGAGCTGCACATGTACAAGGCTATGCCACGCATAGTTACTTCTGATGACGCTGCGGCCTGGTGGTGGAACATGAGAACAACCTATCCTTGCCTGTCAGACATGGCCTTCTCATATTTATGTGTCCACAGCTTCCTCTCCACCAGTGAACGTGTTTTCTCGACTGCTGGTGACACAATCTGTGCTGAACGCTCACGCATACTGCCTGAGAAGGCAGATATGCTTGTTTTCCTCAACAAGAACTGTTTTTAAATGGGGGGGGGGGGGGTTCCTTTAAAAGTTGGACTGTTGCACTGTTGTAGCTTCAGTGGTTCTCAGGTTACAGTTACATAGCAGTGAATATAAACAGACTGATTAATGTGAATATTACTGTAAACTAACCTGTGTAAAAGTTTCTCGAATAGATGTTGTTTTTTTTTTGACAGCACAGCGAGACTTGCTAATATACAAAAATACCATATTACGTCCAAAACACGTCAGGCATTGTTTCTGATAGCAACTCTCTGTGGGTCCAGCATCCAAAATTACATAATATCTGCAGCAAATCTGTATCTGCTCGTTGTACCCCCGTTTTTTAAAAGATGTGGGGTACGGAGGAAAAGAGAAATGATTTTATTTTCTGACTCTGCGTGAGATCCCGACACACCGGGGACACTCACCATTTATGAATAAAAGACATCAAAAGTGCATTTGCATGATAGGTCCCCTTTAATATTTGGTCAGTCTTAGAAAAAAAAAATTACATTTAATTGATTTATGTATTTGTATTTAAATGACACATTAACTTTTAAAGATATATTATATTTGCATGTCAGTATTTATTTCTCCAGTCTTGTCTTCAAATTATGAATCAAAAAAGTCATTGCAAATACATCAATATTCTGGCTGCACTTTCGCAATGATGAGCTTTCCTCTGCTGCCACCTTCTGGTCAAAATGGAAATGACTCTTCTTGTGGATTTCTGTAATACAGTAGGTAAAGATGAAACAAGTGGATGGAAATCATTCAACCACACTCCACATCGATGATCTCAATGGGACCACCTGGTTAAATAAAGGTTTGAATGAATAAGGAAATATTCAATTACGTTTCATTGTTATGCTGACGATACACAGTTGTACCTATCTTTCAAGCCAGATGAACCATATTAATTATCAAAACTACAAGAATGTGTGTCAGATATATAAAAGCATGGATGACCTGCGAGTATTTATAATGAAACACTGACAAAACCGAAGTCATTTTACTTTCCACCAACATATCCGGAAAGAAGCATCAATCAACATAACTACGCTTGATGGTATTACCTTTTATCTCCGCAATATCATCTATTTTTCAAAACGATGCAGAGGAACTCATTCTTTTATAACATTTAGGCTGGATTACTGCAACTCCCTTTTATCATGCTGTCCCACCACATCCATTACAAATCTTCAACTGGTACAAAATGCTGTTGTTTACAACAAACAGCATTGTGAGGGGACCCCCTTGAAAAGGAGATGGTGCATCTCAAGAATACATTTCTATATATAAACAGTAAAAGAGAAGAAAATGGTTTCAGCAGCTGGTATGACCTTTTGAAACAGTAGAGAGCAATATAATAATATAGCCAATCTATGAGTGATACGTGTTCTCAGCTGAGGGATATATGTACACCTGCTGAGCAATAACGTTAAAGCCAAATGATGGAAGATATCTGGTACATTCTCCTATTTTCCTCATAATTAGTTGAGTGTTATATTTTTTTATTATATTGATATACAGTATTATGTCTGCATTATTCTCTGGTGATTTGCCCACACTGGCTCGGAATTGAGCCTCCTATACATTTGCATTCTGCATATCACATGTGGTACAAGTTCTGTAAACCATAAGCTTTGCATTATGTCTTTATCATCCTGAAGCACGCTTTTAATATACTGGTTTAATAGAGCACCAATTACACAATTGATTGTCAGACTCAAATGTATTCTTCAGTATAAGATTTCAATCTGCTGCATCAAGTTTAAACAGTTTAAGAGCTGCAGAATGTACAGTTGTAATGTTAGAAGTATTTGAGAGACAGAGTACTACATATATACACTGAACAAAAATATAAACGCAACACTTTTGTTTTTGCTCCCATTTTTCATGAGATGAACTCAAAGATCTAAAACATTTTCTATATACCAAATAAACCATTTCTCTCAAATATTGTTCACAAATCTGAAAAGTCTGTGATAGTGAGCACTTCTCCTTTGCCGAGATAATCCATCCCACCTCACAGGTGGGCATATCAAGATGCTGATTAGACAGCATGATTATTGCACAGGTGTGCCTTAGGCTGGCCACAATAAAGGCCACTCTGAACATGCAGTTTTGCTTTATTGGGGGGGTCTGGGGGGGTCCGAAAACCAGTCAGTATCTGGTGTGACCACCATTTGCCTCACGCAGTGCAACACATCTCCTTCACATAGAGTTGATCAGGTTGTTGATTGTGGCCAGTGGAATGTTGGTCCACTCCTCTTCAATGGCTGTGCCAAGTTGCTGGATATTGGCAGGAACTGGAACACGCTGTCGTATACGCCGATCCAGAGCATCCCAAACATGCTCAATGGGTGACATGTCCGGTGAGTATGCTGGCCATGCAAGAACTGGGATGTTTTCAGCTCCAGGAATTGTGTACAGATCCTTGCAACATGGGGCCGTGCATTATCATGCTGCAACATGAGGTGATGGTCGTGGATGAATGGCACAACAATGGGCTCAGGATCTCGTCACGGTATCTCTGTGCATTCACAATGCCATCAATAAAATGCACCTGTGTTCGTCGTCCATAACATACGCCTGCCCATACCATAACCCCACCACCACCATGGGCCACTCGATTCACAACATTGACATCAGAAAACCGCTCACCCACACGACGCCACACACGCTGTCTGCCATCTGCCCTGAACAATGAAAACCGGGATTCATCCGTGAAGAGAACACCTCTCCAACGTGCCAGACGCCATCGAATGTGAGCATTTTCCCACTCAAGTCGGTTACGACGACGAACCGGAGTCAGGTCGAGACCCCGATGAGGACTACGAGCATGCAGATGAGCTTCTCTGAGACGGTTTCTGACAGTTTGTGCAGAAATTCTTTGGTTGTGCAAAGCGATTGTTGCAGCAGCTGTCCGAGTGGCTGGTCTCAGACGATCTTGGAGGTGAACATGCTGGATGTGGAGGTCCTGGGCTGGTGTGGTTACACGTGGTCTGCGGTTGTGAGGCCGGTTGGATGTATTTAAGATTCTGAAGTCTTCGTTCTAAATAGAAAATAGCATGGATAATTTACAAAGGCTTTAAAAACACAGCAGGAGCCCAAGACAATTATAAAACGTGTCATTATTTCAGTACAGTTCAATTGGTTTTATTTTCATAAACGGTTATCAACCGTTAGTGCCAAAGCAGTAGGCTATAATATATAATTACTGCTGTAGACTACAACCACTACTTGTTTAGCTAGATAAAC